>JAIFZK010000017.1:9877500-9907500 GCA_027481765.1 Tenualosa thibaudeaui | reverse complement strand
ATGGGGGAGATGTGAGATTGTATGTGTGTGTGTGTGTGTGTGTGGGGGGATGATGGGGGCGTGGAGGAGTGCAGAGGCAGACACAGGAGAGTGGATGACTGTAGTAGGGGAAGGGGGGGGGGGGGTAGAGGAGAGAGAGAGGCTCCAGGTAGCTGCCCGGTCTGAAGAGGCTGACTGAACCTTAATCTGGAGTGTATACCCAGCTGTCTGTGAGACGGGAGGAGGAGGAGGAGGAGGAGGAGGAGGAGGAGGAGGAGGAGGGAGGAGCAGGAGTCATATCTACACTCCCTCCACCCACACACTCCCCTGCTGCCTTCAGTTTACATTCAGCCGCTATCTGGAAAACTCCAGCAGACACAACCTGGAACCAGAAGCCTCTCGTCCTGGCATGTTCCCATAAACAAAGATTTTGTGTGTGTGTATGTGTGTGTGTGAGTGTGAGTGGTCGTAGTTGTGTGGGGTGAGGAGGGGGTGAGTGAAAGAGATTTCTCCATTCATTTCCACCAACATCACTTTCTGCTGACTATATCTACACTCTGTAAAGTTGAAGAAGAGGGCAACCATTGACTGTGTTTGTCTGTGTGTGTGTGTGCGTGTGCGTGTGTGCGCGCATGTATGTGTGTGTGTGTGTGTATGTACTTGACAGGAAGAGAGATGCAGAGAGAAATGGCAACCCTTGAGTATAAAATGCAATAATATACCAATGCAATTAACAGTAAATATACAGTGCAGTAATTACAGCTTAGCGTCAGCTATTAGTGGCAGGAATGTAAATGCATCATTAATGGAGGCATCTTGCATCACTTCCTGTGGACACAACTCAAAAGTGACACATGGAAGCTATTAACATGTTGGAGGCATAAAGTGATTTAAAACACAGAGACAAAGAAAAGCCAAAGAAAAAAAAACAGCTTCCCATGACTTCCCATGACACACACCCACACACAGACACAAAACTTACACCGATTAGTTACGCTGAACAAATTTCTGTAGAAGGGCAGGGCAAGTAGAATAGGCTATTTTGGTATTTGCTGACACATTTGCTTTTTTCCTGTGTGTGTGTGTGTGGTGGCTCCTGATTTTCATGTCCCACCTTTTCCCACACACACACGCACACACACACACACACACACACACACACACACACACACACACACACACGCACATACAAACACACACACATATACACACACACACACATAGACATACACATACACACACACATACATACACACACTCACACATTCTCCATCAGTACAGTAACAATGTTGTTCAGTATTACTAGGCATGACATTAAGGTGCCATTGACAGGAATGCCACAGCAGAAATCCCACACTTGGCACCCCATACACCCCCTCTGTACTGCAGTTCACAGAGTGGCCTCCAGCCACGCAGGAAGCATTGATAAGATCAGTCTGCATATTTTCTGGACCTTGATACGAAACATCATGTGTGGAATCAGAAATACCAACACACACACACACACACACCAAATGGCCTTGCTAGCCGTTAGACTACACGAAAACCAAAGACATTTTTACACACAAAAAATTTGCTATGGATGTTGTTTTGCTCATATTAATACACCCCCCCCCCCCACACACACACACACAACATTCTCCCTATGGAGTGAGTGAAACATGGACCTGAGCTGGTCTGAGACCAGGCCTTGGGATGCTTCTCTAATTGGAACAGTGGTGGACAGTGGAAAGAGCAGGGCTGACCTTAAGCCCCTCTGTCGCGGCAGCCCCTGCTGCCCACTAGAGTATGGGTGGCCACCGCACCGCACCGCATCCCATCCCACCCCACACCACCACAGCTGCACATTCTTCTTTCAGCAAGGGGGATGGTGGTTCTGCTTGGTTTACACTCAGCAATAGCTGCATGCCAGCAACACACACACACACACACACACACACTAACTCATATACACTCATGGGTGCACACACACACAGACACATACGCTCATGGGTGCACACACATGCACACACACACACACGCAGACACACACATACTCATTCTCAGTCATTCTGGATAGTCAATCATACATGGCAACATCCAGTTTGTCATTACTTCTATTTTGCATAAATTCACATGAACATGCATCTTGCAATGACATGAAATAGATGAAACAGATGTAGAAAGACATACATGCACAAACACACACACACACACACACACATTTATTCATTCAAACTGCAGTCTCATGTCCCATCTCCTGATTCACTAAACAAACCCAAGAAGCTATTCTCAAACTGCTGGCAGTTCTCACACAAACAGTCACATTCAAGCATTCATACACACACACACACACACACACACACAAGCACTCAAACAAGCCCATTCACATTCATAGGCCCAAAACACTTGAACACTTAAATGCTCACACACTTGCAGACACACACTCAAACAACCACAGCTGAATCACACACACTCCCACCTCATTAGTGAAAATGACTGCTGTCACCCCCCTCACCCTCAAACACACACACAAACACATACACACATACTATCCACCCCTCCAAGCTGAACACCTGACATGAACCTGATGACCCCACACATTGTCAACCTGTGCCACCCGCTCCGTGAGCGCCTGTGTGTGGGGGAAAATGTGACCTTAATCCCCCCCCCAACCCTGCTCAAAAAACAACTGCACTTTGGGGACACGCCGACCCCCTGGTACGAAAATGTAGCTGACCCCCCACAGTCCCTGGGTGGTCCTCAGACAGCAAGTGTAGCCATTCTCATAATATTTGGACCTGACAGAGGAAACACTACATGCTGCAGGAATTCTCTTATAAATGTAAACATTCTCTTCTGAAAAACAATAATTCTCACGATGATTACTCACAGGCATTCATTCTATCATTTTAATTACACGGCTCTCTATAATGCTGTGGAATGCTCCGTTCACTTCAGTGGGACTTGTCAACGTTCTACGGTCTGATATTTCTTGATAATGAACCGTTGTTAAGTATAACAGACTGTTGTTAGCCTGCAAGAACCGGGATGACGTTTTGTGGGCTGTTCATTAAGACGGATTCAAGAGCCCTCTGCTCTGCATCAGTTGGGTTGACACATGCTGTGTTCACTGCATCGATGCTCAGCTCATGCCTGCGTTGCTTATACTGCTCTTTGTGTTGGTAGAGGTGATTTAGTGGTTATGGGATGTTGGTTGGGGGTGTGTGGCAGTAAGTTGGAGGGTGTAGTGGCGGCTCATGTTGCATGGGGGCACTGGTGGGGGGCCAATGCTCAGCTGTAAATTCAGCAGTATGTTATTATACCAGCGAGCATGAGTGATTTATACCTATTTGTATTAGAAGGAGAGAGTGTGTGTGTGTGTGTGTGTGTGTGTGTTTGTGTTTGGCTGTGTGTGTGTGTGTTAAGTATGTTTATGCTGAGTGAGTGTGTGTGTACATTTTTGAATCTGAGTGATTTTGTAGGTCAGAGTAAGAGGATGCAGTGCTGTTCTACATGTGTGTATTCATTTGTCAGAGATGTTCAGTATGCTTGTACTGTAGATAAATTCATATAAGAGTGTGTATAGGTGAGTGAGTGAGTGAGTGAGTGTGTGTGTGTGTTTATGTTTTTGTATGTGTGTGTGTGTATCTATCTGAGACCCCCTCACCTGACCCTGTACTTCTGCTGTTCTGGATAACCCTGTGTCAGGAATGTGGAGACAGATAGATTAGGCCTCAGACAACACCTCTATCCTAGCAGCATCTGCAGCAGAAAGCACAACATCAGCTCAGACACAGATACACACACACACACACACACACATATCTGATAGGGTGTGGCAATATGGCGCCCAGTTAACAGATTCAAGAGCATGATGAACTGACGACACGCCTCATTAAGTTCACCTCTGTTTTCCACAAACCTTAAGAAAAGAGACAAATTGATATATAGCTGTAATGAACTTTATACAATTGCTCATTCTGTAAGACACAAAGTGTTGCAGCATACTTTAGCACTCTGTTTCACAGAGACTTTGGCATCCCATCCTCCCACCACTGAAGTTTAATCCATTAAATGATTACTGATTTGGAGGTCCAGTGATGTCCAGATTTGACTCTTCCTGTTTCCGTGGCACCCAGTAGTCTGGGCATGATCAGTCCGCCCCTGTCTGTCTGTTTGTCTGCCTGACTGTCTGCAGGCCAGGGAGTGGAAATGGGGTGTGGCAGGATGATGAATGATCTGTCAATCAAGGAGTAGACTCTGTCGCCAACTCCAAGCCAAGCCTGCCGCCATCCCTGTAGATCTGTCTGTCTGCTCAGTGTGTGTGTCTGTGTGTGTGTGTGTATGAGAGAGAGAGAGAGAGAGAGAGAGAGAGGTGTGGGGGAAGGTGTAGGAGGACAGACCTTGACAGAGAAGCAGAAAGAGATGTCCAGAGAAAAGTGCTTTTGTTTTGAAGTCTTATTCAGGACTGAGGGATGGGATGCTGCTTAATCTTTTGGGGTGGCTTTAAAACAAAGGCCCACCATGTGACACACCCACTGAGATAAGCCCCTCAGAGCGACCCAACATGCTCTAGGGGCAAGCTAAGAGCTGCCCCCCTCACTTCACTTCAATCCACAGTGGGCCTCGGCCTCTGCACACACACACACACACACACACACACACACACACACACACACACACACTAGGGCAGACAGCACAAAGGGAGTGCAAGGGAAAGGCTGAAAGTGAAAGTCCAACAGTGATAGGCACACAACACAGCTCTAATAAGTAATGACTGTGCATGTGTGTGTGTGTGTGTGTGTGAGAGAGAGAGAGATAGAAAAGGGGGGGGAGTGTGTGATAATTAGATGAGATGAAAAGACAAAACATGAGAGTGCTTCACAACAACACTTATTATGTCTCAGTACTTATTGATCTCAGAGTTAATCTACTCTTTCTTTACATCTCTCTTCCACTCACTCCCTGATTCCTCACCTCTCCGCCCCAGTAATCTATCTCTCTCTCTCTTTCTTTCTCTCACTCTTTCACTCTTTCTCGCTCTCTCTCAAATTCTCTCTAAAGTGCTTATCGACATGGAAAAGCACTTTACTGTACTGACAAAGCAATTATTACATACATGGAACAAATAGACACAAGACATCTCTGTCTCTCTTTCTCTCTCTCTCTGTCTCTTTTCTTTCTCTCCCTCTGATTCAGCCCAATTGATTCTTCTGTCCTTATATCAAGCATTTGTGTACTCACGTAAGGCTTTACACAAGGACGCATTTGCAAAGATGGAGACAGCTGAGTTTGGTTAGCCTGTAAAGCTTTATGTGTGGGAGTATGTGTCCTGCTTCTGTTGCGTCTGCACTCTTTCTGTCCCAACTCGATTGCTGGCAGTAGTTCTGTCCTGGAGAGGGTGATTGACAGGGTTATGGCCTTAAAAGGCTGCCTTGTGCACACATTACACAGAGGGGATGCCAATGGATGCTTAGACTATGAGAATCACTGGCTCCAGCACATTTAGAAGGGCTTGGTTAACGGAAATGGTGCTGGTTTCTACTACGTTTAATGTAAACATGTGGTCAGACAGAGGAAGACACACAGAGTTGATCATTCACAGACAGCGAGACACACACACACACGCACACACACACAGTCTCTCTCTCTCTCTCTCTTACACACACACACACACACTCTCTCCCACTCTCTCTCTCTTTCTCTCTCTCTCTCTCACACACACACTCTCTCCCACTCTCTCTCTCTCTTTCTCTCTCTCACACACACACGCACACACTGACACACAGACATAGGCACACAAACACAATGCAAAAATGTGTCTGCGGACACCTCTGTGCAGTCTGAATGTTTGGGTCTGATCAATTCCATGGGGGCTCTGGATTAGAGAAGGTCAAAGGTCGAATGGCTTGCCCAGTCTTAAGGTCATATGTCGGGGCAGAAGACAGAGACCCCTACATACCATTCTTACTTGTGGCACATCTTTGTGGTGCTCTGACCTTCTCATCTCACAAGACAAGCACAACGCCTACATAGCTTCCATGGCAACTTATTTAATATCATGTCTTAAAATGGGAATCAAATTGATGAAATTGTTGCACCAAGGGGCTTTGGTCTCACTTTTCTGTTGATGGAGTCATTGAATAAGGAGAAAATGTTTGCTCAAACCTTAAATAAACTCTCACAGCATGGATTTGGTCATTACTCCTCAAATTACCGGAATTCCAACGAAGATTTATTTATTTATTTATTTCGCAGTGGTGTGATTTATTTTGCCTCCGCGGATTTTGTCTGCATTTTATCCATAGCACTGAGAGACATTTCGGCATGAAAGAAGTATGTGTCTAGCCATTCCGCTCCCCAACCCCTCCAATGGAGGCCGATCTCCTCCTCCACATCTTATCTTCTGTGTCTGCAATTACTGGGCCACATTTAATCAGCAGTCCCTCACTCTAGGAGCGCTCTTTATGTGAGGTGTTTTACAATCATGACTAAATACTGTATGGTTAAGCTTCAGCAATGAAGAGGCGTCATTCCTGCCAAGTATTGTGGCCAGGTACACTCAGAAATACTGTTAAGGGTAAAATGCTCCATGCCTTTGTGTTTTCCTTCACCTCAGTTTTCTTTTTGCTATCTCTCTCTCTTTTTTTCTCTATCTCTTTCTTTTTTTTCCTCTCTCTCTCTCTCTTGCATGCGGACTCACAGTGCACATACCACACATATGCAAACACAGATACATGTGCACTCTTTAGCGTCGATAAGCCCACAAAAATACATTCCAAGAAAACTTTCTTTCTTTCTTTCTTTCTTTCTTTCTTTCTTTCTTATCCCTTGTTTGTCATTACTTGGAGGTAGAAGCCTGCAGTGAGATATGAATTTATTGCCTGATCTGGCCCCTCACCCAGAAATCCAATCCAAATGAATAATTTGCATACTGTGGCACAGGCCTGCTATCAGCATTCCTCCCCAAAACCACACTGAATTAAAGGAGATTTACTTGCCTTGTCGCCTCCCTGTTTTGAAATCATTTTTATTGTTTACTTCCCACTTCCACACACAATTTCACAAACACATTTGTTATGTGGACAGTTAACCCTTCCCAAAGTGCCTTAACACACACTAATGTTTTGACTAATGTTTCTGTTTTTGGTCTGTTTTGCAGACACTGGCAGTGGTCTCGGAGAAGGATAAAGCTGGTAAGTGTGGATGATGGATATCATCCTTCCTTTCTTTGGGGAATGTTGGGGGAAGGGGGTTGGGAGGAGGGGGGGGCTGGGCATGAGTCAGTAGGTCAGATATAGTCCACAATGGGCGCCGGCTCGAGCTGAGTTGGCATTTCATTTTTGTTCCGTTTGACCATTCCTCTGCACTGTCATAGTTTAGTCTTTTCTGTTGTCTTGTGGTTTTGCATGGTTGATAAGTTGTCATCCTCTGGTGACAATGGACATTGTGAGATATATTTGACTGGCTGTTTGACTCTTTGTTTACCTCTCAAGTAAATTTGATCCCTGGATTTGTTATAGTTGTTACAATTTAGTCTGCGGTCAGACATTCATCTTGTGATCTGAGCTGAGAGTCTGTGTTGTGCCCACTTGTTGAGCTTCATGGTATGTGTGTGTGTGCGCGTGTGCACAATAAACCAAGTTCAGCTGGCGGCTGAGAGCGAAAATTTGTCAGATAGCAAAACACTTCACATGCAAGTTCCAGATTTCTCACACCAACCATCTGTTGAAGATAAGCTCTGGATCTGCTTGCTATGCTCTAAACCCTTTCCTTTACCTTCTCTCTCTCCCTCTCCCTCTCCCTCTGATCCTCACTCACACACACACACACACACTCTCTTCTCTCTCTCACACACACACACACACACACACACACACACACACTCACTCACGCATGCACGCATTCTCTCTCTCTCACACACACACACACACGCACGCACACACTCTCTCTCACACACACACATTAACACATGCACACTCTCTTTCTCTCTCTCTCTCTCTCTCTCTCTCTCTCTCTCTCTCCCTCTCCCTCTGATCCTCACTCACACACACACACACACTCACGCATGCACGCATTCTCTCTCTCTCACACACACACACCACACACACGCACGCACGCACACACACACACACATACACACACACACACACACATGTACACTCTCTCTCTCTTTCTCTCTCCCATACACACACTCATACACACACATGCGCACACTCTGTCTCTCTCTCTCACACACACACACACACACACACACACACACACACACACACTTTCTCTTTCTGACACACTCTTTCTGACACGCCTCTATTTGTCACTCTTTCCCACCTTCTTTCCTTCTCCGTCCTCCTCTCCTTCTCCCTGTGGTGCTTCCTGCTGTAAATCTCTCCTATAAGACTCTGAGTCTCTGACCCACAGGCCCCATTGGCCTTTAGCTGTCAGTGTAGTGAGGTCATATACCTGACCACTGCTTCAGTGCTCATTGCACAGGAGGCCATACATAACCACCAAAGCTCAGAAGAGCTTCCTCACTGTCTTTGTGGAGATATGCATTTACTTTTTCAGACTTGTTCAATACCATTTCTTCCACCTGAAACTTTCTATCCTTTTTTGATAAAAACACAAAACCCAATTGTAAAAGCACAAATCCCAATTTCCAAGCTAAATTCAGAAAACCCTTAGTGGTAAATCTTCTTGCAACACTGAAATGTTTCCCAAAACAGTTGTATCTGTGCTCAAAACCAAACTCTAAGTCATTCCACAGAGGCCACTCAAAACTAAAACACTACGAAGCTGTCATTAGACATATACACACATGGAAAACACAGCACTTATAAGTTTGTAGCTCCAGAAAGGCATGTTTTATGTGTAATTTACATTACATATACATGGGGATTTTGAAGAAAAATATTCAAACATAAAATGTAGATTCAAAGTAATGTATTTCATGCAGAAAGAACTTCATGCTACACTTATGTAATGTTACTTCCATGACAAAAACTTGGTCACCATCACAAAAGCTTGAATTTAATCTGAAATGATGGCCACTGGACATACAATTACTCTTACTCCCACTCCCACTCCTGCTTTTGCTCTTATTCCACCCTCCTCTTCCTCCTATACTGTCTCCCATACCATTTATCTTTTCATTTTTTGTTGGGATCAACACTCATCTCGCTGTGGCCTGTGTACTCAGATCTCGCTTACACAGGTGTCATCTCATCATTTGCAACAAGTGTGAAGAATTTTGGGTTCAAGTCATAATAGCTGTGCTATAAGTGTGTTAGTGTGTTCAGATATTGCACCATAACTGCATAACCATGATGTGTTTAGCGTTTTGCAAAACTTAAATAATCACACTGCCATAGTACCCAGTGCTACTGTTAGGATCTGGGATACAGAATTGGTGGGTGCTGGAATTATTTAGGATCTGTAGACTGGTGTATTTTATAAGGTGTCTGTCATCAAAACTTGATGATCTTTAGCTACTTGGCCCCCTCACTGTTCCTCACAGATGTTTGTCACCCACATTTAGCACTGGCTGAGGCCTAATTTGAGCTGTAATGCTAAACACAGATCTGCCGCAGGCAGGCAAGTCATCTGCGGTATTTTTCTCTTCTGCTTGTAGGGAGGGTGGAGATGCACTGCAAACATCAGCAGGAGATAAGCCATCTACAGGAAGGAAAGATTTTGGCATGATGCGATCGACATTCCAAATGTAATGTCCCGTTGTACAAACTCACAAAAGATCAAATATAGTCGTTTAGTGTTCAGGCAAAGATCCACAGTTTTGCTCATGTCTATCTAAGGCTACGTATTCCATTGTTTCAGTTGCACTGGGAAGTGGATGGTGTCAGACCAGACTATAGTGTCAACAATCTTATCAACCCAGTGCTAACCCTTTGTAGTTTATAGTTAATAGCTATAGTGTTGGTACTGGGCCCCACAGGGGGCCAGGAATGTGTGTACGGCTAGCTAGATCATCAGACACCCGGTTGGGGGTCTTGACACACAGACTTGGGCCTGTGTGTGTGTAGAGGAAGGAGACAATACTGGAGAGCATCCAGAAGAGGAGCGTCTCTCATCACTGTCTGCATGCCTGCTGGGCCTCTCACACTAGAGTGTGTGTGTGTGTGTGTCTGTCTGTCTGTGTCTGTGTATGTGCGTTTGTTTACATACTGTATGTGCATACATGCAAGGGCTGTTTAAAACCTGTGGTCCTATGTATGTTTATATTTTTCTATGTGCATCCCATGTGCATATGTACCAACAAATGTCTTTGTGTTTGTTTGGGACACTGTTGAATTCTTATCGTTAAAGCAACCCTACACAATCAAGCCAAAGCAAATATTCTGGAATGCACAATATCTTTCCATTGTTATCACAGCGGAATGCCTGTCTGTCCCTTCCTAATGAAAGGCCATGTCCTAACCCCTGTGGTAAGAGCTCTCAATGCCTCCTCGCTCCCTTATAAAGGGCTATTCTGTGGGTTGAGTAACGCAGAGGAGTGGGGTCTGGTTTATGGCCCATGGCAGCGTGCCCATGGACAGGGCCTGCCCGGGGCTGGAGGTGGTGGTTATGTAACGACCCCCTCCAGAGACACACGCCGGAAATGACAGGGTTCAGGGGACGCAGCCCAGAGATGAGCACAAAGAGCAGTCTTCATGTCACATCAAAGTCCCCGCTGTGCCACACAAAGGCCTACACACACACACAAACACAATCACTAGCAAGCACATACACAAAATGCATTGCGGTGTATGTTAGAGGATCTGACCCTCTCCCCTGAACCACCATCACACTATATGTTCCCCAAAACCAAAACTGGGACTAGGCAGCACACATCTGTGGCCCCATAGTACTTCAAGAGTATGTATGTAGCATTGGAGGATTCTGTGCCATATATTTGATATTATATATAAAGCATGACTTGCAGAAACCAACATATTCAGTCTATTTGGAATTTAAATGTATTGCTTCTCTGTTGTAACAGAATAGGAACACTGTAGTCTCTAGTGACTCCAGTAACACTTTAATAAATCTGATGATTTCTGGTTACTGGAATACCAGGAAGTGTTGACTCACAGGAAAGTTTGTGTGATCTATCTCATGTTGGCATGCCTCAGGGAAACGTGAGGCCACACTCTCTGTTTGAGACTATATCTTATGGTGTACCTCCAAGCGGGAAGATTAATGTGGGAAGGATTTACATACGTAGCCAAAGGTGCTTATCATATGTGCGTGGGCCTCTGCAAAAGCATGATTTGTTAGTGAGGCAAAAGCCAAAGTCACTCTCACATATTCCCAGACATACCTATAGCTTCGCATAAGTGTACTTAACGAGTCAAACCTTATCTAACAGAGGATAGAGGTTATGGACAGAGAGTACAGTGATGTAGTAGGATTACCATACTCCCCCTCGATCATTCTGTCACACACACACACACACACACACACACACTTCTGCTGAGAGAGAGCCTTCTGTACAAGGCTCTCTGTTACAGATACTGACTTGACTTCCTGTTCCTATGACACCCTATCGTTTTGAACAGGAAGTTCCGCTTGTGAACTCTCTTGGCAACAAAACAGGAACAAGAGATAAAAGAGAAAAAGGGGGCCAATGGTGGGAGGAGAGGGGTGGGTGGGCGGCGTTGGAGGTGAGGAGGAGAGATCCAGAGAAAAGGGCTCTGATTGTGTGTGAAAGACCACTCGCTGAGCAGGGAAGCACACAGAGGGAGGAAATTAATTGCTAACCTCTCAATTAGAGCCCCCTTGCTCCACCTCAGTGACCGCGTGCATTGCCTTCTCTCTCTCTCTCTTTCTCTCTCTCCCTTTCTCTCTCTCTCCCTTTCCCTCTCTCTATTTCTCTCTCTCTTTCTCTCTCTCCCTTTCCCTCTCTCTCTCTCGTTCTCTCTTTCCCTCTCTCTATATCTCTCTCTCTCTCTGTATCGTCTCCATGGGTCTTTTGATGTGTGCTTACCCTCCAGGAGCATTCCTCATTCCTCAAACCCTTCAGCCCTTCGCTCGGTTCTTCTTCCTTTGGATCTGGCCATGGGTCTCGAACAATGGCTTCTTTAGTTCCTCCTCATCCAGCCTCCACACCCACTGCCCACCTCTCCTCCTCTCTCTGCCCCCTCACCTGCACCTGAGGCTGGGGCTCAGAGGGGGGAGGGCGGTGACTCAGAGGGGGCTGGGGATGGTCCAAAGAGCCGGTGGGTTGCAGGATGAAAGAGAGCTGGTGGAGGGGATGAAAGAAGAGGCCCCCGTCAGTGCAGTGCTCCAGTGGGTGTCAGTGGTGTGACCTGCCAAACATGCCAGCACAGAGAGGGAGGCCTCCGTGTGTGTCTGTGTGTGTGTGTGTGTGTGTGTGTGTGTGTGTGTGTGTGTGTGTGTGTGTGTGTGTGTTTCCTGACAATGAAGTTGAACTAGTTTGGGGTCTTTTGGGGCACCGCAGTGTGGTTACTCTCCCTTCACACTCTCCTAACTTTTTGACAGAGCTGACATGAGAGCTGCTCTCCTCCTTTTATGTTCTCATATTTACATTCTATCAGTGTTCCGCTCCGCCATGTTATGTGTGTGGTAATGTGCGCATGCACAAGCCCCTTATTTATTCCTTAACTATCAGTTCATCTTCTCTTCTCTTCATATCCTCTTTATCCATATTCCAACATCTCTCTCTCTCTCTCTCAGCTTCTGTCTCAGCAGGGGAAAGAGAAGCGCATGTCAGAGTCCAGAGCTCGTGATATGTGTCATGAGGGTCTGATGATATCTCCTCAGATGACAAGCAAAGGCTCCTTTGATGCCACTGAATGGTTAGTTAATGAGAGAAAACAGTGTGGCAGTGGTTTCAATCATGTGGATCTTTTTCTCTCAGTTTTTTGCCGTACTGACACAACAAAAACGCATTCACATTTTTTATATCCTCAGATCATGCCTCGCAAGCAGAATGTGATCTATGCGTGCTCTGACCTATTTTAACTTCCTATAACACCGTCCTTTAAAAAGTGGCTTTGCTGACTTGTGTCCATTTCCGGCTTAGATGAATAGAGTTTTACTTTCTCCTTGATTGTGAGGGTGGAGGTCTAGTGAGCTGACAGCAAGGGTGTGATCTATAAATAACCCATTGGAGTGTGTACACAACACTCACAATGGCCAACAGGACCTCTACAACTGAGATCAGGCTTTGCACATTTTTTTTTTTATTTTATATCAGACAAACATACATGCAGAAAAGAGAGCACAACGTTGAAGGAAAGAGGAAATAGTCTAAAATAATAGATAAATATTCAGCTGACTAACAAACATTTTAGATCTACTTTCTGCAGTATGGATCACTAACCAAGTACACAGACAGGCCTTTCTATGTGTGCAAATGAGTTCAACACGATAGTGGGAAGTTCAGTATCTAAATTCCAGTTGAAGCTATTCCTCACTTCCTTGCATATAAGTATCTGGGAGTTCCGTTCTTTTACTTTGTTATTATGTCGTCATTTTTATTAATGCCACCATGTTGGCTGTAAAGCTGGTTTAAGAATGAATGGTGCATGAATGGCACCAGTTGCAGGTTGAAGCTAGCAGAGTTAAATGTGTACTTTATTTCCAAAGAAATTGAATACAATATCTCTATGCTTAATAAATCTAATAGTACAGACTCATACAATGTGAAGGCCTTTTGTTAATTTGCCTAAAAAGACTGCGAGACTTTGCTGTGCTATCTTATAGGCTATAGCTTATCTGTCACTGGCAATTACATTGTTGGATGATGAGCTGTGTCTGCTGGAACATTAATGTTAACCTGTTGCTTAATTAAAATAAATCTGCGGTGGTTGTTAATGGATTCAGCCTAGGATCTGTACATTAACTCCCGTGACCCTATTGGTAAGTCATATGCACAGCTGTGTGAAGCTAATTTCAAGTAACCTCCTCATATCTTAAGTTAAGTTAGGACTGCTGTCTGTCTTGACATGATAAACCTTCATGTAAAGAAGTCTGTATTTAACTGATGTTATGAATAGTCTGCTCAAGATCTGAGACATTTATGACCGCTAAGAATAACTTTGCCAGAGTGTCACATCTTATTTCAGTGTTAGTTCACGCTAGCATAACCAGTTTAATGTTTGGATGTGGCCACTGACCTCCACGCACCAACCAACCAATGGGGTTAAGTTAGTTCTTTGTGAGACATTCGATCGATATTGTAACAGCGTAATGCATATCTGCATTTGAAAGGCTACAGTTATTCATTTTTAAGTCAATCATTAAGAAAGCGTCATGAATTGTTTATTGTGAGTAAATAATTTGTATTTTTGAATGGATGTGTATGGCTTGGCACCATACTTTACTGCGAGTGGAATTTTGAATGTTGAGTGTTAGTGACATCAGCTCCCGGATCTCTATTTAGACCTGATTTTGTAAATCAACACTCTTTTCTTCATTCCAATAGCTCTGACTATACAATGACTATACATACAATTCTTGGGAATTGCACAAGTCATATATAATATGATGGACTTTCCAGACTGCCCCACAGTATGAGGGGTTTTCCACATTATAGGAAACATGACTGGACCAGGTCTTGAACCCTGTGGAACACCCTAATTTTAGCCTGTGGTCTGGCTCTGTTTCCTTTTCTTATTTCTACAGTAGGCTATAATTGCCATTATGCCAGTTCATCTTATTGGTGCTGGTGTTTCCCACTACATGGCTTGGACAATAGGACCTTGTGGCTTTTTGACTGACTCAGGACTCCAGACAAATTCACTCTGTGTTTTCAAGGTCAGTTTTAGTGTGGAATGACAGGAAGACAGGAAGCTGGCGAAAATACTTGGTCAGACATTTCAGGAAATATCTTCCTCGAATGATAGATTACACTGGAATGTCTGTTCCTAACAACAATACCTCCAGTTTTCAAATGCTTCTAAACATTTATGCCAAGTTGATTTGAAGTCGCTTTTGTTAGCACCCAAGCAGCCTGTTTCACTACAGCATGACAATAGCATGTTGTGTAATATTGTATGATGTGATGGATAGTATGATATATTTTAAAAATTACACATATGAAATAAAAAAATAAATTGAGTTATTGTCACAACATTCAACAAGCAAATGTCATGAAATCTAGATTTGTAAACATATTAACATTATGGGAGTTAAAATGCTGATCCTTTACCATAGCATATTCCATTCTCTATTTTCATCATCGTTAGCATCGCTACACTTGTCAAATGTGCTGTACTGTTTCAGGGTGTTCCACAGAGCAGGATGTGTTTCTTTTGTGCTGATCCCTTTCATTATTTCTTAGCCTATAGACTATCCACCCTTCCTGTCTAAGTGCATATTCCCTCACAGTCCTCATACACTCCACATGAGCCTTGCATGGTAAGGAAGGCCGCTCTCTGTTTGTGTAACAGCACATTCCTGGACCAGTTGTCAGTGTGCCAGTCCAAGGATCATTCAAGAGACCCTCCCCACACACACACACTCCCACAAACACACACATCCTCCACCCCCACCCTGACACACTTTCTCTCCTGGCGGCTTCCTCTTTCTTTCCTCCAGTAGGTCCACTGATGCTCTAATACCTCCACTGGTGTGAAAGATAGTAAGCCAAGGCTCAGCTCCCACATGTTTAGAACGTGCTGAGAATGCACAATGGCCATAATAACCTTCAAAACTCCTAGAGATGTTTCCTGTCCACATGGCAGTCTTTGTTACAGGAGTCTCATTCTTAAGAGCCTTGGCCTAGTAACTGCTTGTCTGGAATGTTGTTCCAATTCCGAGGCCTTTGGTAAATCGCTGCCTTTTGATGACCAGCCAATGAATGTGATGGATGATGCCATGTCTGGGACGACAGGATGTTTTTGTGGATGTCACGCAGTGAGATTGGGTTGATGTGCCCCCTAAGGTGTGCTTGTTAGAAGCTGCTAGCTTATAGCCACCATAGTTCTAGACAGAGAACAGGAAATGGTGCTACACAAAAGGGAGTGCACAACAGGAAATTCGACTCTGGTAACTCCCACTATGAGAAGTGCCCAGATCTCCCTCACACTATACATGAAAAAGAGAGAAAAAGCAAATTTTTGAGCCCTGACTCCTTCTTCAGTTATATTTATGCATTTAATAGACACTTTTATCCAAAGCTAATTACATTTGTCAGTTATCAATTACATCTGGTCTAGTTTCCCCCAGATCAACTTAGGGTTAGGTGCCTTGCTCAAGGGCACAACTGTGGCAGCTGGGATACAAACCCATAATTTCCAGGCCACTAGCATGCTAGTCAGGTTCCCTAACCACTATGTCACCACCACCTCTAAGTGAGACGGACTGTGCCTAATGTGCAAATAGCAGTCAATGACTAGTAGTCATTTTGTCAATATTGATTTAAAGTACAGATATTATGGGAAATATTTTGTTGAATTCTTCCTCACTTACCACGAACAAGAACAACCAGGAAATCTTTGGAATGTTAGAAATGTAAAATTTTACACATTTAAACTAAAATTAATTTTAGAAATCATAATTTTTCCAACTCCTTAGGGGTGGCCCCAACATCTTAGAGATGGGTGTCAGCTTTTAGTCATGTTTTCTCACCATTTAAATGTAACTAGTTTCACATTGTTCACACATAATCTTGAATTACAGTAGTAAAATGCAGGCGTTGCTTCAATCCCATCATGCAATATGTATACACACTGTACATAAGGAGTATGTTATAGTGCAGAGCAGGGAGATGACTGTGAATAGCTACAGAGACAACAGGTCAATTGATTCCCATGATTTTGTGTTGCTGAGCAGACCTTGTGTTTGGAGGTGGATAGGGTTGAGGGATTTTGAGGGATTGGGGAGGTGGGGGTGATTTTAAGTTGTGTGGGGTGAGGGGCGCTCCTGGTCTCACTCCAGCAGTGCCTGTGTGTAAATCTTGCATAATTCACTGCCTGAGACACCCAGCCTCACCCTTCAGATAATGAATCTGCTCTCTCTCAGCAGGTGGTGGTGAAGGCTTTCAGGGTCAGATTTCTGATATCTCTCCCTCTCTCTCTCTCTGCTCCTCTTGCTATACTTTCTTATCCTGCTTCCATGCATAAATGTAAATCCCCATGTCTGATGAAAGATAAGTCTGATCTAAGGAATGTGTGTGCATGTGTGTCTCCTTGTGTGTATGTGTTTTTCACTGTTCTTTATGCCTGTGTGTGTGTGTGTGTGTGTGTGTGTGTGTGTGTGTGTGTGTGTGTGTGTGTGTGTGCACGTGGTGGTATTTTGTAACTGGAGAGTAATTACTGAATGGGAGTGGGGAAGATTCAGGTTGCAAAGGGACTTGAGGCCCCTAGGAACCTTCTACAGATGGTCACATCAAAGCCAGACACACATTCATATTGCTTGCCCTCTCCACCACAGTGAAGCACACAGCTAGACAGACAGACAAACATGTGCGTACATGCACACACACACACACACACACACACACACACACACACACACACATATATCCACACACATGCATACAGGCATCCATAACACTGAAACACATGCACACACACACACACACACACACACATACATATATCTACACACATGCATAACACTGAAACACATGCACACACACACACACTGTGTCTATTTTTCTGTCTCTGTTCTCCTGTCTCTTCTCTGTGAAGGTTATGTGGGTCAGTGTGGGTGTCCCAGGTTACCTTCCTCTACAGGCCCTCATACTAGGTACACTCTGACACATTGTTGGCTGTTTGACATATGTGTGTTGAGTGGTATCCTTCCTCTTTCACACCCTGCTGCCAACTGAACCTCTCTCTATTTCTCTCTCTCTCTCTCTCTCTCTCTCTCTCTCTCTCTCTTACCTCTTCACCCCCTCCTCACTTTCTTCTCTCTTTCAGTCTCCCTCTTTCTTTCTCTCTAAATTCCTCTCCTCTGGCCTCAGACATAGGTCACAGGCACAACTAGGTGAGGGGGGAGAGAGAGAAGGAGAGAGGACAGCCTGATATGTCCTCCTGATAAGTGCTGGGGGTTCTTTCCACATGGACAGTACACAAAGCCTCTCATTGAGAGGAGATGAGTTTGCATGTCATCCATACAATCACCTCAAAGAATGTGCCGGAATCTTGAATGGGCACATGCCTGGCTCGACAACTCTTAGATGTCTGTGTGTGTGTGTGTGCGCGTGTTAGCACCCAAACACGGTTGTCTGTGTCTGTCTGTACATGCCTCAAGGGACTTTTTTCAGAGGTTGGGGAGGGGGTGGCTTTCATTTTTACACACACCTAAAGCGGGATAAGGAGCTCAGGTGTGAGAGAAGGATGCGCAGGCAGCTCTATGGAGACTGGAGGGACTCATTGAGAGGTGCACACACACACACATGCACACACACACACACACACACACACACACACACACACACACACACACACACACACACTCACAAGTTTCTGTTGCTTGTGTTCCTCTGATTCTGGAGGGTTGTTGAGAATGTGTGTTATTTGTTTGTTTGTTTTTGTTTTTGTTTGTTTTTACATTGGGCATGTATTATCTGCGTGTTCTTTTGGACCCTGAGTCTGGCAAGTAAAAATGATGATGATGAAGAATAGAAGCACAGGGAGCTAAGTTTTACTCAGGGCACCATACATTGAACTGCTACAGCAAGACGAGTGTGTGTGAGAGAGCGTTTTTTGTGTGCATGTTAGTGTGTAAATGCTATCTTTAACCACAGCAATAACCCACCATTGTGTAAACCTTGGGTCCAGCAATTAGCCTGATTGCCTGGCTCAGTGGTGCAGGTCAGGGAATGTGCAAAGATAATCTGAAATGTATGCTGCCTGTCAATGCAGGCATGCAGAATAACACACACACACACACACACGCACACGCACACACACACAGTCCACTATCTAGTATGTAGTAGTAAATGTCCCACACTCAGTGTATTTTGAAGTCTTAACACAATGAAACAAGACCCACAGTGGTTCAAGCCCACATATCTGTCAGTGAGTTGTCTCTGGTATCTTAAATATATTCAGTGGGCTGTTGCTTTAAGAGGGAGCCCTGTGGAGAGGAGTCAGTTGCAGCCTGGCAAAGGGGATTTATGTCTGATGTGAGGGATGTGAATTAGTCTATGGCTCCACCCTGATATTGATTTCCAGGGCAGTACAACTGCAGATGGTAGACAAGTCTCATCATGGAACAATCATAATGCTGTGCACAAGTTGTATTTGCATCATTTATTTACTAATTTTAGTGTGTGTGTGTGTGTGTGTGTGTGTGTGTGTGTGTGTGTGTGTGTGTGTGTGTGCACACGCATGTGTGCATGTTGCTCTAGCCCTACATGCTAGGTCTTTGCATACAGACATAACTAAGGTCACCTCTTAGTGCTGTTCTACATATACTTCAAAGAGCATCAGAGAGTGTTTGTGTTGTGAGCAAGAGGAGGACCTGGGAGAGAGCATGCTCCTCTGCCAGAGTAACCTGCCTGGCAACTGCTCACATGAGGCAAAGGAGGATGCTGTGTACTCTGTTGTGAGTAACACTCAGGAAGGAGAGAGAGAGAGAGAGCAGACTCACTAATGTGGCCTTCTTGAAAATGCACTCAGCAGAACAAGCCGAGAGTAAACCCATTCCCTCTCTCCTCCTCACGAAGACTTTCTCACACACACACACACTCACACTCACACAGAACGCCAAATTTGAGAGTGATGTTGCTGCAGCTCTCTGTTCCTGCTCAGACAGCATATGCTGCATGAGAGGGAGAGAGGGAGAGAGAGGAGAGTAGACAGAGAGAGAGAGAGAGGGAGAGAGAGGATCAGACAGAAGAGTGACGTGAGGGAACGGTGCAGCAGAGAGAAGCTCTACGGGGCCTGTTCCGACAGGACGGAACCAGTGACGGGCGGTCCACAGAACGGCCAGAGAAGTGCCATGTCTCACTCGATGCGCCTGCTGCTTCTACAGCGCTCTTTCAGTGACCACATCAGGTACTCCACCTCACGAGCCCTGCATCTGATCAACAAAACATCCCCACAGCGGAGGGGGGCAGGTGGGTGGCAGTTTGTGTGTGTGTTTGTGTGTGTGTGTGTGGCCATGTCTGTCTGCCAGTGTGTGTATGTGTGTGTGTGTGTGTGTGTGTCTGCCTCTGTGTGTGTGAGAGAGAGAGTAGGGGTGGGAGTGAGGTGTGGGGGTGACTGTGGGTGTATGTATATGTGCATGTGTGGTGTTATGCAACTCCAGGCTGCTATTATGCCGATCCCTGTATTGATCCACAGAAAAGCCAACATTTGTTCTGTAGTGAAGGCGTGACATTAGAGATCATAGAACTCCTTAGTTGCTGTATCAGACAGAGCCGGTTGCTGCTCAAATGCTGCATCACTGATGTCATCCTCTTCCAGTCTGCTCACCTGTACCACTGCAGTTTCAGGCTGTCCTATCTTTAAACTACTTTCTGACTTGTGATGCCCTTAGCTGCTGACAGTTTTTGGCATATAGTTGTATGTACATTAGGCTAACAGCATCACTGATTAGATGGTTAGCACTGGCTGTGCATTAGCATGCTACTGTCCCTCCTGTTCAGACAAGAAGTCTGGTGAGTGTCCTGAATGCTAGTGACTTTAGCATTGTTTACATTAACTGGGGCTGAAAGACACACATAGGGACAGTGTGTGGCCAGTGGTTAAAGTTACGAGTGTGTCGGTCTCTCTGTGTGTGTGGGTCAAGGTGGTTGTATCGGCTGGGACAGAAAATGCTATGTCATCCCGACCATCCCGACTGTGTGTGTGTGTGTTTGTGTCTGTGTAGGTGTGACGATAATATTGGGAGTGGCTCAACCCTGTAGTTTTTATGATATAAATTTAAAAGCATAGCACACACTGTGAAAGCATCTAGTAAAAAACAAAAAAGATTGGTTGAAGTGTGCTGTGTTGCAAAGCAGAAGTGGTTTACTGCAGAGGCAACAAACTGTACTTGGGTTTTGGACGTATGAGGGTTTCAGATCATTTTTTAGCTGTGGATTTGTGATCGCACCTGGGTGAGGTTTGAAAGGCATCAGCCATTGGAATTGAGTGTGTGAGTGAGTGTGTGAGTGTGTTAGTGAGTGAGTGAGTGTGTGAGTGTGAGGGAGAAGCACGGCACTGAGCCACTGGGAGTACTTTCTGCCTGTGTGTTTGCTAGAGTGCACAGTGCTCAGTCTCATACATTGTTGATGAGACATAGCAGGAGAAGTAATGGGTGGAGTGACTAAACAAGTGAGCAAGTGTGAGTGTGTGTGTGTGTGTTTTTGTGTGTGTGTGAGAGAGAGAGAGAGTGAGGGGCGTCTCATTAAGATTTCAAGTTGTTTTAAAATAGCTTTCACACGGGATGCTGTGAACGTCAAACACAAACAGCAGCATCTCTGGCTCCTGAGCTCTCCTACCACATTGAAATATTGATGCAGTGATGAGTTATTTTTAAAACAGTGTCAAGCAGTGGAATGGAGTTGAGATCAGCTACATGCTCTGTCTTGATCTTGATCTCTGTCATGATCTTGGATGTTTGTGCACATTTCATAAGGTTTTAGTTCATGTTAGTCCGGCACAATGCACTCACACAAATATTGTGTCAACCGTCATGGCTTGCACTGAGATGTTAATGTGTCTTAGGGCTCCTTTGTAGCCACAACTGATGTGTGTGTGTGTGTGTGTGTGTGTGTGTGTGTGTGTGTGTGTGTGTGTGTGTGTGCGTGCGTGTGTGCAAGTGTGTGTGAACACATGTGCGTGTGTGTGCCCCATTATTGTGCTCAGAGTCATCCGCAGGACACTGTGACTGGTATTGCTATGCTCAGGTTGAATCTCCACTGATAACACTAAGTGTACTAACCATACCCTCTCATGGAGGCTATCAGATGCGGTTGCTAATGGGCTAGCTTAGCCTTCTGCCCTCTAACAGAGCCACGTAAGCCAACATCTGGCTCCGGCATGATAAAAAAAACTGTGGAAGCAAATACACTTTCAGCCATAATGAGCTGTCTTAGGTTGCTCTTAGTTTATATCTATTTGCCTAGACTTGCACTGTGTTTACCTCTGCCTTGTATGCTTGATTTGCTTTTGTCTTGTATGCTTAGTGTGTTTAGTTGTTTCAAGAACTTCACATAATATGCTCATGATTGCAGTAATTCTCAACAGCACGTGCTTAGCACATATTGTTTTTGCCACTAAATCCATGCTGACAATGAAATTAGTAGCTTCAGTGTGTCCGTCTTGCAGTGTTAGCTGTCCTTGTATCTCTCAGCTGTAACCAGATGGCGTGCCCCATGCCCCATATGCATTGTCAAGAGTAGAGGACATTCACATATTCCTAGAAGCCAAACATATATAAGTCTCTCTGCCCAGCGTTTAACTTTTCACTCGGAGACCGTCACGTCCTCAGATTCTAGATCAGTCCATCTGGTTTTATCTGTCTATGAGGGAGACGGGGAGAAAGAGAAACAGAAAGGGGTGATGGAGGGTCTAGGCTATGTGATATGCATGTGTGAACCACGGCTCCTTCGCTGTTCCTCTTAAAAGCACATCAAAAGATGGCAATGATGGGAAGTGAATCAAAGAAATGGAAAGCATTTAATTAAAATGTGTGTGTGTGTGTGTTTGTTGTCTTTTTCTGTCACTTTCTCTCTTGAACTGACATGCTCTCCCTCTCTCTTTCTGTTTAATGTAAATTATAGCTGTTGTTTCTAATTAAAATATAATGAAGGGGAAATTCCTCTGCATCAGAGAGAGAGAGAGAGCAAGAAAGCAGAGGGATGTGGTGAACTCGCGGTGCACAAACAAGGTCCAAGTGGAACCACAGTGAATGCCTCTCTCTCTCTCACACACACACACACATACACACACTCACACACATATACACAAGTACATATACAAGACCCAAAATACTTGACATATCCTTCTCCTTGTACTCGCTCGCAAATCAAGCAGACCTGTCAGCAAAACACACTTTCCTCCTTTAACTGCCATTTCTAAGAACCTGCCAATGACAAAGACACACCGGCAGGCTGAACATGACCTCGGTCAAAGGTTTCCTCATCCTTCTTAAAACTTAGGGGAAATAAAATAGACGCTCATGCCAATACTCACATGCATAGCATATGCAAAACATTTCTCAGAGAGAAAAAAAAAAACAGTCAATGGGTAGAGTGTATTTCTATGAAGTGTCTGTCACGTTCTTGACAAGAAATACTATAAAAGCTTGTTTTTGACCTTCTCAAACTACATGAATTTTAACTTTCTCAAAGGGATGTTGATGGATAGGCTTCATTTAAGAGATGGATGCAGAAGTGACAGATTAGGGAAGAGTGCAAATGAGTTTGAAGAAGAAAAACGAGATTGCAAACCGAGGCCACAATTTAATCAAGTAATCTTGCAAAGAAATTCCATTAGTTTCCTGAGGCATGCTGTGGTCACTGGGTGGGCATGGGAGAGAAATGCCTCTTATAATACACTCTGTCCTCAGGAGTGTCCTCACACAGGGAACACTACACAGACTTTTATGCCATCACAAACAGTAGCCAGTGGCTTATGCATTGGCCAGCATACTATTTGTCAGTTAGACAATATATGACAGATAGGCAGACAGACAGATGGATGGAGACGGACACACACACACACACACACACACTTAAATAGACAAACCTCAAACGTGTTTTGCTGCACCTCCAATGATGGAGAGAACATCATGGTCAGATTCTCCAACAGGAGGTGAAAGAATCTGGTTCAGAGATGGTGGGAAAGCAACAAGGCAAATACACTCTCTCTCTCTCTCTCTTCACTTCTGTTCTTTCCCTCTCTCTCTGCCCATCTGAGATGATAGTGCGGATATGTCTGCTCTATGAGCTGAGGAATGAAAGGCATCTGCTCAGCTCCCTTTGAACCAAGAGCAAAGGTTAGAGGTCAGAGAGGTCAAAGGGCAACAGGAAACCAGGAAAATAGAGGCCCGGAGCACCCAAAAATATTCACACTTAAAAATACCAGCCCCCAGAAAAGCAAAAGCAAAACTTGATAAATGTCATATAACATCATGTTATTGTCCACAAGAATGAACAGTTCTTTCAGAGTCGTTTCATAACAGCAACCCCCATCCGCCTGACGGTGAAGGCCAACTTTCAGAGGCACGCTACTGTTCCCATGGGATGAGATGACATAGTGCATCGAGGCAAACATCCTCTATTACACAATTTCCCCCATTGTGATCTCGTATTTAGTTGTAATTGAATTAAATTGATTAGGTCTACATAGCTGGTGCATTATCTGCTGTCTCACTGGGGCGCAGAAGCAAGCAGAGACCGCTAATGGAGATTGTACACAGATGAGGGTCTCTGCTGCTGCTGAAACTGGATTGTGTGCTTACACACACACACGCACACACACTTACACTTACACACACACACACACACACACAAGCACACGCACTTACACACACACACTTACTCATATACACACACACACACACACACTTGCACTCCAAATGACACAATCTTTCAGACACATATAATATGGCACAAGCCACTGAGATTGAATAGAAGACAGCTCTGGAGTGGCCTACTGCAGCCCCACTAATGGACTTATGTAACATCTGAAGGTATTACTTAACACAGGTCAAAGAGAATGAAGGAGAAGTCTACTAAATTAAGGTATGAGATAGTATACTATGAGTCAGCACCTACATCACTGCAATTTGCAGAGGAGACACATCCAGGGCCTACGGAAGACATGACTGAAACTACAAATGAAGTCATAATTTAATTTGCAACAGCTGAGAGTGTGTGTGCTTGCGTGCGTGCGTGTGTGTGTGTGCGTGCTTGTGCTTGCGTGTGTATGTGTGTGTATGTGTGTGTGTGTGTGTACGTGTGTATTGCTCTCCTGGGCCCTGCTTGAGAGTGGTGGCAGGTGATTGTGTTTTGGCTACACTGGCCAACTAGTTTGGCCTTCTGTGGCCCCTTTTGACTTTTCCATTGCTGAAGTTCCCCAACCGAACACAGCTATGACCCTGTTGGCCCCACGGCAACGCTCTGCTGAGCCATGACTATTTCCTTAGGAGCCATGGCAACGTCCCACCAGGCCGCAGCAACGCCTCGCTGGTCACCGTGGCGAGAGTCTGCAGGGTTCCGCATTGTGACATCATGCTGAAGAGCTCTTAAGCTAACAAAGTTCTCACAGAAGCTTGTAGCAAATTAGCCAGCCACACCCCTGCTGTCCTGTGCAGTCCCTCTCTGTTACTCTTGGAAGTGGTTCTAAGTTCTTGACAGAGCCTTCTCATACCGTCTACCTTTCATTCATTCATTCATTCATTCATTCACTCACTCACTCGCTCAGTTACTCACTCACTCACTCAATCATCTTCTTTTTCTTCACTTTCTCTCTGACTCCATGTGTTTGACATCCCATGTGTTTGTTTATCTTACATTTTTTTAACCGGTGGTCTTATCTGTGGAAGTTCTTAACTCTGTTTGTGTCCTCAGAAAGGCCTACAGATTTGCACAGCTGGTTGTGCTGTAACTGTTTGGCTGTAAGAATGTCAAGGACACAACACCACCACCACTACCACCCTTCTTCATTTTTCTCTCTCTCTCTCTCTACCCATTATGCACACAGACACACACTGAAGTACATGAACATGAACATACACACACACACACAGTTCATTGGTTTCACATGTCAGTTGCACTAGCTGCACACATGTAAGTGTTTAAATTGGTGCCAGCGCACTGTAGACTGGTGCCCACAGGGTCAGAGTCTGGGTGGCTCTGACAAAAACATTCTGTGTCCCTAGAAGCGACAGGCACACACACACACACACACACACACACACACACACACACACACACAGATACATATATACATAGCATCCACACCACAACTAAGTATTGAAAAGACCCATCCTCACAAAAACAATCCTCAGATGGAACAGTTCAGACATTGGCTTCCCCTTTGAGTTTTGCTCTCAAGTGTGTAATTGGGCAGCGGTTTGCCCATTGGCTTTGTGTCCCCCTTCATTACAAGAGGAGCAGATTTAATTGAGAACAAGGTGTGTCTAGTTCTGCACTGCCCTTAATATCAAATATCTGCCCAGGGATAATATCTGTGATCTGTATGATTTGCCTATAGTATTACCCACAACCTAACTGGGATGCAGCCAAGAACGAAATGATTCACACATGTGTTGTCTTCAAATGTAGCCCAATTAATGGTTTGCCACTCGAAACTATTTCAGTCAAGTCTGATCAGTTCCCCTGTTTTCAGAGTTCTGTTTGCTGGGGCACACATGCCCATTAACATAGAAACAAACTCCATCCCTCCAGGGCTTCACTCCATCTTTCACTCCCTCATTCAATTGACTTAACTGTGAAACTCAGAAAAAATCACCAAGGTTAAACGTTGACATAAAAAAATAGTGGTTAAAGGTTTTTATGTGTGACATTCTTTTGCCTTACCACCAAGCATCTTTAGATGTTTTTTTCTGCATTCTCTCTCTCTCTCTCTGTTTCTCTGAACACTGCAAAGCCCACACACACATCTGCAAACCACACCTATACAGAAACCACAGGATTGTTTAACCTATAGCGTAGACCTGCAAGGGCAGGAAACAGGTATAGTTTACCTGTAGAGTTGAGCCAAGGCTGTGGGTGTATATTCGGGATTTCTCATTATTCCTCCAGACATGGAGTCCCAGATCCAGCGTTCAGGCGTTGCTTTTGTTTTTTGTGTTTTTTTAAGGGTCTATAGTTAGACGAAAGTTACCCCACATTCAGTGAGGCCTAATTGAATGCTGCAGGTCTCATATAGGTTCCACATAACATAGAACCTCTGCAAATGAGGTGAGGTTGTTTAATGGATGGATTTTAGTATGTAGTATAGTATAGTGTAGTGTGTGTGTGTGTGTGTGTGTGAAGCAGTGTTGATGTTCACAGCCTCTTATCTTGCTCTGGGTTGAAACATTCCTTCCTGCTCAGTGTTGCATCTGTCGACAGGCCTGAGAGAGCAGCAGCTGCCTCAGTAGCACCTCAGCAGTTACCCAGACACTCAACACTGCACCTTCACACACACACACACACACGACAAAACTAAAGCAAGTCTGACCTTTTTATGAGTGAACAAACTTTTTTATGTGAATTTGTGTGTGTGTATGCACGCGTGCGTGCGTGCATGTGTGTGTGTGTGTGCACGTGCATGTGTGTGTGTATGTTTGTGTTTGGAAAGTTTGTCTGTGTTTAGAGCATGCTCAGCATACACTGTGAAGGGTGCTTGTAGAGCCCAGGGACCCATAGGGTGAGGGGGAGAGAGGAATGTTTTCCTAAACTCACTGACTCCTAAAAGCTTATGCCAAACGTGTTTACTTTTCTGCTTTCTCCCTCTCTCTCTCTCTCTCTCTCTCTCCCTCTTGTCTTTGGAAATGAACCTAACCTGCATCCTTGCTCAGACAAGCTGTGCCTTTACTTTCACACTGAAACAGGTCTCAGTTACTGTGCCATATTGGGCTCCTGGACTCCGTAATTAGAATGAGAAGAAGAGAGAAACCTTACAAAGATCTCCAGGCCAAGATTCTGATCTTGGTAGAGAACGGCCACTGGCTTGCTGGCTTGATGATGTCATTGTTTCTCCATAGCACAGCTGCTGACAAAGAAGAGAGGAGAAATTAAAAAGATGGGTTTTTTTTTGTTTTTTTTGAGTGGCCATTGACCTCATACGGCTGAGTGCCTCTTGAGAAAACACTTTAAGCAGTGCGATGGAAAAAGCTGACTGTCCCAGGCATGCACAAATATTTGTTCACCTTGCGTGTGTGTGTCCATGTCAGTGAATGTGTTAACCCATGACTGCTCGCCTAAGAATGTTTGAATACACACACACACACACACACACACACACACCTCCATGCTCTGTTAATACAATTTCTCCAAAGAGTTGAAAGCAAGTGAAAACCGGCAGTCAATATCCCTGCACTATTTAAAGGAACACTGCTTGCCCACAGTGTCTCTGATTGAGTGACTAGCACTGGAAGTAGACTTTTATGCCAGTAAGTCTATAGACCTTAAATACAGGAATTCAGTCCCACAGCCTCTAGTCACTCTCACCATCCACTCTGTAAGTAAGTCTTCTATTTATCTGAAAGAGGCAGGGCTCCTTTAGTGCATAACATGTGAAACTAATATGAAGACTCATACTGGTATAGGCTCCAGTGTGGTCTTTGTTTATCTTGTGCTTGTGTGTGTGTGTGTGTGTGTGTGTGTAGCTGAAGTGTTAGGGTAATGGCTAATCTCCAGTGTGCCAGCTCTCCAGGTCCTGTTTATTTACCTGCAGAGATAGCCACAGCCACAGACCTCCAGGACCCTGCTATCTCACCCAGGGCTCGCTGATTCAGCAGCCCCTGGCTGATGCACATGGCAGCGGGGGTCAAGGGAGAGGAGAGAGCCTCCCCACCCCCCCACCTCACCTACAGCTCCACCGCCTCCTGACTGAGCCCAGACATCAGGGGGAATCACAGACATGTCCATTGGGGTTCATGAGTCAAACGAGTCTGCTTTTATCTGCTAAGATGGGGCCAGGAGACAGACACTCAGCTTGTCTGGAAATATGACAAACACATGCTTGTTCACCTTTGAAGAATGCAACCACATGTGTGCACACACACACACGCACACACAACAAACACACATACACTGTACACACACACACACACACACACACTAACATACGCACACACACATGCACACAGTCATTCACACCTACAATAAACCCACAATATGGCTGCAGGCTACTTACTTGCCATAGTATACAATTATGCAAAGGTTAGAACAGTGTGGAGATGACAGAAGTGGATATGTGTGTGGGGACAGAGTGTATGGATGAATAGAACACGAGTCAAAAACAAAGTGTGGTATAGAGAAAATGGAGAGAGGGAAAAGATTGGGAAATAAACAGGAAAAAGGAAAAGAGTAGGGAAAAGGAAGGGGGATCTCTCTTCCACTCCAATCTCTCTCCTGGGAGACACACAGGATGCCTTTTTTGGAGAAGGCATATCAGTGTTCAACGCAACCAACAGTAATTTACATGTGAATGTGGCAATATGCTGTGGTTATGTGCATGTGGATATGTACACAAATGCTATTTGTGTGGATTGGTATATGACATATGCACATGGTGTGTGTGTGTGTGTGTGTGTGTATGAGAGAGATTATACATATGCCCTTCCATTTGCTCTGAACAGACGTGTGTGTATTTGTGTGTGTGTCTGTGTGATTATATGTGTCCCTCCATCAGCTCTTTGCACTGTGTGTGTGTGTGTGTGTGTGTGTGTGTGTGTGTGTGTGTGTGTGTGTGTGTGTGTGTGTGTGTGTGTGTATGATTATGTGTTGAAATGAGTGTTAAAGGCAGCTTTGTGGGCCATCAGCGGGAGCTGGCAGTGGCCGTCCTCTCTCCCCCCCTGAGTGTTGCTCAGCATGCCTTCTCATCAGCCTGAGCCTTGTGGAAACTGGGGCAATTCAAGTGTGTTTCAAGCCTGCGGAGGAGCAGTCATCAAAACAGATGGCTCAGCGCAGACTAGTCCAATCAGCTGCTCACACAAAAAGCCTAATGGCATCATCATCACCAGCATGGGGCCAACAAGGCAGGACCCAAACTCTCTCACCACTCGGTGTGTTTGGGTCACAGCTACACACAAATACATGCAGACACACATACACAGTGTCTTACAGAGACACACACAGTTAAACACGCGTGTATCAATTGCACAGCCACTACACAGATACAGTACATAGCATGAAATCAATCATGCCACTGTCGTTTAGGTCCATATGAAAGATTTCATCTTGTAGTTCACTTTATATATATATATATATTATATTTTATTTATTTTATTTATTTATTTATATTTTTTGAATGTGCATTCTGTTGTTGTTGTTGTTGTTGACTATAATGGGGTTGGAGTTGCTGGCATACTATGAGGCTATGATGGCCACTCATCATTGGATAAGTGAACTATTTTGGCTTCATTTCATTGGTACAGAGAGATGCCTGGCCTCTTCTG
>JAIFZK010000017.1:9750000-9875000 GCA_027481765.1 Tenualosa thibaudeaui | reverse complement strand
CTTTTCTGATATGTGTTGCGCCTCTGTTGAATCTCAGTCTATGCTCTAGTCTACTGGCTCTTGATAGTACTTTTTCAGTCTCTCTCCCCAGCTACTGATTAGAGAGGTGTCACCACAACCCCTGACCCCTCACCCCTGAACTCATGCTAGGGGGTCAGCTTTTACTGTCGCCCTGACAGGCGACACAGACAACCGCTAAGGCGGTGTGACCCCTAAGGGCAGACTGACCTCGACTTATGAACTCTGACCCCACAACCCTGGCCTCTAGCTGCAATGATGGCATAATAATGTGGGCAATAGAGTTCTGGAGCATCTCTGTGTCAGGGTCTCTCTCTGGAGCTCTTCTGTGAACACTGGGCTATTAGTCTCTTAATCTCTCTCTCTCATACTCTCCCTCCCTCTCTCCCTCCCTCTCTCTCTCTCTTTCTATTGATCTCTCTTTCTTTGTCCCCTCATGTCTGGGGGACACATCTGTTGTCCATTGTGCTTGTGAGTCAACCAGGTGAGTGAGTTCACGCCACGTCACCTTGACTCACAGGTTCACTCCAGGCCCCTCCCCTCTTTATGGCTTTCCTCTAGTCTCCTAACTGCAGTGGCCCTCTGACTTATAATGTCTGTCCCGGTCCTCCAACCAAGCCCCCTCCCCTCCCCCTCCTCACAGGCCTCGCTCCAGACTCATCTTTGCTGTTCACTCTACTGCTCCAAGAGTTTAGTGTCAGCCATCTGTGAATTGCTGTTGTTGTTGTTGTTGTTGCTGTGTATGTAGCCGTCTGCCCGCCTGCACATTATCGGCTGCTGGCCCCCTTGAAACACCAACCCCCCCCATCCCCACCCCGACCACCCCATCAATCTCACCCCCTTGTCTCCCCCGCCAGTCCCCCAGAAGGCCTCTTACTTTCGCTTTGTTTACAGTAAACAGTCTTCCCGTATGCTAAACGGCTCGTCACGCCTCGTGGCGCACCTCATTGGTCATGTGAGACACTTGGATGGGGCTGGCTAATAGCCACGGACTGAAATGTGATCTCAGAGCGGTCATGTCTCTGCTGTAGACAATGAGACTCTTTTTCTGCGTCAGTCAGAGCCGAAGGGTGTGTTTTCGTGTATGCGGCCGTGTGTATGTGTGTGTTTGTGCTTGTGTGTGTGTTTGTGTCTTTCCAGTGTCTTGAGATAACCTTTTCCTCAGATGACTCCTGTTGTCATTTGCCAGTTTCACTCTTTATATTGGACTGACTTCACACCTTTGTTTCTCTCACATAATCTGTCTATCATTCTCATGTTTCCCTGCTTTGAATTTCTTTTCAGTCCACCCAGCCCACCCCCACCTTTTGAATATTGTCCCAAATTGTCTCTCTACCTCTCTCTTTCTCCCTCTCTCCCTCTCTCTAACTTCAGTCAGTTATTTCTGACATGCCCTCATCTCATGGTCACTCATTCAGATAGATCATGGTTTGGGTGGTTCACCTTGTATATGCTCATAGAGAGAGAAAGAGAGAGAGAAAGAGAGATAGAGAGAGCAAGCACAAGAGTGGGATGACTTCTCTTTTATTTCTCTGCATGGGGTGACCCTCCTCTGCATCTCCCAGACAAAGGCCTCATCTGATGACTGGAGCGCTCAGCCTCAGCTCTTGTGACTATAGCGACCATACAAGGGTTCTGTTGTCTCGTGCCTGGACAAGCAACATGCTTTGTTCTGACAGAAGAAAAGTGACTGTGGGGATACAAAACACACACACACACACACACACACACACACACACACCTCTGGTATGATGTCAATCATGTGATGTCTGTTTAGATCCAGTGGCCCTGCAGTTTAATGGCTGCAGAGGAAATGAGATTTTTCACATACATTTGTCCTCGCTGTGACGGGCCTCTCTTCACAAAAAGAAGGGCAAACCCTCTGCCTCCTGGCCTCTAGCATTCTCACAGGACTCCCCAGCTGCCTTCACACTCAGCCACACTCTAGGATATTAGCTTAGGATACTTTTAGCACTCCCACTGTAAGCTTTCCTCTATGCTACAGAAAATTGTGATAGTGATACCATCCCGCTCTCATTCACAGAGTTAACTCACAGACCTATATTCTTCTGTCACAAAATTCTCTCACTCTCTCTATCTTCTGTGCTCCCATTTCTGCTTGTGCTTGCTCCTGTCTGTGTCCCTCCATACTTCTTCCTTTTGGGCATGCTCTCTTACCTGACCATATCAGTTGTCCTGTCATTCCTAACTGTTGAGTATTCCTAACTGCAAAGAGTACTGATGTTACAGACTGCTATGTATAGGGTGTAGATTGTGACTATCCTGTCTGTCAGTCTACCTGTCTGTCTGTCATTCCGCCTGGCTGCCTGTCTGTCTATCTGTCTGTCTCGTATGTGTCTGTAGCTCTTCCCCAGCTGTGAGTACTGAGCGGGCCCTCTCTTTGGGGACTCAGGCCCCGTGGACTCCAGCAAGGCTAGTGGAACTTTATCTGTCAAGCATATGGAGCTGGTCACCACCAGCTGGATGGCATTAAACACTTCAGCATGGATGGGCGGGGGGGGGTCTCTCTCCCCTCTCCCTCTCCTTCTCTCACCCTCATTCCCCACTTCTGTAATTCTCTCCTAACCCACAGGATCTAGACTGAAGCCACCCCTCCCCCCTCGTTTTTCTGTTCTCCTCTCCACTGCGAAATGGCTCCCATACACCCACCTCTTACTGTCTGTCTGTCTTGCATCTTTTCACTCAATGAAGAGAGTCAAGAAGTGACACTGGGCCTCATTCACCAATAGACCACCAAGGCTTGCATTTGCTCTTAAGATTCCATTTAAAAACCAGTATTGATGAATACCTGAATACCCACTAACTGCCTTAGTGGGTTTTAAGAACAAATTTCTTTGTAAGAATGGTTGGTAAATGAGGCCCACTAAGAGGACAAAAGGCCGTTTTGGCATTACACAAGTAAAACATACAACATACACTATACGTGTGTGTATGTGTGTGTGTGTGAATCCTGCATTCACATACCTCTCCCCCCTTCTCTTGTTCTCTCATGCCTGTGCGCTAACTGTAATGGAGTTAAAAACACAGTTGGAAAAGAACAGCAGGTCTCTATCTGTACCAGTGAGCTTTAAAAAGCTCCAAACATGGGGGCTCATAACTCCCCAACAAGCAACACTGTCCCAGAACATACTGGCAAGATTCTCAGCTAGACATATGCTTTCCTTCCACAATTTTATTTTCCATCTTTATAATTCAACAGTATTGTATGAGCCACCTGCTGGATGTAGCGTGGGATTCTCCTGAAACAGCTGCTTTATGCTTGTGTCTCTATCCAGCCATAATTGCATTAGTCCACTGCCACCCATCCATCTATCTCCAGATTGGTCCATCTGTTCCATTGGGATGTTTCGCCATCATGGCTCAGAATTCTCTCTATGTCTCTGGACAAGGGAACCACAGTCTGTCAGCACGACTCACCACTTCCAAATGTCATTCATGTCTTTTTTAGATGAGTTTGGCTTCCATGCACCAAAGCAGGCTGCTACCATCTGGCTGTCTGAGTGTTTGTTTCATCCTGCCTTTGTTTCAGTGTTGATAATGTGTTGCTTTTATGAAGCTGCTGTACTAAAGGAGAGAGAGAGTCAGTCAGACAGACATTTAGACAGACAGACAGTGTGTGTGTGTGTGTCTGTATGTGTGTGTGTGTTTGTCAAGAAAAGGGGACAGAAAGAGAGAGAGAGAGAGAATGTTGGCTTGGACTGGTTCAGCAGCTGTTGTGAGTTGTTCTGAGCCACTAAACCATAACAATGACCCTCAGCCTTTGAAAAAGAGCAGGGGAGATGCGGCTGGCCTTGGCCTCTCCTCACTCTCTCTCTCTGCAGAGAGAACTGAACACCTGCAGAATATTTTTTTTTTACACACACACACACACACACACACACACACACACACACACACACACACAAACAAGGCTCATGGAAGTTTGACAGTACACACTCCTGCGCTTCTCTCACTCACTCTATCTGTATTTTATTTCTTGTTTATTTATCTTTCTTCAATATACATGACATTCCTTGAATTCTTACTATGTGGCTTTTTCGCCTCCCAAAAAGACAAACATTCAGCCAGCCAAAGAAACAGGGCCCTCTCATTACAGCTCTGTAAGACTCCCATTCAGCTACTCAGTCACTCTTAGACCAGGGAAAATTTAAGTTCACTCACACAACGTAAACACTAATACTGGTCCTTTCAAGACTCAGGTCTGAAAACAGCTCTCTCTCTCTCTCTCACACACACACACACACTCACTGACTAAAATCTGTATACTTAGGTAATTACAGAAAACAGGTTGGTAGTGCTTAGCTGACTGGTAAGTCTGAGATACTAGATTTGTTTCTTATTTACTCATACTTTCCACAAAATATCCACGGAAAGGACAGCAGCGAATAACTAATTGCTGAAATGAAAATGAGATGTATTTGGGCTTGAATCTAATGACACTGGAAAGCAGTAGCATGCTAATTTACCCATAATTCCTGCAGGCCTTGCTTGATACTGGCAGTACTGATACAGACACAAAACAGACATGCATACAGAAAGATAGACTCACAGACAACGCGCACGCATGCACGCACACAGACACACACACACACTTTAAGTCTACAGACACGTGCTATGTGGCAGCTAGATATGTAGGTCAGGGCTGTCTTGTGCAAAAAAAAAAAAGAAATGAGCTCATTTCCTACGACAGTGCAGTTGTCCATCATCTCTCCCCTAAAATCTCTTCAATTCATCACTGTCTCTGTTTTTCTCTGTGTGTGTATGTGTGTGTGTGAGTGTGTGAGCACATTTATATGTGAGTGAACTTGTATTTGTGGCTGGTATTTGTGTTTGTGCGACTTGAAACAGTGTACCAGTTCTTCTGCATTCCCTGACTTGTCTGTTTTGAACTCTCTCTTCATCTGGTTCAGTTTGGGTGTGTCAGATTTGGTTATTTGACCTACACCATCATGTGCCTCACCTGAGGTCAAAGTTCACACTGGGGTCAGAGGTCATAGCAGATGGTGTCATACCTGTTATGTGTTATCCATTTCCTATACATCTGCATAGTTTCACCCTCACTTGTAGGCATGAGGATATGGTCAAGCAGGTTTTCAACACAGTTTGCCAACAGTCAAGTCAACTGCAGAAATCACTATTTAAGAGTTGGATGCACTGTGTAGCAGGCTTATTAACTGAGTCAACATCGAGTCAACCACACACAAGACCTCTCTCTCTCTCTGTCTCTTCCAGAATCTGGTCAAATATTCCATGAGGTCAGTCCAGTTCAAGCCATGCCGGGCTGCCATTTTACGCATTTACTCAGTCTCTCTGATGGCAGAGCATATATTGGCATCCCAGGGCTAGTTTTCTGCGAGCTGCTATGGAGGACACACTATCTGTTCTCCTGTCTGGGCTCATCACACTCCCGTCTTTATCAGTAATTGACCGCCGCCCTTATCTGCATCTCATCATAAACTGTCCTCACACCCCCCTTTCCCCCTCCATCACTCTGGAGGTTTGTCCCCTCTCACTGTCCCTTCACTCCCCGGGGTCCTCATTTGTTAGAGCACAGTCATCTGCAAATGAGCCGGTGTAGATATTTATCCACTGTAGTGCAATCCAAATGAAAACTACAGGCCTATGGGGAACAGCAAGCATCAGAGTGATTTATTACCAACAAAGGGAGGCTGGCATGTATTTGGCAGCCTTTGCCGTCTTCTCTCTCTCTCTTTCTCTCTGTCTCTCTCTCATCAGAGTTATGCTCCATAGCGGCCACATCAGGAAAGTCAGGAGACATTTTTCCCCAGTGACGTGAAGTGGCCAATTGGAACCGCTCATGCACGTGTCCCACAAACAAACACTGTGTCTCCAAAATGACAGATGGAGTGTGTCAGAAAAAAGCTGAGGTTCAACAGCTGATATTGCCAAAGACCAAAAATATTGCAATTTTGTGAGATGATTTTCTGTTTTAGTATAAACAGCATCCTTTCCTTTGGGAAGAGTGGCTTTTAGATTAAATAATGCCTTATTTCTCAAAAAACACAGATTTAAAAGTGGGACATTACGTTTTAAACAGCAGAATGTTTTACCATTAGTTTGTTTCTACAGCATTTCTTTTTAGGTAACTAGGCTTAGGACACTCTACAGGCTTTCTGAGTCTGCTAGATAATGGGTCCTTCCTCTAGTCCATGTTACACTGAAAAGAAATCAAGAAGATTAAAAAAACTTGGAGAGAGGGAATTTCCATAATAGTGTCAGACTCCCTACAGATGAACTCCATGGAATTTTCCATAGCTTTCAACATGACTAAAATATGTTCAACCACTTAAAAGTAATTTGTTTAAATTCGTTTTTTAGTCAGAGGTGAAGTATTCTTGCTATTTACCTGGAAAGACATGAGTGGTTTTGGCCAGTGATCTGAATTTTGAGTCACTCCATTAAAGTGCGGCAGCGCGTGCCACTGTTATTGCCCTCTTAAAAGATAACTAGAGCTGATGGTGGACTATGGTACGCTATTGAGAGGCATGCTGCATTGTCAGAGAGCTGAAACGTGTGTTGAGTGGCTATGAAGGGGGGGGGGGGGGGTGCATGGGCATAGCTCACATTCCCAAGAAGCAGACACTTCTGCTATTAAATTGTGCTGTATGGCTGTACCCACCCATATCCAAACATTTAAATGCTGTAAAACTAGAATGTTTGAACATTCCAGTAGTATAGGTCTTGTACATTCTTTGTGGTTCTAAGTATTGTGACTGGAATGTGTGACCCTCCTGCCAACAGTATCAGTTATTGTAAATGAGTCAGACTTCTATTGGGTAGTCCGACCTACAGACCTGCAGCCTGCCAAAGACACTCTGCAGGGACACCCAGCCCAGGAGTCCATGAAGGACCATGGGTGGGAGGAACCATGGGCGGGAAGAACCATGGGTGGGAGGAATCATGGGAAGAAACCATGGCCCGGGGAGGAACCATGGAGGACCATAGGCGGGAGGCTCAGAGGAACCATGGGTGAGAGGTGAAGTCAGACTTGGGATGTGTACAGGAGAGGGAAATGTTACCCAATTAGAGGACTGGAAGAATAACAATAATGTCTTGCACTGGCTTTGTTGACTGGTTAGAATACAGTTTTTTGTTTTTATTCTTTTCACATTTGTCTTCCTTGGGCTTGAAGTCTGTGTTTTCTCTGTTCCCTCCCTCTGACATCTCCAGATGGTTTTGCTTTCTTTGCCCTTCACAGTTGTTCCCTCTCTTCCTCCGGTTCTCTCTCTCTCTCTCTCTGCCCTCTGCCTCCCCTCAGTCTAAACCAAACCATCTCTAATCTCCTCCTCCCATCCGTGACTGATTGAAAAAATATGAGCTATGATCCAGAGATTCCTGCATAGCTGCTGTGCGGGGTTCTGTGTGTGTGCTGTGCGGGGGTCTGTGTGTGAATGTATGTATGCACATTTATGCAAGTATGTGTAACTGTGTGTGTGTGCGTACGTACGTGCATGTGTGCGTGCATACTTACTCATAGTTTTACGCCTTAGCTCAACTGTAAATTCTGTGTGTTTGATTGAAATGACAGTCGCCACTCTCCTGACCAGCTGGAGTGGAGCTAACACCTCTCACAAAGCAATCTCTTCAAGGTGTTAGGAAAAAAAACACATATACACACACACTTTACAGGAATTATCTTAGGATAACATTAGTCTGCTGTCAGCTAGTAATCATAAGCTCCGACATCTATATGCAAACCCCTCTCCACACTCAAAATACTCTTTGGCAAGAGGCTTAAAGACTTCTAAAGAGTGCAGGTCTTTTGCACTGAAGAACCACCAGTCCTCCTGAATGTCATTAGTGCCCTACTTTTGCTGAACGGGCCTGGAGAATGGTACAGTATATCACTGAGATGACCCTTTCTCTCTCTGGCTCTCGTGTCATGTCCTGGTGATCCTGTATGGGCAAGGAGGCCATTTCCAGTTCACAGCCAGCCGCATGTCATCCATCCCTCTGACACTCAGTGACGGCTTTATTATTGCCTTCACTCACCTAGGAATGTATGAGGGGTGAGGATGAGGCGGGTGGGATGAGGAAAGACACAGATGAAGAACAGTGATTGAATTTAGTGATTATTGTCATCTCTCTCGCTCTCTCTCTCTCTCTGTGTGTGTGTGTGTGTGTGTGTGTGTGTGAAATCAAGCCTTCATGGCATTCCCCTTCACCATGTCAGTAATTTGCACTGGAAGAAAACACACACACAAAAGGTGTCCCAGAGTGTCTGTCTGTCTGACTGATAGCCCATTGCTGACATCACTCTTGTCTGTCAGGGGCCCACATGTGCGTTTACTGTCCACAGGCGTGAATAAGCTGGAGAGGCAACTGGCAAGGCCTGTCTGAGCATGCATTACCAATTGCAGTGAGAAGCACCATGTCATATCTCATTGTCTCCTACCATGTGTGCAAAGGTGAGCTGAGCTGTGAAGGGGGCTCATTCAGCTCATCTAATTCCATTGTGTTACTATATCAGCGAGGGACACTAATGTGGAACTTCATCAGGAATTAGTTTCAGACGGGATAACAGCCGACAAGGTGACCAGTTCAATGGAAATAACTGGCGAAGTGGAGGTGAAGGACTCTGCCGCTGAGTCATTATTTCTGGTCACCTCGAAGTCCGTTATTCCACTTATCTCCCGTTTGTATTTAGGATATAATTTTATCTATAACTTTCTTTATATTTAGGAATCATGTGCATGAACTGCAGAAAATAACCTATTATAGCTACTGTTAAGGGGGGAAAGTACAGCATGAAATACTTATACTACGGTCGTTATGGTGGTTACCATTCATAAGCGTATTGATATAGATTCAAATTTTTCAGATCTACTTCAAAGGTAGCCAGTCATACAAAGTTAATTCCCACCTCATCCGTCAATCAAAAAAGAGAATCCCGTTGTTAAGGGAGATAACTACTTATATTTAATCATCTTAGGAAATGATCGAGATGCATGTGCTTGCATATGTGTACTTGTATGTGTTCACATGTTGTGCAACTTCATACCGCACACATGACGAGTGTCTCTGAAGGTGCGTCCCACTAAAACAAGCAGTATTCCTGCATTACTGCTCTCAAGCCTATAGCTGCTGCTTATGCTCCTCTACTTGTCTTTAAGCCCATAGCGGGGCTAAGGTTAAGCCATGAGAACCCATATGGAAGCACTTTAAGGCACAGACCAACACAGAACCACAGAAGCTCTGAGGCAAAATGTGAGGCCTGTCGTCCTTGGGGAGAACGAGGCTGATGTAAAGTAGAGGACAAAAGCAGCGCAGAGAATGGGACCCATCACAGCATGGGAGGCTAACCTTACTGCAACCTTCTGTTATTACTATGTAATAGCATGTAATAATAGCCTGTGTTTTTTATAGCGGTTCTATAGTATTAAAGGGAGAGGTTACTAAACAATGAAAAGGGGAGCATTTTCCTAGACAAATGCAATAGGGATGTCCGACTGTATGCGGCGCATGGTTTAGATGTGCTCAACTCTCAGCTCCAAGTTTGCTATCATATATCGTGCTCTTGGGCACTGACTGAAACTGTAGAAACTACTAGTTTGTGTGTGATTGTTTGTGTGTGTGTGTGTGTGCGTGTGTGTGTGTGTGTGTGTGTGTTTGTGTGTGTGCTTGGGGAGTACTGGAAAAAGGCAAGCTGCTTCAGCATTTCTTTTTCATGCCTTGCCATCTTCTGCCATTAAATCAGCAACAATGAATTCCTGGAGAGATTTTCTCTCTCTGTCAGTCTCAGACACACACACACACACACACACACATAAACACACACACACAAAAAAAAAGCTTGCAGTCTCTCACACTCATGCACAGGAAATGTCAGGACAAGGATCTTGAATGTTTTTCATTACTGTCCGCTCACCCTTAATTCCTGAATCATTACGTGAGACACACGTGAGGCATTTGTTATCAGTAGTGATTTTGTGGAGATGCTTATCTCTCTCTTTCTCTTAGGCATTGCTTGGGAGATCACCTTACCCCCTCTAACCTACATTCCACCAGCCATCCACAACAGCTGTGAGAGCTGAGCTAGGGGCCTGGATTGCTCTGGGTTGATGAATAAAGTCATCATCAATCATTCTGGATTTTATATCAAATTAATCACAAGTCATTACAGTGTCCTCGTAAGGCCAAGATGACACATGTGCTTTAGCCAAATACAGATCAGTGTTATATCTGCGACACTTTCTAAATATTTATAGTACACACACACATGCACACACACACACTGCGCAGGCCAAGCATGAGACAGCTGATGACACAGGAATTAATTAGCCCCCCCCCCTTTAGCTTCTTCTCCCTATCTCTCACTCTCTCCTTCCTTCTCTCTCTCTTAAACTCTTTTTCTTTTCTTCAATCTTCTCTCTTTCATCTCTATCTGTCTATCTGTCAGGCAGGTTGCTGGGGGATGTGTCAGGCCCTCTCTATCACACTTACACATCAGCCTTAGGCGTCAGCTTGCACTGTGAGCTGGTGTGTGGTGTGTTGGTCTAACAGTGTGTGAGGGGTAAAGACCTATAATCAGAAAGACAGAGAGAATGTGTATGTGTGTGTGGGTGTGTGTGGTTGTGGTTGTAAGTGATGACTCCGAAATACAATCATGCACTCAACCTGAGGTAAGGTGTTTTCATATTTCCAATACACCAAACACAAACACACACACACACACACACACACATTCACTGTCTTCATTATTATACGTAGGTATTCTTTCCCTAAACAGCAGTTGATTGATTGATAAGACTCCAACAATCTGGTACTGACATGAGTGAGTCATGGAGTGAGTGATTTAACGTCAGTTAACCAGTGCACTCAGAATATCAGAATTCTTGTCCTGGCAGCCCTCCTCTTCTCTCCCACACATTAACACACTGAAGGGATGGAATACCTCATTTCATACTACACACCCGAGTGCATCATAGTGCCTCTCTCTTATCAAGAGCTGCCTCATCTGGCCCTGTGTGTCTGCCCTCTGTTAACCACTGCACTGGGATAGCCTTTGTATGCGCACACACACACACACACACACACACACACACACACACACACACACACACACACACACACACGCATACACATATTTTAATTAAATGCTTTCCATTTCTTTGATTCACTTCCCATCATTGCCATCTTTTGATGTGCTTTTAAGAGGAACAGCGAAGGAGCCGTGGTTCACACATGCATATCACATAGCCTAGACCCTCCATCACCCCTTTCTGTTTCTCTTTCTCCCCGTCTCCCTCATAGACAGATAAAACCAGATGGACTGATCTAGAATCTGAGGACGTGACGGTCTCCGAGTGAAAAGTTAAAGACAGGAAACGCTGGGCAGAGAGACTTATATCTGTTTGGCTTATATGACAGACAGGAATATGTGAATGTCCTCTACTCTTGATAACGCAAATACATGGGGCATGGGGCACGCCATCTTGTTACAGCTGAGAGATACAGGACACCTAACACTGCAAGACGGACACACTGAAGCTACTAATTTCATTGTCAGCATGGATGGACACACACAAACAATGAAACAGGTGGTCAGAGTGTGAAGCCATTATTTTGGCCAAGGTGTGTGTGTATATAGATATGTAGATATACTATAGATATATAGTAGGTATGTTTCTGTGTGTGTGTGTGTGTGTGTGTGGGCCAGCACAAGGTCAGACCAGGCAGTGCTTGATAAGAGAGGAGCCTAGACAGTTATGAAGTGTCCATATGTTGTTTTTTGTATCTTTCTACATTTGTATTACTGTGTGTGTGTGTGTGTAATGTCTTGAATCAGGTTATTATACAGACAGGATGCAGTATACTGTATAAGGCTGTGTTTCCTCTCATCTGTGTGTGTGTGTGTGTGTGTGTGTGTGTGTGTGTGTGTGTCTACATGTGTGATTGTTACCTCTCAGCTGTAATCTCTTCCTCAGAGAGACAAGAGAGCCTGCCTGCTATTTTGGGGGGTTCCTGTTATGAAGTAGGATATCATAGACTTGCATACTCTCAATACTGTACATACTACACCTAATGTTCCACTGTTTACACACACACACACACACACACACACACACATTCAGACCCTCAAGCACCTGCTCTGTTCTATTCCTGATTGTTTTTCCCTTTATAAACAGATGGTGATACACCAATGCCACTCCACTTCCTCCCACTCCATCTGTAAACACTTAACAACCACTGGGGGTACTGAGCCACATATATTTAAAATAAAATACACCAAATTATCAAGTGTATATGATTTCATAAGCAATATTTCCCTTCAGTTGATTTTTATAAGAAAGATTAGTCACCGTGTTACTCATTTGCATAACTGTTCTGACATAAAATGATAAAAAAAGAAACAAAAAAGTTAAAATTCTGTCTGATTTATCCTTTATTGCTGGCAATGATCTGATTTAAATGCAGGTGGTCATAAGCTTGGGGCTAGGTTTATAGAGAGACAGGAGACAGGCCAAGGGCAGATGGAACGTCACCACAATCTCTCTCTCTGTGTGTGTGTGTGTGTGCGCGTGCGTGCACGCTTGAGAGTCTTATTAAGATAACATTTATAAGCGTTACAGGAACACAGACAATCACAAAATAAGGGTTTATGCATACACACCACAAACACATCACACACACTCATGAATGTCCACAAACACTAAGGGGCATTACCCTGCAATTACAGTCATATAACTGTACAGTCTTTTGACTGACAGATGTACAAATCCAAATGTACATCTATTTTTAAATGTGACCACAGTAATAGTCTTCATATCATCTCTGCACACACAGACAGACTCAAACACAGGTCCATAGAAAGGGATTCAGAGACACACCCGTAGTCTAGAGAAAGTCCGTCCCTACTGTCCTCTCCTCTCCTCTCCTCACCAACCACACACCACAGGGCTCTCTCTCTAGAGTGAGTGGGAAACCGTGTCCGCTGGCCGGCCCCTGCCACTGAACACTGGGTGGTTTCACTACCAAATATACTCCTGTAATTAGCATGTTAGCCTTCACAGTGTAATCATCCATTCTTTTCTTTTGCTAGAGTCACATCGAAAGAAGTTAATTTCGGATGTCTGTGTGATGTATGCAGATGCAGTTTTCTAATTCTATCTGTGTGAAATGCATGAGAAGGGTGTATTGGGTAGGCAATGCGGACTGTTTCTGGCAAATTCTTCACATGCCTGTGTGATGAGGAGTGGTGAAATATTTAGTGTCTTTGGATGACATTGGTGATATAAGATGACAAGGAAAATAGAACCAACGTGGGGAAACGTCTGTTTATGATGAATTGCATATGGATGTGTGGGTGTGTCCTTGTGGATTAGTGAGAGTAGGTGTGTGTGTTTATGACCATTCTTCTCTCAGGGTTAACCTTTGGTGGACAGAGGCTAGTGAGATCCTACAGCTGGAGATGAAGAGAAACGTGGAGATACCAAAATAGAGAGAACAAATGGGTTGACACGCAGACAGAACAGAGAGAAAGAACAAGGGAAGCAAAACATACACAAACTCACAGAATCTACTGGCCTACCAGTCCCAGGTGTCCCCACAATGACACTGCACCACAGCAAGAAACATACTTCACCAAGCCAGTAGGGGCAGTATTCAGTGTCCTACAACACAACACTTGTTGTACAACACTTGTACATTAAATTCCATTAAATTTCACAGTCAAAAAAAAAATCCTGTCTTAAACTTTGAATGTTCCCTGTACAGCCTAAATCCCACCACACAGTTACTGAATTTAGAGAATTTACTGAATCTCACAGAGGCTACCACACTACTGCCCACTAACAAAATACAGCTCTAGGGCAACTGACCAGCCCTGGCCCCTAAGTCATCACATAAGGAGGTATTTGCTATTAGCCGTCCTTCCTGCTGGACTGCTTGCTATGTCAGATTGGCCAGATAAGCTAGTCTCTATAGACTACTCTCTCTCTCTCTCTCTCTCTGGTCAAATAGGGCTGTAAAGAAGGAAGGATTTATTGCACTTAGTTTGCCTGCTTTAGATTCATGTGTCTGACTATACGCTTACTCACTTTAGCATATGGCGATGATTTCAGTGGATATGCAGTTTAGTTAGATAACAGAGACTGAGAAATAGTTCGATTTTGCTGAGGGTCTAGTACTGCTGTCTTGTCTTGAGTCTTGTGTTTAACACCCTTTTTGTTGTTTTGTTAACCTTGTTTTGACTCCTACATTATGTGAAGGGTGACCCGATGACCCAATCACCCTGCGCATGGTCACAAAGATAGGTTAACATGCGTAAAACTGCACACACACACATTCACACACACACACACAAAGCGTCTGCAGACTAGTGTTGTCAGAGCTGTTAGCATACACAATACAAATTTACCACTTAACATGTGCACACCTGCACTCTTCCTCTCATTTCTCTCTCTCTCTCTCTCACACACACACACACACACACACACACACACACATACTTCTGCTAGCTTAAGCCCTGTGTGGTGACCTGTGGAAAGTGCAATCCTGAGCTAGATTAGTCTCTGGTCCATGCAGTCCTTTTAGGGGAACATACTTCATATTCTCCTGTTTATCATCTCATACCCCCAATCTCTCTCTCTCTCTCTCACACACACACACACACACATTTTTTTTGCTTGTTAAAAGAATCCCTCATCAGAGTTGACAATAATAATTTAAAAAGGAAGACATGACGGAGAATCTAAATGGTGGTGGGTGACAATGGAGATGTGATGGATAACTGCAGTGTAAACTCATTGCTAAGTAGGTTTCAGTGACAGGGCATAATCATTGTCTGACCTCAATACTTGTGTAAGGTTAGAATACACACCTCTCCAGCTTGTGGGGAATTAACTCTGTCTTCCTTAAGAGGACTACAGTGATAAGTAACTGGACAGGTGTGTACGAAAAAGGAAAGAAAAAATGTTCCTGTAGTTCCTAAAGCAACAGGGCTTGGAGAATGCGTAGATGACATGATTTGAGGATTTAGCTGGAGGGTGAGTATGTGGTAAAGGGAGATGGGAGGAGAAGGGAGGGAGAGAGGAAGAAAGAATGAAGAGAGAATAAAAGCAAGGAGTAGAGGGAAGGGAAAAGGAAAGGCTGACAGTTGTGAAGGAGTCTTGGTTTGCAGACGTGAGTAAGGGATGACTCCCTCACCACAAAAAAGACACATTTAGGATGGAAAAGTATAGCTTAACTTTCCTTAACGTTCTCACACCCTGTGTAGGAGACACAGTGTCAGGAGTGGAGTCAGACAGTGTCGCACATTGTCAAAAATGGAATGTGAGCTAATTATGGAGTGGATGACCACAGGTCAGAGGAAGTAATTTCTGAATGAAAAGAATAAAAAAAAAACACTACACTGGATGTTAGAACTGTAGTCTTTGGATATAACAGTGATAAGCACAGCAAAATAACAATTTAAATGTTTCTTAAAGGTAAAAAGCTAAAATATGGTAGACTTTTGAAGGCTCTACACTTTTGATTGCTTGCAGCCGACGTGTTTCTCTCAGTTTGGCTCATGGACGCCTGTTGATAGGTTCTTGTTCGCATTACCATGGCACAACAATTCTCTATTGTGTCTCCGTCATTCAGAACATAATGTTCCACAAAGGCTAGGCTCAATTGTCCTTGTAATTAATGGATCCCTCTAATGATATGCTAACGTCGCGCCAGTTTAATTGCTGTTCAATGATGTTGCGCCTGGCAAGACAAAGTCTGCCCATACCAAAGAGAGCATCTGCTGATCCACTAATCACTTTCCCTTGTTAAGAGAGAGAGACGCAGAAGTAGAGGGCTACATGTTGCTGCACAAATTGGAAAAACAATACAGACAGCCAAAAGGTGTATTCAAATGGACATTATTGGCTAATTATACCTGCCTTGTTCTTACTTGCTTTACATATAACAAAATGACATATTTGCGTACAACTTTTGAACATGAAAATACAGGTAGGCCAAGTAATTAATTGCGATCTGACATACATTTTACATCTGACATACATTTTACCTCCAAGTTTAAGGAAACCCCTTTGTACTCCACGTCTGTTTTTCCTTTCTGATCAATAAGCTTGATATATATGTAGAATTGCTCACTCACCCTCCCCGCGGCTAGTCAGGTGGCGAGACCACTGTGGCTCTGTGTACGGAGGTGGAGCTAGGACTTGGTTTGCCATTCCTTAACTCTGAATCAGGCAACTTCATTCACATTCGTACTAGCGGTCCGTACATGAGTTGGAGAACTCGTGCCGTGTAGGGGCAAAGGGACTTCTCAGTATTATTACGCTACTGCATGTGTGTATTGTACGGAGTTTAACAACAGTAATTATGGAATCATCTTCTTGCGCGATGTTGCGTGGACTTTCTGTGCAGATTCTGATGTGACATTTCGCATTTATTCAACCTATTTTGTGAGCCGTTGGTAAGATTACGCCGGATATCATGAAAAAGGCGCTTTAACATCGGATTTAAAACAACGGACTCGTGAAGAGTTGTTTTTTTTATTTCCACCTGTTCAAAAAGCAAACAAAATGATATTGACGCGTAAGTACTTTTTTAAAATTCGGTTGTGGGGTATGCGCTTTGGCTCAATGTCTAAGAGGGACTGTGTGGTATTAATCTGTCTGTTGAGCTGTATTGCATGTCGATTGCTTTTTGAACATCATAATTTTTAACATCATGTACTATGCTATGTGCTATGTAATGATCGGTTAAGTTCGGTAGTGGACAGCTCGAAGACTCATCTCTGGGTACGCGTCTGCGGGATCTTGTGCTAAAGCGCTGTAGGCTGTCAGATAAGTAATCTCTCCCCCTCGAGTCCCTGCGCCTTACGAAGCGCAGCTCGTCTCCACTGGTCGTCCTCTGTGACTTTCACAAAATTCCGTGATAACTATTTCGCCAACGGTGGTCTGTCTTCTTTCAGCAGTTGCGAAGGACTTATCATGTAGCAATACTTTGGCGCGAACACTTACAACCATCTTAAACAATTCACGCAGCCTTTCCACAACATACGTGATTTGTTGAGAGACTCTGAGTTGTAAAATACCTTTCTCAGTATTTAAAGTACAGCGATGTAAGCATTTTCTGCTTTCTCTCTTAGGTTGCATTGTCAGATGACAACAGGGTACCTTTTGCCACTTAGTCTGGAGACCTTTTGCCAAGCGGGCGCAGATTTACTTCTGTGGTTAATGCTTTTGACATATGTGTTTTCGGTATTCTGTTGCATGGACCAGTTTAACTGAAAAATAGAAACGCGAGTAGTCTGTGTGTTTCGGGTGAATTTGAACTGCAGAGTAAACCTGGAGCACACTAGCCTAATCACATATGAAAGGTATGTGAAAGGTGCTGTTATAAGCCAGTAGTGGGTACACCACATTAAGGGATTTTAGATTTGCACAGCTCGACCGCTTACCTCAATCAAATCTACCCGGCACTGTCTAGTCAACTTAAGTGAATAAGTGATAAAGTAGGACGCCTGAGAGTTTATAAAGACTTCATCAGTTCAAATCACACACACTTTGTTCTGTAAAGATGACAGTATGTCTTCTGTCCGGCAGCAGACACATAGTGCTCTATCATGCAACCCCCAGTGAGATTGGGTTTAGTTTTATTAAGTCTGTTTGTTCTTGAATGCCTTTGGTCAGCTGATGTGTGATAAGTGTCCTGTTGGATAAATCTGTCAACACTCATTTGGTACCTCTATTCTCTCCCAATCTCTTTCTCCTTCTCTGTTTGTTTGGGGTGTTGGATAACTGTAATGGGCCAAGAGTTTAGCCTGTCATTGTGTGTGTGTGTGTGTGTGAGAGATGTGCAAGTCTCCCCTTGAGCCAGACAGATGGTGGAGACCCTCTCACTTACAGATGAGCCAGCCTCTCAGCTCCATATGCTTCTGCTCTCACACAGATACACCAACACATGATAGCCTTGGGAAATCACACTTAGGGGACAGACTGAAGTGTTTTTCTAGGACTGGTTTGTGAACAACAAAATCATTTGGCTTTGCCTAGAAAATCGTGTCTATTTTTAATGTTTCTTTCTATCTCTCTTTCTTGCTTCCATTCTCTCACTCCCTCACTCAGCCACTCATTTATTTTCTATGCTCCCTTTCTCTCGATGGTGGTCCTTATCACCATGTTGAGTGGGTTGGGAATGCTGACTAGAGTGTGTTGGGCATTTGGTTGCCAGCTTGTCTCCAGGCTTATCTGCACTAACCTGCATCAAAGCTCCATCCATCCACCCCATTGCTTTGAAGGAAGCGAGATAAGCAGGGCTGAGGTATTGATCTGGCAGGACTGAGGTATTGATCCCAAGTGTGTGATGCTGCCCCCTACTGAAACTGCTTGGTAGGGGCTTGGTTTCCACGAATTGCTTGATAAAGTTAGACAAGATGTTGGCTCTGAGGTTAGCCCCCACCCATGATTACGTCTCTGTTCTGGTCTGGTCCTCTCTGGTCTCCTTGTGGCACTGATAACAGTAGGGTCCTTGAGCAGCAGCACTTGAAAAGACATAGCCTCTCCCTCTCTCTGACACACACACACAGTGAGACAGATCAGACAGACAGACATCTCTTGCTTACATGCAGAGAGTGATGGAAGTTCTTTTTGAAATGCATGAAGTGGCTGCACAGTGTGCTCTGTCATCAGCGTCTCTGGTTCCCCTGGCGGGGGGAGGCATTGGCCAGCGATTGTGAGAATTTCCTGTGACAGGAAAAAGAGAAGGGGGTGGGGGGAGAGAGGAGAGAAAGAAAGAGGGAAGAGGGTGTGTGGGGGCAAGTGGAGGTGGAGAGGGGTAATTTTAGAAGCCGGATGAAAAGACGCAGCTTTTTGAACTTTGGTCCAGTTCCAAAGAGAAACCAACCCAGTCTGATCATGACATATGTAAGAGAGCTGTTATTACTACAGCACAGCTGTCTTCGAATATTTCATCTGAATGTGTGAGTGTTTGTGCTTTTTGGTCGGGTGCCACGAATCCCATGTTACTGAACAGTGAGAATTCTCAAAACGAGCCATGCAATAGGAGTTCACGTTGTGCAAAAACATAACAGGGATATACACACACATACACACACACACTCACACAGTCAGTCTTTTTCTTGACTGACGGACATGCTTCAGACATCCTGTCCTGTTTACTTTGAGCATCACCATGGTGACCCTCAAAGGTCAAGGGTCACCCATGTCAAGGCCCAGCTGGAGCAGGGAATGCAGCAGGATGAGGGCCACATGGACAGTCGGCCATTAGGCGTATATCAGCGAGGCTCAGTGTTTATTTGTTTTTATTTATTTGTTTATGGGAATACAGACTCACAGGAAGGGTCATGTCTCCAGACAGCTCTGTGTGCAATTTGCTGTGAAGTCAATGACTCACATGACACAAATGACTTGCATATGGTTATTAACACACACACACACACACACACACACACACACACACACACACACAGGCCTTAAAGCTGGCTACACTTACATGATTTCCAGCTGAGCGTCCATCCAGCTTCTCTTCTCCCCCTGTTCCCCTGCCTTTTCATTCTGGCCCCAATTACCGGACCTGTGGGTGGCTGGAATTCTCCCCAAAAACGAGCCCCCGGCCCCCCTGCCTGTTTTGGGTCAGGGGTCCAATTGGTCAGGAGGTCCTTGGCTCTGTGGTTGGCAGGCGGCGGCTCAGTTCAACCCAGTGTCTCTGTGTGGCTGCCGGAGACTCCAGAGTGTCGCGTGTTTGTGTTGGCTACCAGTGCAGCCCATTATCTGGAGCTGAAACAAAGAGAGGGTGTGACGGCCAAGTGACGCGGGCCGCTCAGACGTGTGCTTCCGGAGCGAGGTCGCCTCCTGGGTGACAGAGGGCCATTGGAGCTTTCAAACATGATGGAGCACACCCATCACGCTCACGCTCACTCACTTGCACATAGACACACACAAACTCACGTACACAGACTGATGCATGCACACACACACACGTAGTATACACACAAACAAACATGCACAGTCTTTGTATGTACACACACACACACACGGTGCGACACATACTTACACCCAGACACACAGCTTACACACAAGGCTGGAACTGCAATGCATAGACATGCAGAGACACACACATACACAGATGACTGGCAGCAATCTGTGCGTTACACTCAGTGTGATTATAGTTCATGGTGTTGACAGGGCCAGGGAGTCTTATCTGTGTTTGTGTGAACGAGAAGTGTGAGCATGACTGACATGCAAAAATTGTATGTGTGTGGGTGTGAGACAGAGAGAGAGAGAGAGATACCTGAAGAGTTTTGCTGTGTAGAGATACTTTATTTATCCAGAATGTATAAGGGTAGACGAAGGAAGAAGGGTGACTACATGTATGGCACATGAGGGACAGCCTTTGACAAAGTCCCCCATTCTGTGTTTTGTGTGTGTGTGTGTGTGTGGAGTGCCCTCTTTGTCAGTCATGTTTTGGGGATACCTACTGGGGAGAGGTCTATTGTTGCACTGTTTAACCACAGGAAGTGCACAAGGGCAAACTTACCAAACGCGAAAGAAAGGAGATAGGAAACGGAAAGAAGAAAAGAGAGAAAGAAAAAAAGAGAATATTTTTTTTGTCCTGGCTATTAAGTGAAGTTGGTGACCTGAGTGCGGTTCTTGTGTGGTGTGTCTTTTTGTTGAGGGGCTCTTGGCTATTTTGTGTGTGTGGAAGATGGTAGCTAGGGACTAAGGCCATAGTTTAGTTTAGAACTATGTGTGTGTGTGAGATAGAAAGCACATGGCTTGTTTGCTTGCTTGTGTATTTATGCAAAAGTCTGGAGGAAAAAGTGTGTTTACACAGGCCTGTGCATATACAACCTGTCCTGAGGCAGTATTGCTATTTAAATGCAAATGTTGCTATACAGACACACACAAACACACACACACACACACACACAAACACAAACACACAGGAAGCCACAGCCTCTTATTATGTCCTATTCTTGAAGTGCTGTCTGTATTATTTTTAGTATTGAGCATTCCAACAACTTCACAGCCCAGTAAAGTCATGCAACCTGGTGAGAGCCACTGGGAGATAGCATAGCATAGCATACTATTGCAGTCAAATGCCACACTGGCGTTAACCTTTCTGGGATGCAATTACCCGTCCACAGTGTGTGTGAGTGTGTGTGTAAGAGGGAGAGAGAGAGGCCCGCCAGTTTGCATGGTGCTAGTGTCTGCCCCTGCTGTGGTAGTCCTCCGTGTTCCTGGAGCTCCAATCTGTCTTGGTGTGGAAACTACATTCCAGTGTGCTGATTGTGTGTCCTTCTCACAGTACTCCCAAGGGATTCTTTTCCTCTTCTTCGCTCAAACTGCATCCTTCCTTCTCTTTCTCTCTCTCTCCCTCCTTCTCTCTGTTCCTGCCTGTCTCAGTCCTCCTTTCTCTCTCTTTCTGTCTCCGTCTCTCTCCTGTCACACCTTGTTGCCGTCTGGGCTTGTTTATGGTATGTAAATGCCCCCCCCCCCCCTTGCTCCTTGCTTCTCTATCTTTCCCAGGTGTGGCTTGAGGGGTCTTCTCTAACCCTCTCTCTCACATTGCCCCCAGCACACACACACACACACACACACACAGAGACTCAGAGCCTAACTCATGCGATCACATTCAGTCGAGGAAGAAGTCACGTATCAGCTGCCACAGACCTCACGCACATGCACAACCTCTTTCCTCCCGGCTCTGTCTACACACCCTACCACCCTTCTCTCTCTCTTTTTCACTGTCTGTCTCTTTCTCTCCCACTGCCTCTCTCACACAATTCATTTTTTTTTTGTTTTCCTTTGCCTGCACGTGAACCACGTCCCAAGAGAGGAAGGGGCCCCATGTCTCCAACACCTTCTTCTTTTCCATTCTTTCTCTCTCTCTCTCTCTCTCTCTCTCTCTCTCTCTCTCTCTCTCTATGTCTCCCTCTCTCTGGCAGTAATGGTTGTTTAAATGAGGTGGAACCCCACTCAACCCTCGCAGGCATGCAGAGATTAAGTCAAGCGCTCCTCAGCCCTGGTTACACAATTAGCGCAATTACATCTCGCGTGAGCGGGGCAAAAAACACATACGCACACGTACACACCCACACACGCATACACACATGCACACACACATGCACACACCACTGTATACAACTTTAAAAGAAGGGGGACGCCAAGGGGCCCCTTGCTTGCTGATCTGGTTGGCGTGCCTTTGTGAAGCATAATAGTGCCGGTTGCAGCAACTGCCTTTGTGGAGGCCCCTCTGGAAACCCCTGCACTGCCCCTGAGGCAGGGGGTCTGGTCTAGGGCTCTGCTACTTCATCAGGAAGGCACTATTGTCCTGGCCTCTGATGGGATGGTCATTAGTTAAAAGCTTAAACATCAGCACATGGACACAGCACACTCTTAGTCTAAATTGTGGCTGTGATTGCCATGCAGTATAGGCTCAAATGAGATCTGTGGGAGCAGCCTCAACTCCTGCACTGATCCATCTCTCAACGCTAACATCCATGCCTATGACAGTGACAGTGTCTCCCACTGTATTCCTGTCATTATCTAGCATCAGCCACTAAGGAGCCCCAGAGGAAGAGAGAGGTGGGGAGAGGAAAGGAGTCGCCATTTGGCAAGTAGTGTCTAAAGAGCCTTTGGTGTCTCATGTCAAGTTGTTGGGGTGGTGATCACCTTCTCTTCCTATGACTTTCCCCCCTACCCTACCCCACTCCATCCCACCCTGCTGTGGCTCCAGGAGGAGATAGCAGCTACTTAGCACGTCGGTTACAAATTTCACACAAATGCAGCAACAGCGCTAAAGCTTTTAAAAAGCAAGAGGGCTACAGCATGAGTAAACAACAGGCAATGATGCTAACATATAACAACGTGTGTGTGTGTGTGTGTGAGAAAGAGAGGGAACAGTTTGAAATGTTTCTGCAATCAAGCTTTTTTGGATTGAATAGAATTGAATTGAATTGAGAGAGAGAAAGAATATTTCTGCAAAAGAGATCAGCAATCAGGCTATCCACCCCTAGACACACATTACTGTTTCTGAGAATACAAGCCCTGTTATTTTATTTGTTTCAGCCTGTTGCATGTGAGGGGAACACAGGCAGCTGGTTCCTCCATGGGGATGAAGCTGTGTTTGCTAGCTTGTCCCTCCCTGAGGCTGTTTATCACTCAGACTGAGCTCACTAGCGTGCGGGTCGAGCCTCCACTCAGCCCTGCTGATAAAGACAGTTACGTTCCATGGCTTGCTGCGGACACAGCTACAGCTTTTCGTGCTGGAGACAGCTGAGAAGCACCCTGTGTCTCTTTGGAATAGGGAAGACTGGAATACTGGTTAAATAGTTGAGTGTGGTTGGGTTGGGTTCAGTGAGAAGGAGTTTTTCATCCTGCGTGTGTGTGTGTTTGTGTTTTTACCCATGTAATACATGTGAACTGCCTTTTATGTAGACACTTACCTGTTTCCATTTATCTTCTCCTGTCCTACAGAGATCGAGGCCAAAGAAGCCTGCAACTGGCTCAGGGCTGCAGGCTTTCCTCAGTATGCACAGCTCTATGAAGGTAAGGGGGCCTTCTCCTTCTTTCCCAGACATCCATCCGCAGCTGTGCCCGTTCCTCCCAGACTGAGAGCTGACAGCTGGCGGGCCTTGCCCATTATAGAGAACCAGCATTGTGTTAGTAGCATTAGACTTGATTGTTCTGAGAAACTTTGTTGAATTTCATTTAAGTAAGCAAGCAAGTATTTATTTATCTATCTATCTATCTATCTATCTATCTATCTATCTATCTATCTATCTATCTATCTACCTATCTATCTACCTATCTATCTATCTATCTATCTATCTATCTATCTATCTTACCCTGTCCCACTCTTTTTGCTAAAATTGGTTTGGGTGAACCGTCTCACCCCACTGTTAATTAAATAAGGCATTTTCTGGGTCAGGATGGCTGCAGCGCACAGTTGTTGTCTGTATAAACACAGGAGCTAAATGAATATTGCACGCTTCATCTCCACCGCTCAAAAAATAGGAAAGAAAGAAAGAAAAACGACAGGAGGGGGATGAGGTCATAGTCTGTTTGGGGGCGAGTGTGAGAAAGTTAGAAAGACTTGCACACAGAAAGGTTGGGAATGAGTTGCTGCCTCAATTTGAACTTGCGGCCCACTCAGAGTAGAAATCCACTTTTGTCATTTGGTTCCGTTCCTTGATTTGATTTATGAGGACTTTTCTTGACTTGGACAGACAAACACAGTCCAGCCTTTTTGCTGTTCCTCACCCTTCTCACCACTGTGCCTTGCCATCCTTTCTCCACAGGGCATTCCTGAAGCAGGGTTTGTGGGAGAGCTGGTGTACCAGCACCCTTCAAACACAGTCATGTAAAAGCAATATGTCAGCTATATAATCCTAGTGTTAGGCATCAGCTTATCTCACATCATCTCACTTTGTGCAAAGCATCTGAAACCTATCAACTGGCGTGTATTCACTCCATGGTACTTTGAGGCAGATACTTTATGCCTCAACCAATTGCTGCTGTTTGGTCATGATGTATGTTATACGCTGGAACCCACCACTTTCAGCCCTCCTTCTGTTCACTGATTGGCCCGTCCCAGCTCAGAGACGTTTACGAACCGAAGCTTACACTCGGCTCCCTGACGCAGTAGTGGACCTAAAAGAAATTCAGTGGAAGCACTAGGCAGCACCAGCCTGGCTAATATAATCCAGAATCCCAGAAGCGTTCAGGAGGGTTGCCTTTTCTCCAGGGAGCTTAAGAGGCCGTCCACACAGCAACGTTCCCGTTTTTCTTTTTTTTGCGGGTTGAAAAAAATCTGTGTCCACACATGACCCGGAGCGAAAAATATCCTCACGACAACGGAACACTGAGTGAAAACGATGTAATACATACTCCACATCTATATATATACAACTCCGTTGTCCTCCATCGTTGTTTTTACCGCTTGTTGTGTGCTGGGGTCTTCACTGCTCTTCTGGTCACGTGACGGTGACAGATTGGCGACGTCATCGTTTTCAAAAGGCTGCGTTTTGCTTGTCCACACAGCAACTGCTTGGACTGCGTTTTCAGATTTTTCCACTCTTGAACCCGTTTCCAAAAAACGTAATTTTAGGTCACTTAAAAAGCTGGCTCTGTGTGGATGCAAGGCCAAAACGCATAGAAACTTCTCGGTTTTAACAGAAAAACGTTGCCGTGTGGACGGCCTCTAAGGCTGCTGTCTGGCCCCTACTGTATCTGGATTGTAAGCCTGGTGTCAGTTGGTGCTAATCTCATCCAGCATTCTAGCAGCCATTAACACAGAGATGATAAGGACAGCAATAACAAAGGTGTCAAACTATCTGCATTTCGCACACACACCGTCCCTCACACACACGTACATTAACCTCTCTCAGTGGGCAGTGACCTTCTTGTCAATAACCTATCTAGCCAGCAGGTAAGAGAATACCAGACAACGCATATCTCAGCTATCAGGTTGTGTGATTGGGCTGTGTGTGTGTGTGCGTGTGTGTGTGTACAACAGGAGGACAACAGCCCCAGTAAAGATAGCAGGCTTCTGATAAGACTGTATCTCAGTACAATATGTAAAACTCCCTTTAGCTTTGAGGCCACTACGTTGGTCTTATCACAGTAGCCTACATCACTCTGCCACACACACATACACACACACACACACACACAGTCCTGCAGATTCCTCAGAAGGGATGGGCTAGCACAGACAGTTATGTCCTCATAGATTGCTTCAGTTGCTGATTATTTATGATCACCTGTTTTTTTAAAACCAAAACTTTCACGTCAGGTGCCAAACTGATAGTGAAAATAATGTGTGGCCGACATTGCCTGTGCCCTCAGGGAGGATTGCTGACCCAAATGCTGCCTGTTTCTCTGTCTCTCAGTCTCTCAGCTGAGTGGGACTACCAGTACTGCGTCTCTCCCAGCCAAACACCTACAAACACGTTTTGATAAAATGCCATCTTAACTCCCTCAAACCAGGAGGACTGAGAGAACCATGCATGGAATGTTGGAAATACACATCCCAATCCCTCTCCAGCATGTCTGTCTTGCTCCCCTCCCTTGTACTCCCCTTGCCTCCTCACTTCCTGGTAAGGGCTAGTCCTTTGCCGAGTGTGTGTGTGTGTGTTTGTGTGTGTAAGTGAACACTCATTATGGAGTCTTAGTGAGAGGATTACTTCGTAGGAGCCACTGTAATGAAGACAGAAGATGGGGGGAGGGAGATAGGAGAGTCAAGATGAGAGAGAGGGAGAGAGAGAGAGTCGTTGAGTGGCCTATTGTGGTACCATCAGCTTGATCCCCCACCCACTGGCCCAACCAAGGGGTCTGCAGCTGTGTTTGTTTGGCAGGGTAAGAAGCACTTCCTCTGGGCTTTTCAGCTCGGATGGAGGGGGTAAAAGGAGCAGACCCATATCAGGGTGGAGGTTAGGTTGGGATGGGTGGGGAGACAGAAGACTTGGAGGGCCACTTGAGACAGCTGGGGGTGCTCACCACACCTTCACACCTTCAAGGAAAGACTTTGTAAAGTTTGTCCTGAATAATGCAGCCATCTTTGTCTTTTCTCTCTCTCTCCCTCTCTTCCTCTTTCCTTCTCTCTCTTTAGCAAGTTAGTATTTTACTTCCTCTGACATTGTACTTCCTTGTCTTCCCCTCTTCCCCCTCAGATGGCCAGTTCCCTATGGAGATCTCCTCTGTCACCAGGGATCATGACTTCCTGGATGGCGATGCCATTGAGGCCCTGTGCAGGTGAGTTGTTCAAAAACAAACTTCTTGGGGAGGCTGTGTTTCCTTTATCTTAACCCCCCCCCCCATCCCCCCCTTCTTTCTTTATTCTCTCTCCACTCTCTGACTTTGTGTGGGGACTTTCATCCGGGCCAAAGCAGATTAGAGTTCCAGATTGCCTCAGAATGGGGCCTGCTTTGCACAGAATGGAGATGAGATTCAAAGGCAGCCGATAAGACAGCCCAAATGTTTTGGATTTCCTTTTTTTTCACTTTTCTTTTTTTTTTCTTGCGTTTCTTTTTCTCTGTCTTTCCCAGCCATGCACCATGCTGACTGTTTCTTTCTGTGGCACATCATTCTGTCACTTGCCTCTGTTTTCCTGTCCCTCTCTCTCTCTCTCTCTCTCTCTCTCTCTCTCTCTCTCCCTACACTGTCACGCCATGTTCCCGTTGGCCTTGCACTTCATTCCCAGAACATTGTGATCTCTGCCCCCTACACCTGGGCAGCCCAGACCTCAAGAGAGTGAACAAAAAAACAGACAGACAAACACAGAAAGAGATAAAGACAGAGACAAAAAGAGGAGAGGGGCTTCAGTCAAGTGTGTATCAGAACCCAGGAAGTGGAGGCACTGCTTGGAGGGTCCTCGAAATTCTCCTTAAGGTCCAGTGGATGGTTAAGTACACTTCCCTTCATCTCTTATCTGGGTGCTCTCCTATAATTAGTATATTCTATCGCTACCACTTCATGGACTATTTAACATATAAAAAATGCGGTAGTATCCTGAACTTTTTGGGGCCCCATTTACCCACACTTGGAGACAAATGAACCTCCTAAAGAGCATTATGGGAAAAAGGAAGAGAGAAGAAACTATTTCATTTGAATTATTAGGTGTTATCAGGATTAGGTAGATGTGGTGAGGAAGCTAACTGGTGAAGGTGAGTGAGAGCAGGGAGTTTGAGTGAGCAGGGGGACAGGCGAGCAGAGGGAGATATGAGGTGTTGAAGGCGGCCTCTCCCAGCTGAGTTGCCCAGCTTGGCCCAGCTGGTGGGCCGCCAGCAGAAGCATCTGGAAGCCATTTCGCCATGCCAGAACCCCCTAGCCCCCCAAAGCCAAGGCGTCCCCCAAACCCCTAAGCCCCATGAGTGCCAGGTCACATGACAACCAACCCCCACCCCAGGTCCAAGAAATGGTGGGGGGTTAGTAGGAATTGGGGAGGCAGGGGTGGGTTTGGGGTTGGGGGGGGGGGGGTATGGTGGGGGAAAGGCCAGGTGGCCAGAGGGATAAGCTTTCCTCTTCTTTTGTTGGCTTTTCTTCACCTCTTCAACTAAGTTTTCCTCTTTTCTCTCTCTCCTTCTCTCTCTCTCTCTCTCTCTCTCTCTCTCTCTCTGTCCCACTCTCTTTTCTTTTAATCTGGTGCTTATCCTTCAACACAACATAGTGGATCCTGTTGCTGCCTTTGACTCTCTCTCTCTCTCTCTCAGTCTCTCTCCTGGGATTGACTCTTGAGGGGCCTGTTCACAGCTCATTAGTGACTTAAGGCTGCAGATTCCTGGAGTGTAAGGAGAAAGCTAGTGTGGAATGCATATTGAGAAAGGAAAGTGCAAAAATTCACCTGTGTCTCCTTTTTTTCCTTCCCCACCCTCTTTCCCCCCCCCATCACATGTAGGAGACTGCATACACTAAATAAGTGTGCTTTGATGAGGCTGGATGTCTCTCCTCAGAGAAAGAGGGTAAGTGAGAATTTACAGTCCCGCTATCTTTCCTCACACTCTCTCCCTCAACTCCTCCCTTCATCTCTCTCTCTCTCGCGCTCTCTCCCTCCTTCCCTCTCCTTATCTCTCCCTTTACCACAGAGTAAATCCATGTGTGTTTTTGTCCTCTGGTTTAATTATAAGGAGCCTCGTGTGTTTTTTTCCCCTTCCCTGTTGGCTATTTGAGCGCTGCTAGAAGTGAGTGATGGCTTTTATGTGGAAAATGAAGGGGTTGTGGTAGAGGGTCCCTCCTTCTTCTCCTCCCTCTGTCTGCTTTTGTCCTCTTTTTCCCACTTGACGCTTCCTCATTCCCTTCTTCTCCATAAAAGGAGTAGAATGTTGTCCACATGCCTTCTTCTCTGTCCATAAGTCCATTTGTGTTTGTGTGTGTGTGTGTGTGTGCGTGCATGTGTGATTTGTCTCTCTGAGGTTTGTGTGTGTGTATGTGTGTATTTGTTTGTGTGAATTGTCTTTCTGAGGTTTTGGACCATATCCAGTGTTTCAGTAACTTTGAGTGCATTCAGTCAGGCCACACAAACACACAGCTAATTCCAGACATGCCCCTGTCTAAAGGAGCTTTTGCCTTGACCAAATACGAGCTGTCAGGCGCTCTTAGCTACGTCCCGGCCTTTGTGTGCGCCACTTCCAATGGCTTACACGCTTTGGCTGCGGGAACAATGCCATCCTTGTCGAGGGTCTCCCGCCGTGAAAGACGATGACCCTCCAGTGTCACCTCGGGCCCGAGGAGTTAAACGCCGGGGTCACGTCGTCAATGAAGGAAGTCATTTGCTATGCCTTTCAATCCCCGAAACCCCCCTGGCCCCCTCAGGAATGTGTTGATCGGCTACCCGTCTTCAGGTTTCTCTGATTCCTTCTTCCCCCATTTCCCTCCACAAGGAAGCGGAATGTCCTAGCGTCTGAAGATTGTTATAGCTTTACGAAAATGACAGCAGTGGACTGGGTAGTGTTCAGATTTGCTGAGGCTTTTTCATCACAACAGCCAGCTGAACTCCCTCGTGCAGTAAACTCCTCCTGGTATTCACATTTTCACACAGGCAGATGAGAGGACAGCCTCTGTCTTTCTCTGTCTCAGGGGTCCTTGAGACTGGGCTGCCCAATGCTCCTGATCAAAGGCCCTGTTGCCCTGAGGGGCTGTAAAATTACGGCCCTGCCGCCTTTTATGGACTTTCGTCACTGGCGCCTTTAGCTACCGTGACGGAGACACTTCTGTGCTCCCACGCCCCCCTCTTCTCAACCCTGGCACTTCTGTACACACATAAAACTACACACACACACACACACACACTACCATTTAGTTTCAAGCACATATCTACAATTAATACAATCATTCCACATTCACATAAGCACACACTTCTGCAATATCACATAGCTACAGTTCATTCATTACAATAGTTTATCCATCACAATACATCCATGTCATAACATCTTTAACCACATTTGTGACCACACACACATGCTTATATTCAGTCACATCCCAAAGCACTCAGTCTTAGGCTAGCTGTTTATTTTCCTGGTTCCTGGATAACTGGATTCTCCTTTCACCTGCTCAATTACAGCAGTTATGCTAAGTGGTTGCCCTGTTACTCTATGTCTCCAACACTAAAGCCATCAGCTCCTCCACCTCCACCTACCATTCAGGCATTCCCTGAGAGAGAGCGAGAGCATGAGAGAGAGAGAGTGAGAGAGAGAGTGAGAGTGCACGCGCAAGAGAGGGAGAGAAGGCAGATACTCTGGCTGGTCTGGTGGTTGGAGTTTTGACCAAGACACCCTCCAGCAGGGATATGAACTCCCAATGCACTGTGTGTGTGTGTGTCTGTGTGTGTCGTGTGTCAGTGGTGGAATTTCCTTACTTACCCCCTGGGAGAGAGATAGATTAGACAAGGTGGAGAATTTTTGGGGGGGGGGTGGGTTTGTGTGGAGTTTTGGGGGTGGGTGACGCCGCTGTGACATGGCTCAGTAACATACAATAACCCCCCCCTTTCTCTCTCTTTCTCTCCAAGGGCATCTTATCTGAGTGAAATTGCTTAAGGAAATGATATGTAATAGGAATGTGCTGTGCTCTTGCATTCATGAACAACCACACTTAGAAGTCAGAGTACTTCCTCAAAGATAACCAAATCCCAAACTCCCCCAATTCATAATAATGACATTTAAACATGAATTTAGGAGAATTTGATGTTAATTACATTTACAATTATGTTATATCACATTAAATATTTTGTTACCAGATTAGTGACTCGGTTTGTGAAGTGGAAAGAATCTGAATGTTGTTGTTGTTGTTGTTGTGTTGTTTTTAAACAGAGTGATGATTCCGATGAGGATGAGCCCTGTGCCATTAGTGGCCGCTGGACCTTCCAGAGAGACAGCAAGCGCTGGTCGCGCCTGGATGAGCTGGACGTCTTCTCCCCGCCGGGGGTCGGCGGCGAGCCCCCCTTCCCCAGCGACGAGTGTCTGCGGCAGGGCAGGAGCACGGAAAGTGTCCTGACGGACCTGAGTGAGCAGCCAGAGGTGGGCTCTCTGCACAGTGGAGGCAGCGGGGGCGACCGGAAAGATGGCGCGGCATCCGAGAGGGGAGGTCGACTGGCCAGCGGTACGCCCTCCAGCCCCGGAGTGGGTGTCTCTGTCTCATCGACGGCCAGCGTCAGTGGCGGCGCAACCCGAGCGAGCTCGGTGGGCAGCGTGTGCTCGTCAGCCACGTCGGGCGCCAACGAAGACTCGCTCTCTGACGGCCTCCCCTCGCCTCTGGAGATGCGAAGCTTCTCGTTCGAGGTGAAGCCGTGCAGCGTGGACGGAGGGACCGTCGGCGGAGGGAAGAGCAGCAGCAACAACGGCGGCAGCACAAGCACTCGCTCGCGGGCCAAGAGCTTCCTGAAGCGCATGGAGAGCCTGAGGTTGCGCAGCGGCACGCTGACTCGCCGCAAGAAGCCGCGCTCCAAGCTGGAGATCAGCGGGCCCGTGGGGATCCAGGAGGGCCTGGACGAGGAGAAGCTCCGTAGGCTCAACTGCGTGGACATCCTCCCGGCCCACGCCCAAAACCACAACCAGACCCAGAACGGAGAGAACACCGTCAGCAACACCGTCGCGGTTGGCGGTGGAGTTGGCACCCACGGGCGCCACCGGAGCGTGTCCTACTTCACCCAGACCAGCAGCGGCAGCGCCGGCAGCAGCCAGTCAGAAGGCGGCAGCAGCGGCTCGGCCGTCAGCACGCCCAGCCCCGTGACGCGGGCGCGCAGCCACAGCACCGCCGCGGGCGTGTCGGGCTCCAAGCGCGGGGGCATGTACCTGGAGGGTTTTGACCCCTTCAGCCTGCTTCTTCAGCCCCCGCACCACAAGGAGAAGCACCGCCATGCGGCCCAGAATGACAAGCACAACCTGAACACCGTCCAGAACGCCAACCGAAACCTGGATCTCAACAAGAACCAGAGCAACGCCTCTCATAACGGTGTGGTGGCACAGAACCGACGGAACAGCAAGAAATCGGCCTCGGCCTCGTCTTCCTCCAAGTACAACGAAGACGAAGCAGAGGAAGAGGAGGAGGACGAAGAAGGGGTGATCTTCTTCTACCTGCCCGAGGGCCACAAGCCCGGAACTTTCCCAAAGGCGCTTGCCGATGGCGGACAGCGGCGACGTGGAGTGGAGAGTGGTGCTTCCACCATTCGCCGGCGTCCTCGACGGGGGTCATCAGCCTCCCTGGACAGCCGCCTCAGCATCTACGACAACGTGCCGACCTCGATGTCCCGAGGCGGTGGGGAGGAAGATGAAGACGAGCGCAAGCTGGAGGACGTACTGAAGGATGTGAGTGGACTTCAGAGGCTGGTCAACGCCTGGACAGAGGCGGTCGTTGCTGGCGATGAAGAGGAAGAGGTGGATGACGAAGACGACGAGGAAGAGGAGGATGAGGAAGAGGATGGAGACTCTGACTCGGCTCTGGACTCGGCCTCACCCTGCCCGTCCTCACCACTGCAGAACCAGCTGGAGGAGGAGAACGGCAGTGATCAAGACAGCACGGGGAACCCCGCCGGAGAACGCCAGAGGAGGGACTCTGGAGTCGGGGCCTCTCTCACACGAGCTAACAGGTATAGTTTGTGTGTGTGTATGTGATGTGTGAGTATGTGCATGTCTTCCATGTGCACAGTTCATGATAATTCATGATAATATATTCATGATAATAAGCTAGTTGCAAACTGTAAGTGATTCTCACCCATAATTTATTTTAATCCTGCAAGTTTTTTTTATTTTGATACTTTATTTTGATTTTTAAAAAGAGCTCTTGAAACCCTTGTGTGCGTAAGACTTCAGGCTTGTCTGTAGAGCAGTGGAGAACGTGTTAATCCAGGTGAAGTGAGAGGTGAAGATGAGAGCGAAGGAAATTTGAAAAGAAGGAGGGAAGGAGAGGAGTGAAAGCAGACAGAGGGAGGTAAAGAGAGGGTCACCAGGTGAAACAGAGAGAGAGGGAAAGAGAGAGAGAAAAAGAAGGTGGAATGCATGAACAGATGGAGAGAGCAAGAGCAAGAAAGACAGACGGAGCAAGTCAGAACGTTTCCCCTTACATAAGGCGACCACACCGCACTTACTGTGGTAAGGTCTCCGGAATGCTCCTTCGTCTCCAGGGGTTACGATGATCCCGTCGGAATGCACAGGAGGAATTCCAGACAACCCCCCATTCACTCAGTCACAGTCACACACACACACACACACAATGATGAACATATTAATTAGATTCTAGATGATCCGTCTCAATCACTAAATCTTTTCTTTATGTGTGTGTGTGTATGTGTGTGTGAGTCTAGGAGGGTGACAAAGGTTGCACACACTGTGAGAAGCCAGTGATTACCTGATTTCTGACCCCAAGTTCCAACAGAGCTGCCTGTGTGTGTGTGTGTGTGTGTGTGTGTGTGTGTGTGTGCTTGTGTGTATGTAAGACATGTTATGTAAAATTTGAAAAACTGTGTGTGCATGGGAGGTGTCCAGCTATACCTGTGTGTGTATGGGAGGTGTGCAAATATAGTGTGTTCATATGAGGGATGAAGTGTTTGCACATTCATAAGCAAACAAGTGAAGGTAAACGTGTGTGTGTGTGTGTGTGTGTGTGTGTGTGTGTGTGTAGGCCCCAGAAGCTGCGCTGGCCCAGTTTCCAGAGCTCTCACAGGCCCAGTCTGTCGTCATCACTGCTGCAAATCGGCTGCCAGTCGGTGCTACAGATGAACCTGCTGCAGAAGTACAGCCTGCTCAAACTCACCGCCCTGCTGGAGAAACACACCCCTACCAACAAGCATGGCTTCAGCTGGTGAGTGTGTATGTGTGTGTCTGTGTCTGTGTGTGTGTGTGTATCTGCTGGCCTTATATCAGCCCTCCCTCTGAAGGTGTTTGTGTTTTCTGTATGTGTGTGTGTGTGTGTGTGTGTGTGTGTCTTCCTGTCCATCTGTCCTGCCTGACCTGACCTGTGTTGAGTCCGGCTCTTTCTTTTGTCTGCCAACCTTCCTGTGTTTTTTTCTTCTTTTTCTTTTTTTGTTTCTTTTCTTTCATTGGACTGCCTTTGCTCTCCCTCTCTTTCTTCCTCTTCAGTTCTTCAGTGTCCTAAATTGCCATTTACTGATGTCCTACTGCCTGTAGCATATGTGGAGAAGTGTGCGTAGTGTGTACACTGTGTGTGTGTGTGTGTGTGAAGTGTTTGTATTTTGGGGTGAGTATTTAGGTTGTCTCTCACATTCTGTTCTCAGAGGATAATTAGAGGGAGCTGAAGCTAGACTAACGCAAGAGTCATTCCTCTGTCACATACACAAACGTGCCAGCACACACGCGCACACACACACACACAAATATGCACACACACACACACACACACACACACACAAATACGCACACGCGCCCACACATGCACTGCCACCTATATATTGCCAGACATAAGTCAGGAGTTTGATTAACTATGCAGTAATCCCTCACTCCACCCTTTCTTTATCTGTCTCTCTCTTTCTCTCTCTCTCTCTTACACACACACACATAGTGATTAGGGTGAAAAGTACATGTCAACAAGCTACCCTCTCTCAACACTTTCTCCTCTTCCCCTATACCCAGCCTGTCTCTGTTACTCTCCTCTCCTCTTCATCTCCTCCTCTCCTCCCCTCTTCATCTCCTCCTCTCCTCTTCACTCCTCTCCTCCCCTCCTCTACTCTTCACTCCTCTCTTCTGCTCCCCTTTTCTCTCCTATCATATTCCCTGTTTGCTTTTATTTTTCTCGCTAAACCTCTCACTTCATCCCTTTTTCCACTCCATCCATAACTCTCCTCTTCTCTCCTCTCTCCCCTGTTGACAGTGGTTATGTCAGTCCCTCCTGCTTTGACACACAAGGAACTCCTGTGTGCCACCACAGCTCAGGACATGCCTGCCTGTGAACATAACGCCTTTCCTCTGTCAGTCACATACTAAACACACACACACTTTTTTTTGTTTTATGCTTTCACAGAACTGCTGTAAATCCTTTTGCTTGACACAACTAGGTTGGATACACCACCCAGCACCCAATTACACACCCAAAACACACACACACGCGCACACACACACACACATACACACACACACACCAATGCGGCCCCTGCCCTGGCTTCCATTGTCTGACTGCTGTGTTTATTCTCACACCCTAAAGGCGGAAAACAGACCTCTGTAGGCCTATGGGCTTCTGGAAGTTTCCTCTATGTGCACATACTGTAAATACACACATTAACACACACACACATAATGTTTCTCTGCCAAACATTTTAGTCCTCCGATACACATTCACTCAAGTGGGGCACCTGTGGCCTACTGATTCGGGCTTCAGGCTTAAAACCGAAGTGTTGCCAATTGGATCCCTGACCAGTGGACCATGGCTGAAGTTCCCTTTGAGCAAGGCACCTAACCCCTTTCTGCTCCCTAGACACTGCTACAGCAGGCAGCCAACTGCTCCAGCTTAGTGTGTACTTTACTTCACTGTGTGCTGTGTGTGTTTCACTGATTCACGATAATAATAATCACAATGGGATAAATGCAGAGACCAAATTTCCCTCATGGGATCAAAGGAGTGTAGATTATTATTATTGACAGTCATTCATTTGTCTACACACACACACACATCATTCATGGAGTGACACTCTACACAACACAGCCTTGCACTTGAGTGAAGGGGAGGGTTAGGAAAGCTTGTGGTGTCACGCACCCCAACAATGTGCTCTTGTTCCTACCACAAGGAATGTTGCGCAGCTCGGAAAAATCTCAGAGGGGGAGAGAGTATCGGGAATGAGAGGGAATAATGGAGGAGAAATCACAAGTGGCTGAAAGCGCGCCCTTGTTTAAGAGGCTGAGTATAAATGCCACTCGAGAACTCAAAGGGTCAGAGTCCAGCAAGCACTCTGGACATACACACACACGCACACACACACACATACACACACATACACACATGTTGGCTTGTTATGTAAGTGGTCTGCCATGTCACCGTTTTGGAGTGTGTGCTTCAGAAAGTGTTTATGGGCTTAGCTTCATGTTGTTGTGGTATTTTAACAAGGAATGTGTGTGTGTGTGTGTGTGTGTGTGTGTGTGTGTCTCACAGGGCTGTGCCCAAGTTTATGAAGCGCATGAAGGTGCGGGATTACAAGGACAGGAGTGTGTTTGGCGTCCCCCTACATGTGAACGTGCAGCGGACAGGTCAGCCATTGCCCCAGAGCATCCAGCAGGCCATGCGCTACCTCCGGAGCCAGTGCCTAGACCAGGTCAGTGAGTCTAACACACACACACACACACACACACACGTACAGAGAGGAATCTATAGGCAAACAGGATGCAACCTGCTTTTTATTGTATTATACCTTCAGGGTGCAAACCTGCCACATCTGTTGTTTGTGAAGTACAAAGCACACACACACACACACACACATACATACATTAACATAAAATGTACATACCTTCGCACACATGCTACAGGTCACTCACAGATCTTTCTCTCTCACACACACACACACACACACACGCGCAGTTGTACATTGAGACAGGAAACAGACCTATAAACATCCCCAGGCATTACACAAACCCATAGACCTGGAGTTGACCTTCTTGTGTTGTCCCAGGCCTGTGGATCCAAGTGGGGAGCTCTGTCTCTGTTCTGTCTCCTCAGCCCAGAAGTCCTGCATGAGCATAGACATGTGTGATGGGGACAACAAACAAAACAATAAACACACACATGCACACACACTTACTAAAAGAGCACACACACATACATACAGACAAGGAAACTGCGGTCCACACAAAAATACACACATCCACTTGTTACTTATTGTACCATTGACACGCACACACACACCATTCATCAGATACTTTACATTGCCTCCAGGCGTGGGAAGAGTCAGTACTTAGACAGGGGGTACTTCACATGGAAGAATCTCTGACTTCGCACAAGTTGGAAAATAAGGCCTCTGTTACATAATCACTGTATTTTTAGACATCCGCTTGTAGAGTGATCAGCCTTTTTTCCATACAGTCTTTCTGTTTTTTTATTTTTTATTTTTTTTATGTGACTGAAGCGGAACAGTCTAAGAAAAACAGATTCTTAGAGAGGCCTCCTGGGGGATGTATCCTTGCACTTGACAGATAACAGCCCATTGGACAGATTTGTAGCCATTTGCAAAACATGTTTTTCCAGGAGCCTAATGTGTGTGTGTGTGTGTGTGTGTTTGTGGTCATACAGGTGGGCTTATTCAGGAAGTCGGGTGTGAAGTCCCGCATCCAGGCGCTTCGCCAGATGAACGAGGCCTGTGGTGCGGATGGCGGCGGAGTTAGCTATGAGGGCCAATCAGCTTATGACGTGGCTGACATGCTGAAGCAGTATTTCCGAGATCTACCCGAGCCCCTCTTCACCACCAAACTGTCAGACACCTTCCTGCAGATCTACCAATGTAAGACAACAAAATGCACACACACATCCACATGGGCTCATAGACTTTCACACACACACACACACACATACACACACACTTCCCTCACACATGCGCAACAAAACCTCCCTTACATAAATCACTTCAGCTCAAGCCAAAGATCTGACACATACCCAAGACACCCCTTTCCCCTTCCCTTGGTATAATGACACAGTCACTCATCTCTAACATAGAAAACAAAGTATATGTGATAGCAGCACACACACACACACACTATTGGTGTTGGTATAAGGGTCTGATTGTGTAACCCACCCGAGCAAACGCACAAGCAAACCGCAGGAAATACCTGTCAAATGATGTGGTGGCATAGCCAGTAAATGAGTGTGCTGTGCTTCGCCATCCCCTGGTTACTCAACACCCTTATCTTCAATAGCAACATTAACCCTGTAGTGACCAGTGAACTCAACGTATGTCATGGGCCAGCAGTTAAGTCCTAGTGGCCACTCTCTGTTTTCTTCAGTTCAGGAGAAGCTCCATGAACTTCCAGCAACACCTGCAGTTTCTGGGGCCATGAATGTATGGTGGAATTTTGCTGTTGAAGTCCAACTTCAAATTTAGGAAATTGGTTTTGTAAAACAATGGTGTGTGCTTTGCCAGAGAAGTGCTTGCATGAGGAAGGTCTTCGAGAGGTTAACTTGCCTTTTGTTCATGTTACTGGCAAAGTTAAGATAAATGTCTCCTCAGAGAACAAATAGGGATCTTAACCTTATTCTGATGGGACTTGTCATTTCTGAATTCTCCCTCTACTACCACATACAGACACTCTTTAACACACTTTCATAACCTTGCACACATACATTCTCCACCTCTCTCCTTTAGAAGGCACAGACACCCAAACACACCAATTCCTCAGAACCAGGATTAGAGTACCAGTGTGCTCAGAGGGTAAATCTGACGGCTCATGTATGCCCTGTCTTAGTTTATCTCACAGCAAACCTGAGCGGAGGTCTGATCTTGGTGGGGCTGTTATGTATGTGAGCCACACAGGAACCAGGGTGAGCAGAGCAGCCCAGCAATGGTGGTGGTAGTGGTGAATACTGATGGGCCTTATGTCTGATTTCTCTGTGAGCTCACTGTGTAGTGAAAGACAAACATAGTCTTTAGTCATTATTCCTCCGTACCCAGAATGGGAAATGAACGTACAGTGAAAGCTACTTCTGCCCTGTTAGTCTTTCTAAATAGTCCTAAATATTAATTCTCATTCTTCCTTCTCCTCTTCCTTTCTCTCTCTCTCTCTCTCTCTCTCTCTCTCTCTCTCTCTCTCTCTCTCTTAGACATGCCTAAAGAGCAGCGTCTGCAGGCGGTGCGTGCGGCGGTTCTGTTGCTCCCGGACGAGGCGCGCGAGGCTCTGCAGACCCTCCTGTGCTTCCTGAGTGACGTGACCGCCAGCGTGGCTGACAACCAGATGACCTGCACAAACCTGGCTGTGTGCCTGGCCCCATCACTCTTTCACCTGAACACGCTGCGCCGTGACAGCTCCTCGCCCAGGTATGTGTGTGTAGGTGGTTGGGTGTGTATGTGTGTGTGTGTTTGAGTTGGTGTCTTTTCAAAGACTTATACTGGTGTACTACACCGTAGATGTCGTGTGTGTGTGTGTGTGTGTGTGTGTGTGTGCATGTGTGTGCGTGTGCACACATGCTTGTGTTTATGTGTGGCCAGGATGCACCCCACCTTCGCCCTCTTGAATTCCTTTCATTTGTCAATTCAAACAGACAACCTTAAGTACTGTCTTAATTGTCTTGGGAAGTTTTGCTAATACTGTATAATTACACAAAGCGGCCAATTACATAACAGACAATGGCAAGGCAGCGCCCCACCACAGGAAGGGAAACAGCTTCACTGAGCCAAAGACAGGATGGAAAGAGAAGAGAGCTAGAGAGAAAGGGGCAGAGAGGAAGGCAGAAAGAGGGATAGAGAGAAAAACAAAATGAGTGTAGGCAGATGAATGAAAAAGGGGGAAACAGAATAGGGTGGGGAAGACAGAAAAGTATGGAAGAGAGAAAGCTCTCGCCACCAAGTTTATGCAACTTCATCTGACCCACTTTTCTTCCATTGCGCTGTCCCTTGTACTGATGGAGAAGTGTGGGTGTATGTTTGTCTGTGCATCGGTTTGTATGTGTATGTACTGTCTCTGTTTGTGAGGAAGTGTTTGGAAGTTGGCATTGACATTGTGTGTGTATGTGTGTGTGTGTGTGTGTTGCAGAGTGATGAACAGGAAGCAGAACCTAGGTAAACCTGACCAAAGGGACTTGAATGAGAACTTGGCTGCTACTCATGGTCTGGCCCACATGATTCAGGAGTGCCGCAAACTCTTCCAGGTTAGTGACACCCAACTCAGCCACTTCCTTCCACTCCATTATGACACAGAAGCTGATACTGGTGAATAAATCATGCAGACTTTCTATATGTCACTGTGTTCACAGAACTCTCACACACACAGAAACAGACCTCATCTTGACATTTACCTTTTACTTGACCTACAATGCAGGCACCAAGACATCACATTCTGTTATTTACACAGCAAAGCCTTGCATTAGTATAATACATCTAATGCCTACTGAGCAAATACTAATCTATATAGTACAGTACACATTGACAAATTAGCATTTTAATGAAAGCCTTACACCTTGGAATACACAGAGCACCTTGTTACCCAACCCTGCACAAACAGCAGATGAACTGGGGAAGGGGGAGGGGGTTTAACTCATGACAAGCTGGGCCAGCTCTCACCAGGCCTTCTGCCAGCTGGAGTAGTGGTCTCTGTTGTTGAGGTTTTTGTTGTTATGCAACAGAGGTAGGGGGTTTGCAAAGCTGATTAGACTCACCTCAAGCCCTCCTCCCCGGATATTATTTACTCCCCCCTTTTCTTTTTTTTTACTGAAATAGCCTTCAGTTTGCTTGTTGCTAGGGTCAGTCAAGGCCTTCCTGGAATGCTGAAGCCCATGATTACGTAAGGTCGCGACTTTGTCTGAGGATATGGCAGAAAGCCTCTAGAAGCATGCCACAAAACAACAGCTTTCTTCCGCCCTGCTCTCATCCCACTCAGTCTCACCCGCCCCTTACCCTTGCCACCCGAGCCTGACTCAAACATCCTGGCTGACCTTGCATGCCAAGGCCAATGGGAAGCTCTTGATTGGATAAGCTCAAAAATGATGAATGCTGGCAAACGGCAAGTCCAAACAACAGCAGGCCTCTTCCCGAGCTCCACCTGACTGGTCTGCTGGAGGTCATGACTGCTTGGCCCCGTCCACACTGGCACTGTTGACTATTAGTCAGGCTTTGTTATCTCAGGCAACCATTACCGGACTTGAGGATCTACAGTGTATTTTGACATAGTCCAAGAGCAGAACACTTGGTTACATTTGCGTCTGTAGTTATCACGATCCCTCATCATCTCTGACCTTTTTTCTGAGTGGCTTTTTTTCTTTTTTTTTGGAGGGGAACTAAAGGACACGATAGAAGAGATGCCTCAGGCACCGATGTTTCCCCCCTGCTCTAACTGACTCTGTATTTTCATCTTTGATAACTGAATTATGTCCACTAATACTTAGCACAAGACATCATGTCTCAGACCAGCAGCATGACCGGAGAGACACACAGCTACCATATGTAGTATAGCATGCTAGTGCAATGCCTCCCTTGTTTCATGCCAATTTATTGTGATATGATAGTTGAAGAAATGTTACCAGAACATTGTTGGATGGTGCTGGGATTTACTACACTATGGGCATGACGTCTTAACTGGATACTTGAGTTTCCATACAGAATTTGCAAATACTTGTTTTGCTTCTTTGGACCATTACAGACCATTACATAACAGATACATTTTGGTGGGGCAATTGCTGTCTTATAATTATAATAATTATAACCGGCAAGCTAACCATGCCCATGTGTGTGTTGTGTGTTGTGTTACAGATCCCGGAGGAGATGAGTCGCTGTAGGAACTCCTATGTGGAGCAGTGCCTGAGCCCTGTGCGCATGGAGGAGCTGACGGAGGGCTGCGGGCCACAAGGCTACCGTTCCCACCTCAGGGATGCCCTGGACGCCCTGCTCAAGGAGGCCAAAGACAAGTTCCGCGGCTACGACAGTGTCTCCACGCCCGAGCCTGCCGAACTCGCCTACAAGAAGGTACTGGATGTTCAACGAAGTAGACTCGCACCCTCACTCACTTACGCACACACACAAACACACACACACACACACACACACACACACACAGATGGGTGCTTTTTGAATTTCCGATGACTATAGTGTTCATTCATGTCACCCCTGTTAGTCTGAGTGGATGGAACCTTTTTATTCTATGAAGTCATAAGCCACAGTTCTGGAATATTCCTCTTCTCTTGCCATGCTCCACAACCATCTTTGCTGCTGCCCTTTATACCTTTAAGCCCTTTTGCCCTTTTATGTGCATGCCCTCTATCTCTCTCTGGTGACTGACGGAACAGTCTGCTGGGCGTTGCTTGTGAACCAGGCCCGACGTCCGTGTGAAAGCGACACAAGCTCGCTCCATTCCCAGCATCCTTTCTGGCCTCTTGCCTGCCATGACATCACTCCTCATGTTGCCGTGCAGTGCTGCGTGCCCCTGCGCGCTCCACTTCCTGTCCCCCACATACCATGCCGCTCATGCTTCCCACACACACTTCCTGCTTAGCCCTTGAGGCTGTAAACCTCTTTAGGGTGGAATCTATGGCCTGGTGCTCTGCTCTTCCTCATATGTTGCATGTTGCCTCTACAGGAGAAAGTTATTCGGAACAGGACCTGAAAGTCTAAGACAGTTCGTATAAGATTAGCCTGTAGCTTTGGTTAATTGGGCTTCAGCTTCTTTTGGTCAGACATGAAGGGGTCTTTTAAGTGTTGAACATGTTCTAGACATTGGTACATTTTCTATCCAAGTTGCCCAGTAAGTCATATCCATGGCAATAGTCACAGAAATTGAATGTTGTTTAAGCTGAGGTTTGGACTTGGCATTGAACATGAAGGATGTATATGAGCAACAAAACACAGTAACAAACACTAACTCCTGCCCCTCTCCTCAGGTGCATGATGGCTCCCCTCTGCGTCTGTGGAAGGCATCAGTGGAGGTGCCGGCACCGGTGGAGGAGGTGCTGTCTCGGGTGCTGCGGGAGCAGCAGCACTGGGATGAAGATCTGCTGGAGGGCCGTGTGGTGGAGTCGCTTGAGGAGCGGGCTGAGGTCTACCAGTACGTCCGCAACAGCATGGCCCCGCACCCACCCAGAGACCATGTGGTGCTCAGGTATGCGATTCTCCTGATGGTCTGAACAAAACAGCCACACCTTGTGTCTCTCTAATAGGACTGTCTGTCCTATGGCTCTCTCTATTAGCCTGGATGCTAATGTTTTTGTGTGCGTCCTGTAGGACGTGGCTGACAGACTTGCCTAAGGGCGCGTGTGCTGTGGTGAGTGCGTCGGTGGATCACGACCGAGCAGCAGTGATGGGGGTGCGTGCCAACATCCTGACCTCACGATACTACATGGAGCCCTGTGGCCAAAACAAGACCCGCCTCACACACATCTCCAGAGTGGACTGCCGGTAAGCTTAACAACACACACACACACACACACACATACACGTCTTATCCACTAATGTCAATGTGGAAGTACTATTTGAGCACATCCACATAAACACGATGGCCAACTTGTGTATATATGCAAAGGATTGTGGGTATTTTTTTAACATTAAGTATATGCAGATGCATCCTCAAAAATTATAAGAAAATAGGACTGCACTTAGGTAGGATTTTGAAGGATCCCTGACTTTTGAACAGTGCTTGGCAGCGTTTAAAGCAAGCATCTTTCCTTGACTTTGAGAAACAGCCATATTCAGCCCAAACACATACTTCCACCCTGGGTGGGATTATGGTGTCAGACTGTTCCACACACAGCACTAATCTGTCTGCATTATGCCACCTCTTACAAATGCATCAGGCTTGCACAGCCCCTGGAGAATGTAGGTATAGCTGGTATGTGCTGCCTGAGACACACTTAGCTAACCCTCTCTCTCTCTCTCTTTCTCTCTCAGGGGTCGATTCCCAGAGTGGTACAATAAACTCTATGGACACCAGTGTGCTGCAGAGGTAGTTCGGATCAGAGACTCCTTCACCTCCCCAGCGGACAAATAAATCCTCTCCCTTCACCCTTCATCTCAGAGAGTGAACGAGAAAGACTCAGTAGCCTACAAGGCTTCTATCTCTTGAACAGACTCAGTGACTCAAGAGTATTTATGAACAACAAAATAAAACGTTGGTATACGGTTTTAATTTTTTATCTCTACACAAAGTTGGACAGGACAAAGGCAAAACAACAGCCTAAGACTGGAATGGACACATGACGTGACAGCTCACGTCTTGCACTGTGACATCCCTCTCAGAGGGTTCACAGGATCAGACCTGTCTGGGGGGGGGGGGGTCAACGGTAATGCCAAAATATCTTGGGTTGGGCAGGGGTTCTACAGCTTCTGGGAAGCAAAATGGACTATGCATACAAAATGGGTGTGAATGTACATGTATGTGTGTATTGGGGAGATATAATATGTGTGTCTATACCATGTGATTAAGAGACAAATGAGATATATTCCATGCACTGGCTCTCTGCTGCAATGTAGTATATGAAACATATTATCAGCGATGTGTGTGTGCTGTGTGCACTTGTTTGCCACTGTTTCAAAACAGCAGTTATTACATAAACTACCCTTTCATTAATAGAACTACACTAACGTTTTCTAGAGTTAGAGAACAAATGACAGGGAGTGTTGTATGTATGTATGTAAGTATTGGTCAGTGTTGTCCTTTTGTGTTGTACAAGTTTGTTTTTGTGCGTGTGTGTGTGTGTCTCAGTGTGTGTCTATTTGTGAGTGACAGCCTGCTTGCTGTCAGAGATTGTGTAAATACCTAAAAGGTGGCTGGAACACCTGAGGTTTGGGACGTAAGAGGCCAGACTGGCTTGTGATCGAGGATTGAGAAGCGCTGTAGTTAAGTAGAATAAAAAGAAAGACCAACACATGGATGGACCAAAATGTTCACAGTAAAGCTTGTTGATCAACAGCCACACAGGCCTCTGAAAAGTGAGAGGACAAGGGTGTAACGGAAAAAACAATAATGGCTGACACCACTGTTTCAGTGTGATGTTTTAGAAGTTTCTGAGAGGTTTTGTTTTTCTTTTGAATTTGGATATAGCTGACAGTAGCTATTGCTATCTATCAGATGCCATGAGCCAATGCACCCTTGAGCAGATGAAGGCATGTTTTAGCCTTCTGCTCACATTTTCACCTTGGGGGAAAAAAGAAAAGAAGAGAGAGAAGAGATGGGAGAGTAAACAAAAGAGGAAGTACCTGATGAGGTCCTTTTATAAAGGTGAAGATATTACAGGTTTTACTGTAAAGAAGTTGGAGATTTGGTGGGTAGAGGACAAGGATGGAGAAGGTCAATGTGCTAAGAAGGAAAAAAAATGACCGTAAGCTTTGTTGTTAAGTGTACCGCTGTCTCAGTGTTAAATGCTAAAAATGAAGTAAAGGATTAAGTAGTAACAAAATATAAAATATCATTTATCTTCTAAGATCTAAGAGCAGTTTTGTGTTAAAATCTAAAACTGATTTGCTCTGCCTGTGTTGTAAACCTTTGTGTACATTACAAGTGTATGCCACCCAAATAACAATAACGCATGACAATGAACGTTAATTTAAACATTCTTGTATTTATACCTCAAATATGTCATTTTTTGTACCGTGTTATTTTATTGTAAATGTTATGCTTTAAGTTACAAAAATGTAAATGGTTTATCTTTTTTATTAATATTATTTCTGTACAGATTAATCATGGCCCATGCACTATTAAATGTCTAAAAATGTCAGCTTTTGTATATGAGTGTGTTTTTTTTTACTATTGAAACTGAAGGGGACATAGAAGGTCCTTTTGGCTAAATGCTCCCCTCTTTGGCTATCACAGTGGAATTACAATTGCTTTGTGTTATGTGACATCACATGTAGGCTTTGTTCTAATTCGCCCATGTTTTAGTGGCTATTTTCATATGAAGGAGGGTATAACCATGCCTTGTATTCATGATAGCTCTCTGGCCATGCTCAACCTTTCTTAATTCATCTAAGCCAAGGCAAATATGGTTTTCCATTCTGTCTCCTTTAATAATTGTTCATCTGCGTGTATGGAGTAAATACTTCATACAGTTGTTTATTAGGTGAGTGACTTGCAGTTAATGTATATGAGATATGAGATAATGAATTGGTTCATTCTCTTGTTACTTCTATTCTATTTCCAAATATCATCCTCATAGTCTGATGCTTGCTTATCACACAGTGGAAAAATATAGCATAAAAAACATAGCCTAGCCTAGCTTTCAGAAACTGACCTTGGTATTGCCTTTACAATGAAGACTGCATAAAACACATTGTCTATGGTGTACTGAGGTGGCAGTTCCATCTACCCCCCAATTCCACATGGTGGTTTAAGAAACTAAAGGCCTCTGTAACTGCTAAAGTATTACAGCATTCTCTCTCTCAACATCATGTGCAGTGGCAGAGGATAGCAGCTGCATAGGTTGGTGATCTCAGAGCCTGGTGCTTACATAACAAATCCATACCGCACACACAAAGAGGGGATTGTGGTCACAGGGTCCCTGAGTTGAACACAAGGAGTCTCTCTCTCTCTCTCTCTCTCTCTCTCTCTCTCCTTCTCTCCTACAGCATGACCACAAAGTAAAGAATTCTACATGTCAATTATGGTGTCAAATCTCTCAGAAGAAATAAATATTTTGCTGAAACAGGAATAGGAATGATTATTGTACTGTACTGTATTGTATTGTATTGTATTGTACTGTACTGTTCTGTCACTGTAGTTCTACACTGACAAAAATGTGATCCATGATGATCTTTGAGGGTACCAGATTAGCTACTCCAAGATCATAATTGGAGAACAAAACACATCCAGAACTATAGGCATATTTACACACTGTGAACATTCTCCGTATCACACACACACAACCAGAGAAACAGAATGAGTCTGTGTTGATCTTCTGCTGGGAACCAAAACATCTCTGTGAACAGATAACACAGGCCTCAGGCAGGCAGCTCAGAGCGCATTCCTGCCTGCTCCTTTGAGAAAGGAGTGGAGGAGGGTTCCCACATTGATAAATGCGGAGGATGACAATGCTGACGTACATGTGGAGAAGCAGGGGGGTACAATAACAACGATGGGATTCTTCCGTTGAACCCCCACCCGGGCCAAAGAAATCTATGGTATTGCATGTTTTACCAGTATTTTTACCTTACACAGAAATAATGTGTTTGGTTATCTATGGTGGTACATAACTATGTGAATATTGTAATGAACTTCAGTGTAGTTTGTAGTTTTCCTTTTCTTCCCAGAGCTGTATTCTTTAGGTTTGTTTTCCGATTTGAAACAAAAATGAGTTTATACAACTTGTCACTCTCAAGACAGATGTGCTACCATAATAGTTCCTCTAATGTCAAATACACGATTCCAATCAATGAACTCTCATTTGCTGATGATACTATAAGATGTGTTGTGACGGTCAAAGTGCCTTTTAACAACATGAATTCTAACATGGGCAACACTGCCATCTTGTGGCCAGGACCACCTTTGTAACCTCTTTGAGGTACCACTTCCTGTAAGATTTCAGAACTAATCACTAAAACACAAGACCCACACCACATAATTTAGTGATCTGACCAGAATAGTTGTACTTTTAGTTAGGAGCATTGGAATTGAGTAACCAATGGTACAACTGGTACAAAATGGTGGGTACAACATTAAAATCATTCAGCTTTTTTTTGTTTATCCTAGTTTTAAAATGTTTGCGAAGATAATGATGATTTTCACAAAGGAGAACTTTGGAGAGTGGGGAATTGTCAACTCCTGGGCTTTACAAATTAAATCCTGCCCGAATTACCGTGTAATCAATTTATTTAGGGCTGCCGGAATTTCGGTTTAAGCTACTTTGCATCATGCAGCTCTGCCCCGTCACTTAGTTGGTAGCCTATTACTTTCAGTGACTCGCAATAGTCAAACACATCTTCCAAGTTTTTCAGTCCAAGTCTTAAAAGAGTTGTCAGAATATCGTGCGATGCACTGAACGTGATGCCCGAAATAGTTAATGCAGATATGTTCATCAGGATGTTTTAAGGAGTTAATCTCTGCAGTAGCCAACTTTGTGTGTAAAAAATCCTGTGAGTACAATCCTTTTGTAACCTAGTATTTTCAACTGACATATGCACTGACATATTTGATAATGCAAACGTTAAAAAATCCTGCCAGCGACTGCGAAAAGGTCATAGGATGAGACCCAGCAACCTCCTCTACCTGCCCCAGCAAGCTATGTGGACGGATGACAAAGTGTAGAGGCCTATGCGTTTAACAAAGGCCTAGTGTGTTCAGCTGGAGGAAGTCCTGGCATATGAGCATATCTCCTTGCTGTTTGGACTCTGTGGGATCAGTGAGTTTGTTTTGGAAAGTGGCATATTATTTTGTTTCACAAAACTCGAAAAAAACACGAAACTTGAGTCGGTCGCAAAAAAAATGAATTAGCCTAAATCTTTACAAAAGTGACCTATGCTGATATTGGTGTTTTCTTTACACTGAAATAAAATAATAATCTGTGAATTTTAGTTTATTACGGCTATAGATGGTTTATCATCTGGTTTTGTTGTTACTAAATTATTTGGCAGTTTCCTGGGATTCCTGAAATAAACCTTTAATGGCGCTGTATTTTTTTTTTTCTTTGCAACAAGTGATAAAAGCCGAGCTTGTCAGCCTTTTACAAAAAGATAGCCAGAAAGGGGACAGATCTTTCAGTCTTGCATGGTGCACGGTTCTCGTTGGGCATTTTCAGTAAGCTGGCTGAAAATAGTTGCCTCGCTCTGGTCTGGATCAATTTCGTCTTGTTCTTTAAAAATACATATACCCTACTAAAAATAAAGTTAGAATTGACACGGGTTATGATCTTGTGGAGAATACCTTGTGTGCGTATTGCCCTGCGCAACTATGTGTGTTGCAAAGGTCTAGGTCTTGCCGACCAGTACCCATGATTTCTGCGCACTTTAGCCAATGAACCGTAATAGTATCTGTCTTTTTCTTATTTTGTTCCCGATAAAGGGGAATAATGGACGAGGGTCGAGACGGCGAAGGCGGAGTACTGTTTGCCTACGCTAAGTCCGTTATTTCTCTATATCGGGACATCTCGAAGGCCGTTATGACCTGATTGCAACTGATGTGTATAGACAATAAGACAAAAACAAGCGTTTAAAACAAAGAAACATGTGGTTCAGTTATAAAAGAAAATAACCTGTTTGGTTGTTGCACTATTTTCTTTGGTTAGTGACCACGGTGAGCTTGATAACAGCTGATTCCATTGTTGCTTGCTAGTTCAACTGTTGTTTACTATGGCTGCCAACTATGTTAAAGTTAAAGTCAAAGTTGCTTTTATTGTCAATTTCTTCACATGTACTTGACATGCAAAGGAATCGAAATTACGTGTCCCACTGTTACATGCGTGTACGTGGACAACAGTAAAGTGCAGATGCACAACAAGACAATTCCTGTCCTAAGTTTGTATAAATAAATAAGTGCAAGTAGCTTAAGGCTACTTTTGCCTAGTACTACTACCTAACATAACAGGTATGACAAGACAAGACAGAGTACCCTAAGTACTAATGTAGCAGGGCATGACAAGTCAGACAAGGTATGAGGTGACTTTGACTGAGTGGTCCAGTTTTGTGCATTTAGAGGTAGTTGTAATTGTGTTTTTAGTGCAAAAGTGCAATGTGCAAATGTCAAGTAGGCAGTACTTGCCACAGTAGCAGCAGTAATGATAATAATAAGTGGTGCAAATATAAATATAAAAACAGTACAATTAGCAGCAGATTTGTGCAATTTGCATATGCAGAGTCTCAGTTGGGGGGGGGGGGGGTGTCTTCCTAGACTCCCGCCATCCTGGTGCCTCTGCTGGCTGGGGCTGGGAGTGGGGAAGGGAAAGAGTTCAGCAGTCTCACAGCCTGGTGGATGAAGCTGTTGGCGAGTCTGGTAGTGCGGGAGCGGAGGCTCCTGTACCTCTTTCCAGAGGGCAGGAGACTGAACAGACTGTGTGCTGGGTGACTTGCATCGCTGACAATTGTGATGGCTTTTCGGGTGAGGTGGGTGGTGTACAGGTCTTGCAGGCAGGGAAGTGATGCACCAATGATCCTCTCGGCTGTCCTCACGATGCGTTGTAGAGCCTTCCTGATGTAGTCAGTGCAGCTCCCACCCCACACAGTGATGCAGCTAGTAAGGATGCTCTCTATGGTTCCTCTGTAGAATGCAGTCATGATGGGTGGTGGAGTACTTGCCCGCTTCAGTTTGCGCTGGAAGTAGACACGCTGCTGTGCTGTGTTATAGTTACCATTTAAAAGAGCATTGATATAGAATGGTGATTAAAGTTTTTTTTTTTTTTAGGTGTCCCGTTATTTGGGGAATGACCTTACACAGTCAATGGGAATGACAGACACCCAGTCAGCCAGTTAGAGAACAGTATTTCATTTCTCAGGGTGATAAATAAATATATTATACTCATTGGCCAGCTGACCTATTGACCTACACAGGCCTACACACTGTTCCCTGACATATGCCACTCAGCTTGATTTACCAACATACCTTTCAAAAGATTTTTTTTTTTAAGATTTCTTTCATCACATACATATATTTTGCTCTCCAATGAAAAATATTCAATCTGGGCTGTTGTTAAGTGTGCCAGAACTAGTTTTAAAGTGCGGATGCAAGAACTAAATCATCTGGCGGGTTGAGGGTTAGTGCACTAGTGCACTAAATGCTCTCACATTGTTTCACTTTGTGCAAAGCTTCTGGAATCCCTCAATTGATACTTTCTGTAAACTTTCAAAGCCCTCTGTTCACTGATTGTCCAGCCAAAAGTTTGTTGGAGAAAACCTAAGGTAATTGCAAATTTCTGTAAGGCTCCATGCAGGCAACTGGAATCAAGCATTTTGTGTGTATTAAGGGCAAGTCTAGGCTAAAGAAAAACTGCCAAAGCCAGTCGAACAGCCAAAGCTAAAAGCAAAAAAGACAAAGGAAAAAGCTTTGCCCTATCTGTCACTTCTCATATGGGGACAGGGAAGACCCCAAAAAAGCGTGAACTGGTTGTCCTGCATGATCTGCAATAACTGATTTCATGAGGCCTGTGTTGAATGGTGTGACTGATGACAGTGGCTCTCTAACCTGAAAACATTGTTTGTTTTTATTGGAGCCCTAAATTTTGTTTTATCATCAAAGTTTTTTTATTAGTAGTATTTTCTCATAATACTTTTAAAGATGGTTGGTACTGATCTTAATATACAATAAAGTAAGGGTATTTAAGTGTAACTGATTACCAACTTGTTTGAAATGATAAAATGTTTATATTTTTGTTAGTGCAAGGCCTACCATTAATTCTATCATATTATATTTATACAGCGCCATTTTCAATAGAATTGCCGCATGGCACTTTACAGACATTAACAAAGAGCACCCAAGAGCAAAAGGTTCAAAGAAAGTCTCCCTAATGGTAGTTATTCAAGGAAGAAACTTCGGGCAGATCCATTGCTCAAGGAGCCAATCATACTGCCAGGGGTCATGAAGGAAAAGTAGTTACCATAAGTGATAGACTACAATCTGTCCATGGTTTTGGCTATTAGGTTTGTCAAGTCTCATATATTGTATATACACATACTCAGGCGGACCAGTTAACTCTCAGAGTAGCATTACTGCATACGGACAGTAGGTGGCAATAAAGTCCATAATTTCGCTTTAGGCAGGGCTCCGTTTCTTGAATGTTGCTACCTCCAAACTCTGTAGTTGACAGAGAAGTCTGAGATGCAAATTTTCTGCCTTCATACCTTTGTCATCTTTTCCCGCTTGACGTCTGTGATCCTTGTCACCTGCTAAGAGGTGAACTTTGATTTACTTTGCTAACCAGGAGCTAACCATACGGGATACTAACCTCAGAGCCAGGTATGTACGTCAGTTTTGTAGTCATATTGTGGGTATAAATATCTCTGGTTAGAATTCTGGCTCAGTCTTGTCAGACAAATCTGATATTTTCCAGCCCAAACCCGCCCAAATTTTGACCTAGGTTGCGGCAATAAACCATTTATATAATTGTAATAACGGCAATTCACAAAAAAATATTGGCTACTTCCTAGGCTATTCTGTTCTGTCTTATAGTACGGCATGCATAAAGACCCCCACTTTTATTTAAACCTTTTATACAGTCCATAATTGAAACAGGCGTCAGTGAATGGTATGATCCATTCAAAGTGAATGACAAGCTTTAACACAGCAGCTGAGATAGACTTTATTGGCAAAATCAAAATGGCATGAGAATTACAAAAGCTGCTAATAGGCTATGTCTAACTAAAATAAGCAAGGACTGGAACGATTAGTCAAATAATTTGAGAAATTATTGTAGCAATATTTTCTTTGAAGCGTTTAATTCCAGTCGCGTAGACAGTGTTTCCCAAACCTGCAGATGAGACTGCATGCGCTGTTGCCACTGGTCTGGTGAACAATGACTAGAAAAATAAATGTACCCGTCAGAAAATAGGCTGTTTGAGACACAGATGTGTAAATGTATAAATGGTCTGTTAGCTCTCATTCAACGTGAAGTTTTCGTGCGTGCTAACCATTGCACTGCGGGTAGGTTTAAATAAAAAGTGAGTGAGTTCAGTTGAGTGACTGACACTAACCAAACTCTCTCTAGTGTGCCAAGTCCCTTTACTGCTTGGAGAGTTTGCCCATCAACTCAATTCAATTCAATTCAATTCTGTTTTATTAGTGCAGCGCCTTTTACAATAGTATACAGCGCTTTACAGATACAAGAGCAACAGGGGCAAGGAAAAACTTCCTTATGTGTAGTTAGTCTAGGAAGAAACCTTGGGCAGATCCACGACTCAAGGGGCTAACCCAACTGCCAGGGGCCATGCAAGAAAATTACGATCAGTAGTAACCATGATAGACTACAAGTTGTTTATGGTTTTAGCTAAGGTTCATAATAGTTCCAGAGTATTATCCCACTTTACATTACATGGTAGTCAGTCCATAGGTGGTTATCAGGAATTTATGGCTGGACAGTGTAGCAGGACATTTGCATGACATTTCTGTATATCCCTCAATGCAATTAAAGCCAAAAAGATTGAGGCGAGGTTGGCTTTAAAAATTATATGCCATATTTGGTTGTCCTAAATGCATTAATGGACATATTTGCTAACATTTTTTTCCATGAACGTGACCTCAAAGCATGTAGGCTATTAACTGACTTCAGTCAAATGTTTTTAACCATTAACTCGCCTTTAAATCTGATACACAACTCTAAAGTAGGCTAGAGACATGTAGTAAGTCATTTACAGTAGTTTTCTAGTGTGGGGGCATTTGGCAACACTCAGCTCAGGTTTAATTGCAGGCTTGGTAAGTCAGGATACATAGAGCAGGCCAGTCCTGCCCCCTCGATGAATCACTTCAGGTTCATTCATTTTCTCCATTGACGTTTCGAAAACGCCAGCTTAAAAGCGGTTTAAGCCTCGACTCAGTTTAACCAGCTACAGGGTAGACGACGACCACACAACCTTCCGTTCTGAGTGAAAAAAATGGGAAAAAAAGGGAAAGGTACAAGACTGTGTACATATTTTATTTTTCTCCTTAAAGGAACTACTCATCCCATAAACCATTGTGAGCAATACCGTTTCTAACGTTTATAACCTAAAAATAGTTTACAGAGCCCCTTATTAAATTGAGAATATCACAATGGCTTCCTACAGTTTGCTGTGAACAGATTCAACTTTAAACACGTGGAAAACATGTTCTACCTGATCGTTCCTTTCTACCTCTGCTGCTATTTTCCTGCCGCCATTGCTCATTTTGTGACATTTTGTGACATGGGTGGCCTGTGTTGGCATAAACAAATTCCCTAGCAACGGGACTCTTCACCAAATAAAGGCACCAAGTTACACTGCTTTATACTTCAGGATGTTGGGTAGTGTAGTGTTTCCCTGTAAAATTGTGAAAAAGATTGATGCCATAAATACCTTTTTTAGTACTACAGATAATCATTTTATTCTGCCATAGCTAGTTGTAAGTCTATATTGTGTGATTCAGATAGCTTGGGTTATGATCTATTTCTCAATGGCGAAAATGACTGTGGAAAACGCCTCAGGTTCCATGCTGTTGAGCTCTATAGTCTACTAATCTGAATGAATTGAGGTATTAGAGATCACCAGAAGGCCATCCCAAAATGCATCAGAATGCAAAATGCAAATGACATCTACTGAATCCAAAATGGAATCCCAGTGACTCTCTACAAAGATAGAGTGTTGTGATTGGTCTAAGGCCTACTAAGGTCCCAATAGTGCATGGCTAGACATAGCCGGTGAGGAAACTATTTGGTACCACTAGCGTACGTCTACATTTCTAGGCTAGAAAAATATCTATGGACATTTCTATGGACAATTTCTATGGACTATGGACAATTCTATGGACACTTTTAAGCAAGATGCTAATGGGTGAGATGCTAGTGGCAACCAATGTATTCAATGAAATATCCTAACCTGATGCTAAAAACACTACAGTCAGACTGAGACAATGGCTGGATGAACTAGAGAAAGGTATAACTCTAGGGGAGATGGAAAATGAATAAATTGGCCAAAATGGTGGCTTTAACATCCTTTTATCACACAGTGAAAACTGATACATTTAATCATCATTACGTAAGAGTAAACAAGGGTCCAAGTCAAAGTGTAGTCCTGTGAGATCAGGTAACATATGACAATCATTCAGAAATGTTGAATCAGTGGACAGTCCCACAACATGTGTAGAAATGTACCAGTATTCCCTGTGTTGAGGATGCTTGCAGTATGAATGGGGGGCAAGTTTCATGAGATATCGTTTGTAGGGTGTTAAAGAAACAGTGGATAGTCTTAAAATGAATAAGCACATGACTAAGTTTTTTAGAAGTAAGGCAAAGGTTTGACTGGGTGGAATCTGGGTGGAATCCTAACCAAGTTCTAAATCCTGTTTTGATAGAATTTGTAGAGGAATTTTTGAATGCTAATGAGTAAAATATTATACATTTCTGTCACTGCACCCCTAGAAGACTTAACAGGATCAATCCAGTTAAACACTGGGTGGTTACATAAAGCAGAATTCCATGGAATGTCACAAGCTTTCACTGTGGATTGTAACCTGAGGTACAAAGAAGAATGAGAAGCTAGGTAGTCTGTCTGGATATAACTGGAATGTACCAAAGCCATTTGCATCAAATTTATTAGAAAAAGTGAAAAAAACAAACAAACTGGATGACCACAGAGGATAAGTAAGAGGTTTATGGTCTGACAGGAAGTGGAAATTATTCCATAGAGGAGATTGTTGAAAGAATTTCTTTGAAAGGCCTGTTGCATTTTCAGCACTATACTATGCAGCTAAGGTCAACAAAACAATACTACCAAATTTAGGGTTTGATTGTCTTACCCCGGTAAAAGGTAAATCTTGGAGTTTGTGGGGGTGGACTATAGGTAATTCTATTCTTTACCATGGCACTACACACTCAGTGTCTGTTCAAGTGTGCATAGCACTGACTTGACATGCACATGCACATAGCACTGACAGAGGGCAAGCCCCCCTTCTGATTTTGTGCGCTGCAAAACTGAACATATGGTTGGCTGCCATTCCAGATAAGTTTGGATACTACTGAGTTCAGATCTTCAAAATACTTTGGAGGTGGTATACATGAGATCATAAAATACAAAAAGTTAAGTCTAGGTAAGATATCCATCTTGACTTTATTGATTCTGACTTGCATTGAGATTTTAAGATTAGTCCATCTTTGTAGATCAAGTTTTATTTCAGACTGACTTCGCTGAAATTCATATGAGTGATCAATGACTGACAAAGAATCTGTGATTTAATCTATGATTAACTCCAAGATATGTGAATGATTTACTTAATGCAATGTCATGGACCTACCTGCACATACAGAATGTAACTAGGCTACAAGTTCATGGAAAACATTGTGCTCCACTAAAGTCTTTAAATTTGTGGGTGAGGAAGTGATGGAACAGACAAAAGTGCAACACCTAAATCTTCAATCTTCTGTTAGATTACTCACAGAGTTTTCATCACACAGATAGCAAACATACACATATATCATGTGAAACTGCATGACCTGAGCTTTCCAACGCTGTGATGAACGGTTCCACCCCATAGCTCTGCCCCTGGCTGTGAATCTGGGTGGCAGTGAGGTTTAGGGGGAGTGTAATGGCTGCCAGCTGATCTGAGATTGCTATGAGGTCCCAGGTTCAAGCCCTTGGCTGGACTGCACAGGATGACCTTGGTTATACACACACACTTAAACCCTCAATATTCAGCTAACCTGTAAACAAATAGCTAATATTCAGCACACATACTGTACACCTGATTTCTGTTGACTCATTCGTAATAACACACACACACACATCAACATGCATGTATCAATAGATAACCTTTGAATGTGCCTGTAATCTATTGCACCTTTAACATACTGCGGGCATTGGCATAGGCTTATTTTCATACAGTTGGTTAGATTCAACCGCAGACACCACCCACATAAACACAACTAAACTTTCACCTGTGTGGTTGTTAATTGGCTGAAACCTCCTAAAAACATCCCCTTATTCATAGGAACTTGAAGGTTAGTTGGTCCACATGAGGTCTGTGGTTGAATCATAACATAAAAGTATGACGTGATCCTTCTGTCCACTTCTTTCACTGTCTATGCAACCAGGTGATTTTTATCCCGAAAGAATAGACGTAAATGCAGTGGCACCTTACAAGCTCTGCAAATGAAGGGATTTTCTAAGTTTTAATATAAAATAACGGATTTTGAGTGTTTGTAAATCCTGTTAAAAATAGCTTACTGCAACTGTCCACACACTGCCAAAAAAAAAAAATGGCTTTGGTAGCAGAACACAATGCCTTTCAAACACGGTAGCTATGTCTATTACATGCAAAAGCTATGAAACTGCCAGTACAAGTGATATAATTAGGCCATAGCTTAACACTGATTCCAAACATTTCAGACAATATGAGAGAAATTATGATTATGTGTTTCAGTTTCTGTATGAGTATCATCACTAATTTGACCGGATAAATAGCCTGTGTTGCTAGACATTGCAACTGTCCCCACTCTTCCCTACCATGTAACTAACTGAAATGGTACAAAAGTTTTGTCTAAAACACAGATAACAATAGCATTAAGTCATTGTTAGGCTCATCCATCATACAATACTTTTCTTAAAATGTGCCAAAATGACCAAGACAGACTCAGGAACACATGTGTGCACATCATGGTTATCATTTGTAACGAATATAGCCGGTTACTGTAGGTTATTTTTCCCCCACATACCTGTTATAGTTAATAAGATAATCCAGTAGTCATGTATTCAGTTCCAACTAGAAGTTACACCTACGGTTACGAATTCATACTTCACAATTCATGCCAGCACAGTTTGAATACAAGGCAAGAAACCAACAATGATAATTCTCAAAAAGATGAGTTACAAAACTCACAAACACAATTGCATAAGCCTCATGCAGTTATTGTTCCAGTGTCAATGGGGCGCTAACAGCAACGTCACACAAGTTAATTTGTCATCAAGTCAGTAGCCTAGTGACAGATTTAAAATCCTTGCATTATTACTATTCTTTCTTACTTTTCTTGCTATTTGGTTCCCATAAGACCTCTCAACCTTCAGTGGCAGATTTAATTCAGTGATATGGCATGCATGATAATGTGGGTCAAGGCCCACATTACATATATCATGACAGGAATTCCAATGAAATTATGGTCCCTGGGTGGGGAAAACGTGGCACTGTCGGCTATCCAACCTACCCTTGAACGTTACGATCTTGTTGATGTAATCATTTTGTAATACTTAAATAACAGATCACTAATTATTTAAACAGAGTATTGAGCAGCTGAACGCGTGCGATTTTTATACACATTGGAATAATATAAAACATAAACTGTAGTGCTTTTCTAAGTTGCAACTGTTGTCTTTACGCAGCTTTGGATTCTGTCATTGGTAGCCAATGAGTTGATCTTCCGTAGTTGTAGTTATGAAACTAAAGTTCACAGGTTTTGTAATACAGTCTCTCTGGCCAATGGGAGTGCCTCTTTTATGTTCACGTGACGGCGTTTTATGTAACAACGTGGAGAACGGAAAGACTCGACAGCAATTCTAAATGGCTCACACGCAAAACTGTACAGAGATGCCTAAACAAATTGTAAATAGCAAAATCAAGTAGCCGGCAGACCCTGTATGCCACGTCTAAACAATGTCTCTCCAGGTTCCCAAAGAGGACGGTTCGTTAAAGGAGAGAGGGGGGTTCTTTATAGCGCCCGAAAGCGACTTCAACTGGGGCGAAGAGGAGGACCATGTAGATCACCAGAGACTTATTTTACTAAAAGCTGACGCCCTGGCGTCAGAAAACCGTCTTAAAGAAGCCATCGATATCTTTTCTATGGCTTTGAGGTATGGTTCTGTACGACCGGATCAGCTTAACACCTTGGTGGAGTGCATTTTGCGGAACTTCAAGAAAAAGGTGGAAGAGGAGACGCCTTCTGTTTTGTTAAACGATCGTCAGACAGGTACCGAAGACGGTGTCTTCAGCTGCCCGGGATGTCACAGATTTCTTGGCGAACCTGTCACAGTCATCTGTGGACATTCGTACTGCAAGAGATGTTTACAATTAGGCCTTCTTTCTAAATGCAAACTCTGCAATGAGGACTTCAGGATAAGGCCTGGGCTGCTCCGACCCAATGTGATTCTTAACGGACTTTTTGAAAAATGTTTCCCCTATGAAACGAAAAGGTCTAAAACGATCATTGAGACAGACTGTTTAATCAGACACAAAAAGTTTGAAGAGGGTATTGCATTAGCTAACAGTCTATTAGACACGGGTAAGTGACAGTTCAGTTGTCTGTTATGCTCATATTTTACCATTTACTGTGGTGTTGTGGAATCTTCTGGACTTCGTGCTTATTAATCATATTAGCAAATGAATACAGTAACGGGGCGTTAAGGCCTGAGTTCTACTGACCAACATTTCCAGTAGCTAGAACTCATGGACCAGAACTCCGTTAATCATATAACCCTATTATTACAAAACCGTCGTAAAGAGGGCATGCGCAGTAGCCGCTCGTTGTGTAAGGGAGGTCGTGACATAGTGCAAAATGTTTTGTAACCTAGACAGCGATTACAGAAATGTGTGCCACATAACACGATTCAATAGTGAACAAGACTTCACTAGAATTAACCTACATTTGTGATAATCAACTAAATCAAAATGCCACTTCAGGGATCCTTTATTTTTTTCAGATTGAAGACCGCTAGATGTGGTCAGTGTCTTATCCGCTGAGCAGTGGTCTTATCTCTTTTCAGTTCCTGGATAGTCTTTTCACCAGGAACAGATATGGAAGATTATGCTATTCACATGACACATTGAATGATGTAAAAAACACGCACACAGTGTGAAAATGTTGATTTATTGACAAACTGTCATCAGACGACTATGATTAGGTGGACTGTAGTCTAATATGCCATTGTCATTGTTACTTGTCCAATTAGGGACAGAGAGGTAACAGCGTATGGTAGCCTCGGCCTGAGTTATTTTAACTAGCACTGCATTATGATACTCAAAGTCAGATGTATATCATATAAATTATGGTTCAGACATGGCTTCACAGGTATTTAGGTCAGACAGTATGCTGTCAACAAGCTGACCTTTCTAGGAATGACATAACAGCTGAAGTGCCTACAGAGAAAAAGTAACAACATATAACCTGAACTGAGTGGGAATTGTACATAGGAACAATGCTTAATCTGTCAATGGAATGTAAGTGTGGTTTGATGAAGTATGTTTACTTTTCAAATGGGATAAGGGTCTGTGGACATGTGCCCTAAGCTGATCCTCTAACATGTTTGTCCAATGAGAAATCATGGTAGGCACTAGATACCAACACCAGAAAACAGGGGCATGTAGTCTACATGATTGCTTTCTTCTCTGCTCAGAAAGCATACCCTTTTCAACAGGGTTGTTTTCCTTACATTTAATTACCAGACCAACATCTGTCAAATATACTGGTGTGATGTAACCAAGATATCTGATGCACCCCCACCCTCTGCCATAACTAAGTTCTGGAATGCAGGGTTGTGGCTGAAATGTTGTAAGGTTAGTGTACTACTTGCAGTCTGTACACACAATGAAGATTTATCACATGCAGGTCATCTCCGCCACCCAGAATGCCCTAAAAAAAAGTAAATCTTGACTTTCATTTTAAGACAATAGGCTGCCTAGTCTGACCACATCTCCCTACACACTTTTGCTCGATTATCATCACCCTGCAGTGCTAGTCTGAATTAGATTCCATTGAGCTTGCTGTTTCAAGTGGCATTTTTACTGCACCAATTAGCTAACAGAGTGAGGAGTTGTGAATGCTGAGCTATTAGTCAAGACAGGTTATGAGTCAAGGTCTGATCCAATCTTTTTGAACTTCAACACCTTCAGCAAGCAATCATTTCTCACTACCAAACGGCCAGACCCTCTGTTGCAGGATAGAATACTTGTCTGCGTGAGCGTCATGGCTCAGTCCGTGACACCCTCTGTTTGAAACAAAGTGTAAATACGAGGGGCTGGTTTTCTTACCAGGCTATAGGCTACCTGGTGAAAACAGATTTTGTTATCTGATAAGGGATGGTTTCCTGTGCTATTGTAAGTAACTCAGGGATGATATCAGAAATCAAGTCAATTCATTGGCCTTGCTGCACCTGTGTAGGTTAACAGGATGATTGGGCACACCTTAATTGTACTGAGGATATAAGGTGATAACCTTTCTTTCCCAGTAGGTTTCCTTGAAGGCACTTTTGATTTTCTCCCACAGAGGCATGTCACTCTCCGTATCTCCACTTGTTTCTGTCACCATCTTACTGTGTGACTCTATTCTTCTTATTCATTAGCCTCTGACTTACTGATATCTGGTCTGTGCATGACCACCGCTTCCCATCATTCATTCAGACATTGGTTTGCAAGCAAGCTGAACATTTTTATTTATTTTTGATTGATTGATTGATTGATTGATAATCCATCCATATCAGCAAGTACCAGTGACTCAAAGTTGATCCATCTCTGTTGTCATTTTGCTTTATTTTTTAATCACAGGTCATGCTACCATTAAAAAAAGAGAATGACTGAATGAGCAGATATAAAACTGACATGGTTCTCTCTCTCTCTCTCTCTCTCTCTCTTTTGCTCTCTCTCTCTTTCTCTCCCCCTCCCTCTCCATAGACCCTGATGATATTCGTGTTCGTGTTTCCCGGGCAGATGCGTTGGTGGGGCTCGGACAGCATCTGAAGGCCCTGGATGACTTGGACGTTTGTTTGACCGCTGCCCCCTCAGCCGAGGTAGGTTGTTGGCGCAAGGTCTCTGATTGTCTCCTTCATCCTCCTTCAACCTTCTCCAGTAAGGCCAAGATTAGGTGTTGCATGTGTATGTAAAGTGGGTCAGCAGGCCATTTTCAAGGAACCCTTCAGGAAATTCAAGGGGATTTTTCTGTGTGAGAGCTGTCATGTTATTTGCTTGTATTTTTATCCAGACTTAAATACAGCCTTTCTCCAATATAAACTCCTAATTACTGCTTATTCATAGTAAGTAAGATAGTTGTTGCATATTAATTTTGATCTCAATATGCTTTGCTCAGTAAGGGGTTTGTAAGGTGGTAGTACAGCAGGAACAGTTATTCTCAATCAAGAAAACATAATTAGGACTTATTTGGACAACATTAGGTACTTGTAGTTTTGGGTTTTATTCTGATGAATAGGCCATCTTTTCTAAATATTATTGAAGGAGAATAACTGTTCCTATTGTACTACTGCCTTATAGGCCCCATACTAACCAAGGCATATTAAGATAATTCATAATTATTCATATATTATTCATAATTAATATACAACAACTAAATTACTAACTATGAATAAACAGTAATTAGGAGTTTATATTGGAGAAATTCTTAGTTGATGGTCTGTTATATGTAGAATAAGGTCATGTAGAATAATGTATTAATAAGTGATTTGTAATGACTAACACTAATTTGCATGTTAGTAAGGTGCTAGTTAATGGAGAATATGTGTACCCTAAATTAAAGTGTTACCGTGTGGTCAATATAGAAGACTTTTGACATTAGCATTGCATTGTTCCTGAATATTTTGTGTTGTTATTACATGAGTTTGGAAGGAAATGTGAAAGGGTGACATGGAATCAAAACAGTCTATTCCACTCTCTTTCCAGAGCTATTACCGTAAGGCCAAGATCTTGCAAGAGATGGGTCAGGTTGATGAATCCCTACAAGTCTTCCTGCACTGTCTGTCTTTGGATGAAAATTTCTCTCAAGCCAAGCATGAAGTTGAGCTGGTAAGATATGACATATTCATGGTTAACTGATGGCTGCTTTGCTTTCTCTTGTTTTAGCACATTGTGACGTTTCATCAGGACAGGGTGCCTATGCTGTCTTGTGAAAATCCATTATAGAGCAAAATAAATTTGTGTGGTAGCATCCTGCCCCTTTTTTATCATCTCAGTATCTGTCTTGGTAATGTAGACTACATCTTGCATGCATGGACCACACATTTGCCACACACCTGTCTCCCCTGTTCTCCTTTATGCTGTGAGTAACAGCCAACCGGATTACAGATCATATGGTGTTGGAGGCTGGTAAATGAGTATAATAAGAAAATAACATCATCTTACGCCAGTCACCTTGAAGTTGATTGGGGTGATCTGATCGGTATCTAATTGCTTTGTCTTCCATCCCCTCATATGGATATCTTATGTAGAAAGGTCTAGCGTGCTGTACCCTCTGGTTAGAAAGTTAGGTTTTAAAGTTTCACAGCACAGTTTCACATGCTGTTTGTTTCAAGCCAAGATGCCAGTGCGGTATCAAATTATACAAGTTTGTTGTCTCTGCTAGGTCAAACCTTGTGACTTAGGTAGGTAATTACATTAGCTCGAGTGGCTTTGGTTGTTGCTACTTGGGCTGTTGCATAAAAAAATAGCCTAATTTTCCCTCTCTCTCTATTCAGTATTTTCTTGTGTATTTTTCTGTCTGTGGTATTTTTCTCACTTTGTGCAAGAAGAGTGTTCAGTTAGGCCGTGGTGTTTCTGCAGTAGAGATCTAATGAAAATCCAATCCCTTCTTTTGTCAGCGAAGGCCATTTTAGTCTAACCAACACAGACCTTGTTGCTCTCTGAAAAGTAAAAAAACATCCTCTTGGCATTACCAAGTAACCATTTGGCCTGAAAGCTTGTTGACCATTTATGCCGGGGGAGAGATGACAGGAATTTCGCAACTGAGAGAGTGAGATAGGGGGAGCTAACACGTGTGTGTGTGTGTGTGTGTGTGTGTGTGTGTGGGTGGGTGGGGGGGAGAGTAGGATCAGACTGTTCTGTTATAACCCAGGTCAGTGTGTCTGGACAGCAGGCTGTGTTGTGGCTGACTTAGTGTGCCCTCACAGCAAGACCACAGTTGTTTTTTTTATTTGATTTGTTTTGTTTAGTTTTTTGTTTTGGTGTAAAGAAAAGATACAAAGTTGAATAACATGGTTGTTATCAGTAAGGGTTAAGTTAAGCTTACTAAATTTTTCACTTCTCTGTCAAAGGCAAGTCTAGGCTTACTTGTTCAAAACAATGTTAAGGCAAATGGCTTGTTTTGTCTGTTACTTCTTTAAAAAAAGTGACTTTAGAGTGTTTGTGAGTAATGCAATGTTTGATTCGTTAACACGTTTCATGAATGTTCTCTGGAATGTTTTGGAAGCCTAGAAGGCTGAGTTGCAGTATCCTCTAGACACAACTTCTTCCTTGCCAGGTGTTCCCATTGCCAGCTGTACCCACAGTTATCACTGATGTTTGGGTTAGTTCTGAGTTTCTTATGAAAATTTAGCATGTACATTTTTCTATCCAACAGTTGATGAGTTAAAAGGTGGTTACTGTGTCTAAAGACTACCACTGAGAATACAGAATATATCTGGAGACTTTCACCCTACATTCATCTCACCATCTGTTCTGGTTCTGACTTTGGTCGTTAGTTGAGGTGTAGAAGTATGATCTCACATAACAATCACAGGACAAGGGTGTGCTAAACTACTGAGGTATTGCTGAGCTAAGATTATAAAGCCAAGGCCTGTGTGAAGGCCCAGTTGCATGTGGCAGTTATAGTGAGCTATGGGGTGATGATGGCATTTGATGATAGCTCCCGCTGTGAACTTCTTGGACGGTCTTGGCACAGCCCTGTTTCCAGATGCCCCCCACTTCACTGCTGTTGACCTTGCCTTACCTCACCCTGACCAGCGGGCACCTACGCAGTACAGCTGTCCAGCGCCATCTGGCGCCCATCAGTGGTAGCATCCGAGACAAAACTTCCTCGGCTGTGTCCCTGTCAGACTTACTCCGTCCCTGCTTTCCGCCTTTTTTTTCCTGTATCTTCTCATCATGTGTTGGTCCTCAGAATGGATTTTTAATCCCACTCCTCTCACTCTCTCTTTCTCTCGGCCTCTCTCTCTAGATTCTCCACGGCCTGCTGTCCCCTGCCTGTGAAAGTGTGAAGGTGGGCCTGCGAGACACGGCCCATAACACTCTCCCACACCTGCGCAGCAAGACCCAGGCATTAGACCTCTCCCAGGAGAAAAGTCGCCCCCATGCCCAGCAGGAGCAGGAGCAGCAGCAGCAGCCGCCACAGGTCCCAAGCTCCCCCCAGCACCAGGCATCTCCCCGGGCCGCCTCTGCTCATCCTCACCCAGACCCTCCAGAGGTAGGGTATATGCTCCAGCAGCAAGCCATACAGAGCTGTGAACAAAACAAAGAGGTGAAAGCACCAGCTGCACATTTATGAATCCACAGAATGCACAGCTGCAGTGAACATGGCTGGATTTCAGACTGTATGAAATTTGACTCATTGAGAAGTGATAGAGGAAGAGATTTTACAAGCCATTTTACAGGGGCTTGTCACATGTGAGCGCGTGACCGGCAGCTTTATCTGCCCATGGTTAGCTGGCTTGGCAGAGAGTCTCTAATCCCCACAATTGCATGCCTCTGATGCTGTGTGGAGAGATGCATTAGCTTATCTACAGAATGGTCACTCTCCCTTTTATGCTTTTCAGATTATGGGTATTATGTCTCTGTAGGATCACATATTGCAGTGTTCACATGCGTTTACAAATTTGCTGCTTTGTTGTGGATTCCACAATAGAGTATTTGTTCTTTGCTCTTGATCAGTACCCCTGATAGAAGCCATTCTTCTTTAAGTGGTAGATTGGTTTGGATGGTAGAGAATATCCTACTTGGCTTGGTTTCGATGTGTGATGGCTTCAGAGAATTCCAGAATCTCACTGTGATTTTTCCCCTTTGGTGTTATTAGAAGGTGGGCCGGTCCGAGAGTCTGGAGCGGTCAGGCCTGAACCGAGCCCACTCCCTGCGCACCCGTGGCCTGGGTGGGGTTGGAGAGGAGGGTCTGAAGCGGGTCTACTCGGCACCCCAGCTTGGGGACCAGGAGAAGGGCTCACTGCTCAAGAGGAAGCTGTCATCATCAGAAGCAGAACCATCTGTTGTTTACAGCGGAAACAACAAACATAAAAAACAAGGAGGTAAGAGGCTACAATAATTCCATAGTGGTGGTGATGGTGCTTTAGCGTAGCGTTCACAGTCTTATAAAGAGGTTTAGCTTATCCATGTAGCACCTATTACAAGAAGTGTTAAACTGTTTGAAATGTTAATGAATAAATTTATAGTGACACTACATGATCTATTGATTCACTGCAAGTATTGAGCCATTGAATGAGGTTGGATTGAGTTTCTGAAGTCTCTTCTTAAGACTTTGAATGTTTATTTTGCTGCTGGTCTAGGTGGGTTCAGTAATGTTTGTGCACTCAAATTGTGAAATGCAGCATCCTAGTGTCACACTGAATCCCAACTAGCAGTGCCATTAGCATGCCACAGATTAAAGCAACACTAAGCAACAATTTGATACTATTTGAGGTATCCTTTTGGCAGGTAGTTCTGCATCATTTTCAGTTTTGGTGGTACAGTTAACTGTCCAATGAAGGACAGATAAGCATGTCATTCACGCTAGCCAGGAACGCTAGTTGTGTCATGGGTAGCAAAAATAAAGAAACTCTTCACACATTGCTAACTATGTTGGCAGTGATGTTGCAGTGATGCAGTGGTGTTTAAGTGGTTTTGTGTGCATTTAGGGAGCTAGTTGGCTGGTACACTCACTACACCTAAACACCCTAGTGTTGCTTTAACTTCAGCCTTAATCTGCGGGCTGCAGGCCATACGCATCTGACAGAAGTGTAACTAAAAGCATGCCTCTCTTATTCTCTCCTCTTTCCCTGTTTTTCTCCCCATCTCTTTGCTGTCCTCTTGTTCTGTCCTGTGTTCTTCTTTTGCTCCAGTGACTGTCAGTGCTGGCCGTGGAAGGTCTTCCCCCACACCCCAGAGAAATCTGGCCAAGATGCTAGACTCCTCTGACTTTGAGTGCGCCCTCTGCATGCGGTGAGGACCATTTTATATTTTTAGATGTACCCTTTTAGTAACAACAACAACAATAACAACAAAAGCCTCCTCTATTTATTGTTCATTATGTTGATCGTTTGGGATACTTTTTCACTCATCCTTTCCAGATTGTTCTATGAGCCCGTGACAACACCCTGTGGCCATACTTTCTGTAAAAGTTGTCTGGAGCGCTGTCTAGACCACACCCCTCAGTGCCCTCTCTGCAAGGAGAGCCTGAAAGAGGTAGGAGCTCATTGTTTAGACATGGCCGTCAAGGCCAAGTGACCTTCAACTGGTTCTTTATCTGAACTTGCGGCATCTGCAGAAGTAACTAAATGTCCTCTGGGACTATTTGTACATATTCCATTGATAACTCAGGAAGCAAACGCCACAATCTTTTTGAAATCAGAAAAGAATGTGCAAAGTTGACTGTTACATAAGATGGAGTTTTGTATTGAGGTTGGTTTTACAGTTGAATGAAGACAGACTGCATGTGGAAATATTCCTGAGGCAAATCTCTTCGTATTAAGTCATACCATGCCAAGCCAAGGCCACACCTTTCATACCTGTTTATGAACCATGGTAGTTTTTACAATTCCTCTCTCTTGTTCTCTCCCTTTCTTTCTTTCTTTCTTTCTTTCTATCTTTCTTTCTTTCTCTCTCTCTCTCTTTGCCCCTCTCTCTCTACGCCTTTCTCTCTTTCTCACCCTCCCAGTTCCTTGCCTCTAGGAAATACAACACCACTCATATCCTAGATAGTATAATAAAGGAGCACCTATCAGAAGAGCATGGCGAGAGGGAGAGGATCCACATGGAGGAGACCAAAGAGCTCTCTGAGTGAGTAAAAGTCACAGTTCAATGCCAGACAAACCACTTCTCAACGTTAAAAAACAAGTTTTCTAACTCCTGAATTTTGTATGGGATATCCTTCTGTATTTAGCTGTTCTGTCAGTCTACTGTTGCAATGAAACTGACATCTGCATTCTCTCTATCTCTGTCATCCAGTCTGACGAAGAATGTGCCCATCTTTGTGTGCACCATGGCCTATCCCACAGTGCCTTGCCCGCTGCACGTGTTCGAGCCGCGTTACCGCCTCATGATACGCCGCTGCATGGAGACGGGCACACGGCAATTTGGCATGTGTATAAACGACTCCCAGAAGGGGTGAGGACCTCTGGCATCTAACCTCCTTTTAGCCTTTCTGACAGACACTAGAGCTGGTACACCAACACAGTTCAGCTCAGACAATAGGTTGGCTTTCCTGCAGCTATGATTCAGAGGAAGGAAGTTGTGCCAAAGATCTGGTAGTTACTCGGCCACCTTTGATAATATGTCTTGACAGTTTAAATGCAAAATAAACTGTTGATTCAAAATTTGCCTGACATCACCCTGCATTGTGTCACCACACAGTGTGTAGTTGATAATGTTTTGACAGTTGTAGAGAGGGACAAACGTAGTGAAGTAGCTTTGCCATCGCACTCACCAAGTGTCCCTTTGTTTCGCTCAGGTTTGTGGACTATGGCTGTATGCTCCTGATCCGGAGTGTCCACTTCCTGCCCGACGGACGTTCAGTGGTGGACACCATTGGGGGGAAGCGTTTCCGTGTGGTTTCACGCAACATGAAGGATGGGTACTGCATTGCTGACATAGACTACTTACAGGATACTAAGGTAAGCAGAGGACAGCATGTTCACCATCACCTATAACCAATATCATGGTTCCTGGGCATCTCTGATGTTGAAAGTCTGATTGGCTCCTTGATTGGCTGTATGTATTCATAATTAATATGGTGTGAATGTGTGTGTGTGTGTGTGTGTGTCAGGTGAATGATAGTGAGGAGCTGCTCAAACTGCAGGAGCTGCACGATCAGGTTTACGAGCAGGCCTGCACTTGGTTCCAGAACCTTAAGACGAGATTCCGCAACCAGATTCTACAGCACTTTGGGCCTATGCCTGAGAGAGAAGCAGACATTCAGGTAAGGCCCATGTATCAATGTTTTTGTATTTGTTTTCATTTCTATGGTTTTCTACCTCTGGAGCTCATTTTCAAAACTGGCACAGGCACTGGAGTTCATTGTAGTTCAGCGACTACCTGTTGTAGTTAGAGCGTCTTAAAAGGTGTGGCACTCTGCCGTTCCAACCCCCGCCCAGGCTGATCCTAGAACAGGAAGGGGACCTTCTTAGATGGGTTAATCCCTCCATCCAGCCTTCATTGGACTGACCAGAGATTGGGTCCAAGACAGGCAGAAAAGGGAGGGGCAGAGCGGGTAAGAGCACGGGCTGTGACGCCAGAAGTAGGGCTGGAGTCGCCATGAGGACAATCACGTAACACTGGCCGAATGCTCTTATGTCACAAATTTGCCCTGAAGCAAAGTGTAACAGCACACACACACACACACACACACATACAAACACACACACAAATTCCTTGCTTGCCTGCCTCTTTTGCTCTCTCTCTCTTTTTTTGGCTTTACATTTTCTGGTCCCTACTTGCAGGTACATTGTTCTCATTGATTCCACAGGAAGAGTATGTTCTGTCCTCTGTGGGATTCTTTCATTCAGGCCTGGAGGCTGCTCTGTAAAACTTATGTAATTTGGATAAGAAGTGTCTGTTCCAGTGTAGTGCATGAGCAGATTACACTTTTATAGAACAGTGTCACCTGGAGGAAAAAACAAATCTCTAATCTTGACTGATGCTAGAAGGAAGTGAAACGGCTTTGTTTTGGGTTGGGTGTTTGTTTTTGTCAGTCTTCTGCTTCTGTACAAAGACCACTTTAATATGCAGGTAAAATTGACCAAGACCCTTCCGCTAACCTCCAAAGGTGTGTGATTGTATGCGGTGGTTTGCCTAGTTGCAGAGGTTATCGTGATGCTAGCTTGCTCACTTATGGGCAGGGTTGTGTAGTCTTCATCTTGTCTCAGCCTCTGTCTGGTTTATGTTTGCTTAAATTCTTAACTGGTTTTGGAGCTTTTCGTCTGTTCTGAAAATCATGAATACATCATTGTATTGCATTCAGTTGAAAATAGCCAATATAAAGTACTGAATGTGAAATGGAGAATCACCTCAAATTTGCAGGAGCCCTTGTCGTTTTACCATAGTCTGTCTTGACACAAATTAAGGAAGAGTTTATCAGATATTAGGGTGTGAAGGCACTGTATGCTTTAGTGAAGCTCTTTAAGGGATTTCTTGGTGGTCTGAGACATGTCTGGTTAACAGAACCCCCCCCCCCCCTCCCCCGCCTCTCTCTCTCTCTCTCTCTCTCTCTCTCTCGGCAGGCTACTCCGAATGGGCCTGCATGTTGTTGGTGGCTATTAGCCGTACTGCCTGTGGACCCACGCTACCAGCTGTCTGTGCTCTCCCTGACCACACTGCGTGAACGTCTGCTCAAGATCCAGCACATCCTCACCTACTTGCAGAGCATCCCAAACGAATAGAGCTTCCAGGGGCCTACACACACACACACAGACACAGACACACTCTCTCACACAGACAGACACACTCTCTCTCACACACACGCACACACTGTCACACACACACTTACACAGAGACAGATTTCTCAGACAGCCAACGTGTGCCCGCCTGTCCATATGCCCTGTCTTGGCACATTCAGACGTCTGGGGATGATGGAGTGATGGCTGATGACCTCCTTCCAGCAGCAGCAGCAGTCTGAGCTCAATAGCAGAGACACTACCATCCAACAGACACCAGTGGAGTAGTTACCGGTCCCTTTTTTCAACAACCTTTTTCATGGTGACTCCCTCTCCTGACCTCTCTCCTATTTCTCACTCTCTCTTTCAGCTTTGGAGAACCCAATAGTTAATAATATCATTTCCAGATATTCTAATAATCCAATAATGTAATATAAATCTCCTCATAACTCCATCAACAATCTGATTATGTAATAACCTCCCAGGAAAATTAAGAAATGTTTTCTCAACCAGATAATTTGTTTCTGAACAAGATAATTTGTTGATTTGCCAAGATCGCAACATGCCACCAGCAAAGGGAGGCTAGGCAATGATATATGTAGATATTTATTGTATTCCACCAGTAGCTGGAGGCTAGGCAGTGAGATATGTAGAAACGTATTGTATGTCTTCCATTTCTCTTGCAGTTTCAGTACTTGTCCTAAAGAAGCTAGGCAAATAGTTCATATCCCTGCTTGGACCCCTGTTGTTTACGGCAACATTGACAAAATGATAACAATATAAAAAAATTACGACATTAATGGGTTTTGATACTGGGGTCAACCCAATAATGTGATTATCTCCTGTTAATGTAGTATAGATGTCATTGGGAAGTTGTTAGATTACTCAATACTTATTGAAATAATTTGGGATGATATGATATTACATTATTGGAAGTTATTGTATAATTGGAAATGATTATATTTTTGGATTCTCTTTTTCACTAACCAGTATTCATGCTGTGTGATATTTCTCGTCCGGACTCTCAGTGCATGTACATCAGTGGCAGGAGATTTATGCCTGCACAAAGATTCTGTGCAGTCATGTCCACTTAACTGTCAAAGAATGAGTTTTACTGACATGGCCTATGATGGGTCAAGCATCAGCAAGGCATGCTGGTCCTTGTAGTCTCAATTTCAGAGATATCTTGAGGCTGTGTGTGCGTATGTGAGTGTGTATGAGAGAGAGATTGAGTCCAGGCGTATGCCTGTTATTTAAAGGGTAAAGGGTCATTCACACCTGGAATGATAACTATAACAAGAAATTAATATCACAGTAATTAATGTGAATGACAGTGTTCACACTGCAAAGTGTAACAACGACATGCAACATCACTGGGATCACCATTAGAACGATTTTTAGAACGATAAAAGGTTGACAGCCTATCAGAAACCATGGAATTTTAGACCTTAGTTCATTCACATGAGGGCAGACTTGATGAAAATATTGTTATAGTTACAGTTATTTTTACAGTTATTGTTCCAGGTGTGAACAGCTCTTAAGCCTCTGAATATCCTGAATGCTGATGGGATGCTTACATCCTATGAATTGCTTTACAAACCAGGTAAACCAGGGATGGGTGAGAAAGTACAATAGATCCATACACTCTCTTTTAAAATGGAAAAATATGGCGAGGAGAAAATATAAGTAACAAAAGCGCCAGTGCTGGTTTACCCGGGCGGGGGGGTAGGGGGGGTGGTGGTGCAACTTTATACGAATCTTAATCTTCCAAGCGTCCAGGCCTCCTCTGTCATCTAGTCTCTTTTGCCAAGCACGCACAATATGGCCACCCCGTGACATTGGGTTAGCCACACATCCACTTCTTGTTGACAGAGTGGGAAGCAAGGTATGATGGGAAATACATGTGACATAATTTGTTTGTATTTAATTTGTCTGTATTTTTTTTCTGTTGACTTCCATGACCACCAAGAATATTGCTATTGTTAAAAAAACAGTAAATGAAAGACAGAAAGAACACCAACTAACACGCACAGTACACCTTCCTCCTATTATTCAACTGTAATGGGCAGTAGAGGATTGTCATGCCCACTCAGGTGTCCTCTGAGCAAGATCTGTCTCTCAAATTCTCAACTCTGACCATGCAGCAAAGGGAGATGCCATGGTTAGATAGATAAACGCTAACAAACACTTTCCCTTAGTGGTGGAACAAGAAGGGCGTTGCAGGACTGGGTGGTTGACTTTGTGGGCAGGGGTGCAAGGAGCAACATTGTGAATGTTCTTCCATTCACAAAATTTACACTGATGTCACACATATGTCATCCTTCCAAGCCAAAAGTACTAATACCTGGTCTGTCCAGTGACAAGAAAAGATCAGTTTTGTGAGGCAGATATATGTCGTGACCATGCGTTTTGTGTTTGAGTTGAGCAGAACAGCGGCATATGGTGTTCTGATGGACTCGCAAAAGCAAACATATTAACTAATCGCTCATCATCTGGAGTCTAAGTTTCTTTGACCACCCAGTGGGACACCTGATGTTTTTGCCTTACACCACATAGCATTCTACCATTAGCGCAGTGCAGCAGCATCCCTTGACCGTTTTCTGTTCAGTTTTGCATTCCTTTTGCTGGAGTTAAATAATTCTGGTGTAATTTCACTTTCAGTCGGCATCTTGCGGCCAAATCAGTGTGTAAAAAACATTGAAGATATAAAATTTAAAAAAAGAGAAATAAATAAAAAACAAATGTCCAGTAAACTGCTCTGTTGTATTTAAATCATTTGTATAAAATAGTAATGAGATTTTTTTTTTCTTTTGAAAATATCGCTTTTTTCTGCTTGAATGTTTAAGTTATCAATTTTCATTAATAAAAGCTATTTTTTTCACCATGTCTTCTGAACTGTGTCTTCTGGTGTATCTTAAAATACAGTATGTCACTCTGACTTCAAGAACATTCAGTGAGTTGTGCACACAGTACCTGCTGCTGGGTTCAGTACAAAGTAATGCTTGCTGCCTCAGTCAGTGTTCAATATAGTTGAACTTTGACTACATCATTCTGAAGGGGTGGTTGAGTGACGAGACAAGCCACTGAAAATAATGTTTCAGAGAGCAGTGGTGCCGTTGTTTGGGTCTACCGCTCAATGAAAGCGTTTTAAAAGGAAGAAAAACCCAAACATTTTTGTGTCAAAGATAATTGCACCAATTGAATTCACCTCATTTATTTTACACAATCAGATTAGTACTTCAGTTTCAGCTTCAAGAATATCCCTGCAGTTCCCCAGAGTTCTCTCTAGAGGGCAGCAGAGTACAGAGCATGCAACTGTGTGGTGTTTTGTTTCATAACCCTGTCCCAATGCCCTTTGAGGTTCTTAGTTCCATTTGCCACACTGTTTACACAGACCAGGAAATTATTAACACAAGTTAGATCCAAAATAAATGTATCCTTGTTCTAGTATTCACAGAGGCATTATCATACAAATATAGAGATGCATTGCCATGTCACATTCACACAGGAGCGGAATTGTATGGTTCTGGGAGGAGATGTGCTGGTTATGTCACCAAGGAGAAGCAACTTGACGTCATGCGGTGTAGGATGACAAATCTATCGAGTGGCCAACATCATGACAAACTCTGTCAAAAGAAAGTGAAAAATGCTGTGAGTTTGATATTGCTGTGACAAAATAAAACTGCAGTACACAGATAGAACACAGGCCAGTGCTCTTTTCACTCAGTGGTGAATAACCTGCATGTGCCAGCCCACTCAATTCCAAGGACATGATAAGAATGAACAGTAGCAGGCTATCAACAAGAACCTGGCAACATGTAAGCCTGTGATCAATGTAACGTGTGCAAGGCAGTGTGCAGACTACTGAGGAGGCAGCACCGCTCAGAGCAGAGGCACTGCTGAGAACAGGTCCCACCCGGCAGCATGGCTGTGAGTTTCGGCATGTCTGTCACCTGCTGCCACTCAAACAGTGCCTGAGGCCTCAAACACACATGCGATTGGTGTGGCCAGGGGATAAAGGGTAAAATCATCTGATGCACTTGAGTCACATGGCTATATGTGTATTCAAGCATGTACTCTGTGTGTGTGTGTGTGTGTGTGTTTGTGTTAGTGTGTGTGTGTGACATAGATGGAATGTGTGAGGGTAGGTGTGTGAATTTCTGTTTGTATATGTATGTTTTTTTTTATCATTTTTAATTTAAAATGATTTGCAACAGTGATTACTCAAGACACTCCAGTGTACAAGGAGAGAGAGAGAGAGAGAAAGAGGGGGGGGGGTTATGTATCAGGAATGTAATGTTAAGGGTAGGTGTTGTAGGGAGTGTACGTGGCTCAATTATGGCTGAGTTTGAAGAAAGGTTATGAAATGATTCCAGATGTCTTTGAAGGCTGATAGACTGTTCTTCTTCCGTGAGGATGTGTTCTGAAATGAGGTTGATCCAATGGTTTATGTGACAAGAGTTCCTAGAGTTCCAGTTTGAAAAGACTGTTTTCTTAGCAATAGTTAGAGAGACTGGGTACTGGGTATTTCAGTTTCTGTGGAATGAGGATAGAGTGGTGTGGTGTCTCCTAAAAGACAAATTAAGGGGAGAGTGAGATTCTACAGTCCAAGATGGCAGAAAGTGTCTTAGCGACTGAGGTCCATTGAGTTTGACTGGCTGACATCTCCATGTGGCAAATATGTTTCCGTGCTCCCTGAAGTGCGATGTGTACAAGCAGGAGGTTGATGATTTGATGAAATCAGTGAAATCAAATGGGACTGATGGAACAAAGATGGACTTTTAAGCTATTAAACAATTATGTAGATTGGGCTTTGCACATTGTAACGTTAAATTTTTAGTACATTTTAATACATTTTTTTAAAAATCACATAAAAAAACACTGATTTCTTCTGCTTGTGTGTGTGTGTGTGAATGTGTGTGTGTGTGTACGCTGACTAATCCACCAGGGGCAGTGATTTTGTGTGTACAAGGGCATCCTCTATGTATGTATGTGAGTGTGTGTATGAGTGTTTGTGTGTGTGTGTGTGTGCGTGTGTTTGTATCCATGCTTGCGTAACAGCGGCGTACCATCGAAGTCCACGTTGCCATCTCCGTTGAGGTCGATGTCAGACAAGATCTCCTCCAGTTCCCCCTTCTTCAGTTTCTCGCCCAGGAAACTCTTCATGGACTCCTTCAGCTCCTCAAAGGTGATCCGTCCGTCCCCATTACAGTCAAACTGCACCCGTACAGATGCATAGACCGAGACAGTAAGAGACAGAGAAACAAAACAGTATACCGTAATTTCATGATTATTAACTGAAGTTAATGCATTGATTTTGCTAAATTTCTTCATCTATGAGGTTAACACATGGGTGAGGGCTATATACATCGAATTTCTTTTTATCATTTTACTTGATCTCATCTGATTGTGATCCAATAGGTAATGTTTAGTAATTACAAGAGTGTGGTCAATATATGGTTTTGTTTCTTTTTTAGTTTGCATAAAACACTGACCTGAGGTTTATACATAGTGTGGCTTATAGTCGGGAAATTGTGTTTTTTGTTTGTGTGTGTGTGTGTGTGTATGTGTGTGTGTGTGTGAGGGAGAAAGAGTAAATGGAAGAGGGAGACAGCCAGAAATGCTGAATGAGAAGTGAGCACACAGAGGAGTATATTCAAGAAAGACAAACACAAAGGCAGCTCTGCCTGTATGCATGAGATTACACCCCACCCCCCCACCCCCTCCTACCCCTCCTGTTCTGAGATCCTTTCATTGGGAGACAGCAGCCTTGCTCTCCCGCTCAGCACAAAAGCTATCTGGTGCCCAGACAGCCAGCTACACTTGGGGTATAACATGTGCCTGGAATGTTGTGTCACATTGGGATGTCCCACAGTAGGTGGATGTCCTGAGAGATTCTCCCTTGCGAATGCCCATGTTTGAAAATAGATGAGGCATTTCAACGTATCAGATAAAGGTCACACACGTTCAGTACATCTCTGTGGGCCCCACTCTACAACTCAGCTCCACACAGAACATAGGCATAAATCTGCAGCACAGAGGTTGCATCGTGACTCTCTCTCTCTATCTCTCTCTCACACACACACACACACACACTCTCTCTCTCTCTTACTTTGCCTCTCACTCCAAACCCCTGTTTGATGAAGACGCTTGCAAAAAGCGCACCTTGTGAAAAAACTGAACTGAATTTCCTGACCCAGTAAAATGTTGCAGTTTTGTTAGAGTGTGCAGCTTTTCTCTGGCTCGTGATGCAGTATTGTTAGGTGTGCACCCCCATGGGGAACTCTTGCTCCGTGCGTATTGACATAATAATTTATCTTATGACAGATAAAGAGCCCTGACCTGGTTTACATTGTAGGCTCCCCTGCCCAATTACAGAGCTCACGTCATTAAGGCCTTATTCAGGGATGCAGTGAGCCTTGGAGAACCAGTGTTCAAATTCAGAGGCGGGGAACTGCTTGAATTACCTTCACGATCTAGAAAAGTCTGATAAATGTGGTTGCATACTGGTTTCCAAAACTTGGCAGTGATGAAATGTTCTAAATCTTTTGACACGGGCCAGATTGCCTTCATTGCAGTGGACAAATAAACTTCAATTTTCCAGTTTCAGAACTAGTGGTGAATAATCACTGACATAGAACAAAGTCATTACTCAGAGAAAACTTTTCCCAGTTCCATGCAAACCTGAATATAGGATAGCACTTGAAACGTCCAAGGTAGACCACAGTTTCCACTTCCATTTGTATGATTTGAGAAAAACCTATGCATGCTTAGTATGAGAAACTGCATAGAGCAACTGTAGCTTATCCAGTATATGTAAGTGAGTACACAAAACACATGGATACCATTAACCACGGAATTCAAAGAGCATATGGGATGACTTCCAGAAGGTCATTTTCATGCAGATTGCTAATATGAAGTCATTTGAGTTCTCTGGGAGGACTGTATGCATAAGATGGTACACTTACATTTATTTAGCAATGTGCATATAAATGTACAGTAAGCTTTACCAGGACACACAAGTATGTGTGGCATATGGTATGTGCATATATTGTGGCATGGTGTTGTGGAAACACTGACCTGTGCAAAGGCACAGCGGAGCTCTCTCAAGCCCACCATGTGAGCAGTCTCAGCCAGCATGCGTGGGCCCATCAACTCACAGAAGTCATCAAAGTCTACATGCCCTCCCCCTGCACACAACACAACGCAAGGCAAGGCAAAGCAAGATGATTTATATAGCACATTTCATACACAAGGCCGCTTAATGTGCTTTACAAAGAAAGAAATGTTAAAAACAAATACAGAAGCCATTAAATAGAGATACAGATGATTAAAAGTATCTTAAAAGTATCTCAAAAACAGGTAAATAAATAAATATAGATCTAAGAAATTGGCAAAATTAATAAATATTTATAATAGAGACATTGATAATAAAAAGTATGTTAAACCAATTTACTATAAATACATAAGTAAAAAAACTATGTATAAACAGTTTTTATAAAGCAAGTTATAATAACAAATTGCAAACAAAAATCTGTAAAAATCTGTTTATCTGTAGGCAGTATCAGTGAAAAGCTTAGTCTCACACACGCACAGTGTGTGAGTGACATATTGAGTGCATCATTCAAAACATTAAAACCTGTTAAGGAGCTTGCTTGCATTTTGTTGGTTGTTTTCTGGATACTCATGTAATCCAACTAGTCAAGCACCAGTGTTCCAACAACACTATTAAAACATGTTCCTGTACTCAGTCAAATCTGTCCCAACCTGCCATGGATTCCCCACAGATCAGGGTGCAGGGTAGGCTACCAAGCACCCCTACTCATGATTCACACATTGGTGTGGTCCTAAAAGGTCCATCCTGCACCTATAGAGATGTCAGGTACCATGGACAGCTCCACTAGCACACAGGTGTGGTTGCTGCCTGTGTGAGCAATCACACGAACAGCTTCGGCCTGATAAACACTTGGATGAGTGAGACCAGCAGTTACTTATATAGGAGTAGCAAATCATCATCATTATTTTACCGTTGTAACTGCTGTCTGTAATCTGTCATGGTTATTATCTGAATCTTATCTTTTTGCAAGAGCTGTATACTGTGCTGTCCCATAGTTTGTGGTTTGTGTTCATTGTAAGAAGAAAATGTAAAATTATATGCATTCTCTAATAATAAAAATGTAAAAAAAGCCTGATGATCAGAATGCAACATGCAACTTATGCTGCATCCCAAAAAAGTGGGATGGACATATCCTATTTGAGGCTCACAAGGTCCAACCTCAAAGAGTTTCAGGCAAAAGTCAAACGTTTACAAAAAACATGGCTGACAATCACAATAAGCTATTATTTGTTTGGTTTAACAAGAGACAATTTGACTGTAAGCGGTATGTACATCAGCCTCGGTCAATTTGTTTTCCATTTTACCAAATAACTTCATGCATAGAGGATCTAACAACATGTCTTTATGCTAATTCTCTTGCATTATATAGTATAATCAATAAATGCTGATAGATACTGTATAGTTTGTAGTCTTTTAGTTTGTGTTTTATCTTTCACGAGTTTCTATCTGTGGGTGTCGCCATTGTTGTGTGACTTCAGTCTACTGCATCTCAGGGGTACACCCCCACTTCAGTACTAGGATTTCCCACTTCAAGTGGTGTTCCAGTGCACTTTTCATGGTTGGAGGTCTGAAACCTCCGACTTCCTAGCTTTCTGGAATGCAGCATAAGGACTTTGTTTTGAAAATCAGAGGGATTCTTTTGCTGAGTTGAATGAGTTCTGATAAGGAATTCATTTTATTTTGTTTTTAAATTTAAGCAGCGTCTTCAGCTGTGTTTTACATTCACCTTTCCAGAAAAATACGGAGCAGGTATCTCTCATTTTCTAAAGGTTGCCTCTGGTGATTTTTATTCCAAACAACCACAGCAAATCCTTTCCGCCTTTTTCCAAGCTCCCATGGCCAGTGAATGTAAGCTCCCATGGCCAGTGAATGTAAATGTTTTCATTTACAGATCTTGCCCAGAGCAATTTTCAGTAGAGATATTTTCATTACTAGGATATTCCTTGTACCAGACCTTGTAGTTACAAGTACATTCCCAAGAGCATATTCATCTACTGCAAAGGGAAATGTTGCACAGGATGCACTAGCCTGCTCCTGGCATATACTATCACTGAAAGCAAAATGTATGCAAAGAGAGACAAAACCCACACAGTCCTAGAGAACACTGAGATATATGACCTTAATCACATATGACCTCAACCTACATACATTTTTTTTCTCTCTCTCTCTCCTCTCTCTCTTTCTCTCTTTATCTCTCTCTCTCTCTCTCTCTCTCACACACACACACACACACACACAAATAAACAAATGTGCACAAACGTGCCTCAGAAAATATTCATAATAAAATGATACATTTAAATTTGTATGCTAATGTGAAACTAGTCATTTTAACCTTGCATATTCACTGAAGCACACTAATATATGTACATACACTCAGAGAAAGAGACAGAGTGTGTGAGGACTATCAATTATGTAATGAGCTAATTTGCCAATAGCAGTTTTATTTAAGAACAATCTCTGTAAGTTTACACAGCAAATATTTGAAGTTTACAGAGCTATTTAATGTTTGTTTCAGTTTGAAGGTGTGTGTATGTGAGTATTCTGAGAGCTGTCTGATATTGTAGCTCTGTTTACTTTAATACCCTTATATTCAATTTAAATTGTCATCAGATGCCCTCAACCTCCCGGGAAGATCAGATAGGAATCGCTGGAATCTTGTCATATTGTCACTGTTGTGTGTGCTTTGTGGTGTACTGTCTCTGCATAGAGATGCAGAGGCCATGCCAATGCATTGGAATGTCAAGACCACACAATTGTGCAAGCATGCAGATACAAATAGATTTTAGCAATACACCTTCAGACTCCTTATGCATTATCACACTAAAAACACACCCACACACACATACATACATACATCCACTGGTAGGCACATACACCATCTCTTACATTTCATCTTGATCTGCTGGTTGATCTCAATGAGCTCCATCTCTGTGGGCATGTATCCCATGGTCCTCATGCAGTCGGCCACATCCTTGTAGTGCACGAAGCCGTCACTGTCATAGTCAAACTCCTTAAAGGCCTGCTGTAGCTCTGTGGGGCAGCAATTCAACACAGCATGGACTAAGCACACACACTTCAGACACCTTGGGTGAATGTAGATATTGTGACAGGGATTCAAGGGTACCAATAATATTGTCATTCATATGAGCAGGTTAGAGAAAGGGCCATTTTGTTTGTTGTGGTTAAAAAGGGTTGATCGTCAGGAATAAATCAATTCATAGCCCTGTTGTTCAAGGTCACCGAGTGCCATTGATAACAAGACAAATTCCTCCTAGCCAAGTGCTCAACTTCTACAGGACCGTTGGAAAACCACTCACATGTGGTCATAATGACAAACAATGGTGGCTTCCAAAAGCCTAAATTATCAAACTTAGGCCCTGTTTACATTTTTATAAATGGATACTTTTTATTAGTTTATTTTTTGATTGTATTTACACATATCCAGTGGAATCCAGGAAATAGTAAAAGTAAATAGTAATAAAAGAGTTTTGAAAAATCTCCACTTTAGAGGCTGTTTTTAATGTAAACAAGTGTCCCAAACAGATAAAAAAAATATCTGTTTATAAAAATATCAAGTTTATGCTTTTTTGTGTATTCTGTGGCATCACCCTGAGTGTTATTTAGCTTTTTTCCATTTTGTTATCCAATGTAAAAAATAGGCAGAAAAATAAAGGCCAAGAGGATCTTTTGCACTGACATGAATGTAGAATATGTAGAAGCTCTGACTGTAATACAACTGACAAATTTATATCCACAATTTTGCATAAAGCATGTACACAGTAGATAAATCAATCATCAATATCTGGCACTGCATCCCAGCAGAAAAAAAAGAAAATACCCAACATGTTGGTGAGAGAAAAAAATACTTTTTTGCTTTTATCCTACAATTTGCATTTCTGAATCTTGCAAATGCATAAATTTTCAGTTCTGTTTCTGACATTCATGACAGGCTTGTACATCAGAGGGGTCTATATGGGTATTACCTATGGATGAACCGACAGTGTAGTATTCACCTGGACTGACAGCTAATACAAGGTCATTCCAGCAGTGAAACAAAGCCACCATATGCATGACAAGTAGAGCAGCCTCACCAATATCAGCATGAATCCAATCATTTGATCCTTCATCTTAATACCTTGAACTACAAACCACATATAAAGCACAATTATTTTTTAATTTCCCAATGCTATATTACCATACCATCTATAAATGCACTGGGTCTGATAATTCTTCAGTTATTACAGGAGCCAAATAATTGTGAAAACTTCACTTTTTCAGTGGTTGTGTTTTTATTTGGGTGCCGGATGGTGGAAAATATCAAAATCACACCAACCTGTTTGTTTTTGACATTCTAGCTAGGGCTGAAAACGTGATGTAGTGCATGATTAGCTTGTTGAGTAAGACCACTCAAGTTTTATCTGGATGTCTTTTCATGACTGAAAATAATTAAGATGTGAAAGAGCCTTTAACCACAAACTCATTTTCTATTCAGAAAGACCCATTGACCATGGTCTGAAAAATATGCCGGGTAATGCCGGTAATGTCAAATGGGTTCAATTCATGTGAATTGAAGCATTCAATTCTCAGTTCTACTCGACCCAACACAAAAATTTTATTAAAAATGTGAAAACAAAATGTGGTAAAGAAAAAGAAATCTCTCCAAAAAAAGCCTCTTTAAGTCTTTTCTCCACAGTTTTTGTCCATGGTAATGAGAATACAACTGACACATCCCTGTTCTCTGACTCAACATATTGTGCTGGGCTGGGTGTGGTGGCATGTGTGAATCATCATGCTAAAGGATGCGGATAAAAGTATGCTGTATAACCACACAGTGCTTTTGTGAAGCATGCAACAAGAGAAGTGACAGGACAAGGGAATTTACAATGTAGTAATGCAATGCAGCACTTACCATCTAGCTCCTCTGGTAATAACTCTCTCTCCTGCAATGGTGAGGATGAGGAAAATTTAAGAAAGGTGAACGGATGCCAAGAGAGAGAGAGAGAGAGAGAGAAGGGGGTGGGGGGCAGAAAGGAGGGAGAAAAAGAGGTACATGAGTCAGGGACAGACATGCTGTTTAAAAGTCCATCAAGTGACCCTTTGTCATTAGGACCTAAAGAACAGGGCTAGCCCTAGGCTAGCAGCACTAATAAGAGAAGGCATCACTACTCTCCTGGGGATTTTTAAGGACCTGTTAAAACATTATCTCTTTTTGACAGTGTCATTAAGCAATTATGCTGACAACTGCAACCACAAGGTCAAGCCATGAAGAACATGTGCAGCGACTGTCTCCACGGAGATGGGGGAGGAGAAAGGGGTGGGGAAAGAACAGCGGTAAAGACAAACACATGAGGAAAAAAAAGAGTATAGTGTGTGTGTGTGTGTGTGTGTATGTGTGTGTGTGTGTGTGTGTGTGTGTGTGTGTGTGTTTCAGAGGCAGAGGTGTTTCAGAGAAGCCCATACTCAATGGAAGTAAAACAGTCAGTGTGAAAGTGGGGTGCAAAACTGGGGAATTGAGGAGAGAGTTCCAGTGCACAGTCGGTCCCTAGAGAAAGTGTGTGGTGCTAAGCTTTCTTTTCTCTGCGGTGTATAATGACAGGCGGCACCCATCAGCCCTGTACACACACACACACACACACACACACACACACACACTCTGACTGACTGATGGATAGGAGAGAGACACAGAGGAGCTCATTCACTAATAGGATTACAGAACACCATGGCTCTCCCTCTCCAAATCTGCACGTCCACATGCATTTATGCGCTATATATGAAACAACACATACACACACTGACAGACAGACACACACACACACACACACACCTGAATTCACAACCACTGAAAGGACATTCAGTACTGGGGAATTATGTGTTCAAACACAGACACGCAACCACAAGCTTACACACTTTTCCCATCTCTTCCCATCACTGGCTCTGTGACAAGACATGACTTAACATGGTTTGAAAGCTCCATGCACATGCAAACATAACATAGCCACGGGGTTCTCTTGAGAAGCTTATGGGTCCTCCTACTGACCAAACGTTTTATTCCCCTAGATGATGACCCCCTGGTGGGTCAGATGTTCCACACCAACAGCAGAGATGAAGGAATGATGGTACAAAAATGTACAGAGACATTGGATGAGTTTGCAAAACTCTTGAAATATTTTGGTAAACACAGTCTTCATGAAAAAAAAATGTCTTCCTAAATCTGCCTTCAGACACGCTATCCAAATGCAGATTTTCCAGCCATGCCATGATGTCTAGGGTGGTGATATGCTGGGGCGTCGAGTCACATGCCATAACAACCACTTGGTACCAGTGCAGACTGGCATGCAGTGTTGTCAGTGTTTGGACGGCACAGTTCACTCGGCAGGTGTAGCTTTCACTGAGAATTTACAAGTCTAAGATCTCAGTCAGTCCAAACTGGTGGAATAACTGGAACAAAAGCTTGCAGCTCTCTTCCACTTTAAATGCAAAGCCTGTTGCAGAAATTCAACTGCTATGATATAAAGAGAAATTCTCAATCTCAATCAACAGTCACTAGTGGTACCATATAAACTATAATATATGATATCCTCTGAAATATCTTGAATAGATTCAACTTTCAATGTCCTCTTTTATTAGAGGTAATATTCAAAACTCATTCTCTGTCTCAGCCTTTTAAAGTGGTTTAACAACACAGATTCCTAAATGAACAGTTCCCTGGGCAGGGACAGAATGCTGTGACACATTTGCCTCCCCCAGCAGTTATGATGGGCGACTTGCCGTCAGTCTGAAGCCAGAGAAACTTGTTTATTAGTGTCACATGCAGTGTGATCACGCTGTAATTTATGCATGCAAAAATGCCAGCCGAGCATGTGAAGATGAATCTGGACTCAACGTGTACCCATTAAGATCTAATTAATTTCCATAAGGCCAAATTAACTCAGTATTTTATGACTGACAGAGGTACATGGTGATTATTAGTCTTTATTATTAGCATCTCCTGTCATGCATGCAAGTAAACAGATACACACACTCTCACTCCCCAAACACATATACTCACACACACACTCACATGAGTGCACACACACACACACTTTTACAAGAACAACCACAATCCCCTAAATGGAGACATGCACTGTAAGCACTGCCAAGCATTGAGGAAAATTATAACAGTGAAAACACACATGCACACACACACACACACACACACACACACACACACACACACACACACACACACACACACACACACACATTACTATTCTATTTTGCTGATATTCATTTCTAGGATACTACATTTTTTTCTTCACACACACATTTGTATGAGCCTGTTACCCCATGCTTCTTACAACCTGAGCTGTGGGTGGTTAGGAGAGCTAATTGAGTATGACAGGGATCTATAATCTCAACACTGTTAATGCTCCTATAATCCTAATTCAGATTAAATATGCCAAACAGGGAACAACGCAGCCTATTTCCTGCATCTACCCCCTCTCTTTTCTTCTCCCTTCTCCCCCCTTCTCCTACTCTCTCTTTCAGACATCTCTCTTTCTTTCCCAAACACTTAACTCATCCTTTCTGTCTCTCTCTCTCTTCCTCTGGTTGTAATGTCAGCAGAGAATCAAGGTCAACAGAATAGCTCTGAGAGAAGGTGAGCTTTATTTGTTTCCTCTCTGTGCTGGCCCAAAGGGCACTCACGCCAGGCTGGATAAAGTGCGTGCTACCTTTTCAAATCCCAGGCTCAGAGGCCATGCAGGGGCTTCGCTGGGGAACATCTCAACATGACCTCTTGTGTACTTATGCTAGTTCCGCCTTTCTCAAACATTAATAGTTTCACACACTCTGTCAGCGTGCGTTTGTATCAAGTGTTAGGACTGGAATCAAATGTATACCTGAATAAGGAATCCCCACAGACTGCTTTATTTTTCAAACATATTTACCCTTTCCTAATATTATCAAAATGCACTTGGAGCTGTGCTGCCATCAAGTGCAGCATCTGGCACTGTTGGGCCCAAATGCCCATGGGGGCACCAATTCAAATCTGACCCACAGCCATTTATCAGATCCAGATCCAACCCTATCTCTCTTTCCCCCTTGATTCCTCTTCACTCAAATCTCAATCTCAAGGCAAACATCCAGAAGATATACTTTTAACTGGTGCTTTGGTTAAAATCTATATGTTATGTATCTCCATGTAAAATCTTTATCTAAAGTACAGAAATGTGCCTTGCAGATGAATGATTCTGTGCTCACACATATCAAACACTGGCAGATGCTTTGGGTTTAGAATTATAAATAATAAGGTTTGATGTTCAGTGATCTGTGAAAGCTGTGCAGCTGTCCTGTGAAACTCATCTGCAGTTGAGGTCCCTGGGCGCGCTTCCCTAACCTGCACCTCCCTGCTCTGTCACCCGCAGGGAACATACTGGACTACTAGACGTTACGGCTGTGACTGCTAAGACAGCAGCAGAACAGATCTTGTCAGGACACAGAGTGACACACACCAAACACCTGCTTCATTAAGCGATGCTGAGCAGCCTGGTCCGATTTAAAAGTAGCAAAGACTGCTAAAGGCAACAGAGCTTGGCAGGGACTACCTGACTAACTTTAGTAAAGTAACATCAAGTAAGCAATGCTGACCATGCTGTAGCTGCAACCACTGCTGTAACCACTGGGCATGTTCACTTTGGTGAGGGATTGGCTGTAAGGCCTTTTTGGATGGAAAACATCTTAGTTTAGATTTAATTCAATTCAAGCAATTTACATCCAGTAATGGTGCATCTAGTGGTGTGGTGAGTGTTCCACTGCACTGCAACACTAACTCAGCTAACTAAGCTTAGCTGTTGGTTATTACAGAGTAGAGTGAGGTTCGATATCATGGCGGGGATACTAACCTGTCCAAACAGTGCGTTGAGGTAGGGTGCATAGATGGCAGCGATGGAGTTGTCACTGAGCTGTCGACTCTTCTTGCGATTGTTGGATGAGTCTTTGTCTTTGTGCGATGAGCCTTTCTGGGAGCTTCGGAGAGCGGACTTCAAAGTGGGGCTCTCCCCTGGAGTCTGAGCACGTGAGGAAGTACTGCAAAAAGGAAAACACGGAAATAGAGGGAGAGAGAGAGAGAGTGAGAATCACCTGCATCATCTCCATCAATCATCTTATCAATATTAGCATTATCCATAATTAGGGTAGAGGACATAAGAACTGAATGTGGCTGAATTGCTGGTACTTGGGTAGCTAACTTCTTCAATGATTTTTTCTATTGCTTTCACAGGGGCCTGAGCCAATTTATGAAAAAAAGGGGGGGTGATTGAGGATGAAAATTGTTTCAAAACTGAGGATGTGGACAATACTTGAAGGATCACTGGATGCCCATCTATACATAATGGGTCTACATTCTCTTTGGCTACTCAAATGCTGTGTCTTCTACAGGCCAATGCAATCAATGTCATAAAATCATTATCAGATGACTTATTGGATTCTACTTAGTATGATCCACAGACAGTAATTATTCCCACAGTCTTACATTCATCATTATTTTCAGTAACATCATTGCTATGATCAACATCACTCTAATTGTTGCCTAATCCTAATCGTCATATTACATTTAGAAGACATAAAATGAAAAACTATTTTGCCTGGGCTTTGATGAATCAGAAGAGGTTGTGCAGAGCCAAAGACCATAATAAACATGAGACATGATTGAGCCTTTCTTCATATGAAAATATTGAACTCAGAAATGGCCACTAAAATATGGGTGAATTAGAACAAAGCCTACATATGATATCAAATAGCACAAAGCAATTGTAGTTCAGTTGTGGTTGCCAAAGAACATTCCAATACCCAGCCTTAATATAATGTTTTAATTGGGCTTGTAAAATTGCATTTAAACTTATTTTTGATAAATTAAAGGTGAATATATTCCATTTTAACATTGGAGAACAAGGTACAATACTCCATTTATCCATTCTATGTCCCCTTAAAATGCGTATTGATTCTCATTGACATCACCTCAACCTCACTGTAATTTCCATCACATCTGTATTCATAATTTTTGCTAGGTCACTGTCACTCAACTCGACACTTTGTCAGGTTAAATAAACTAGTCAAGACCATGGGAGGGTCTTCACGTAGATCCACAGATCTATTGACAATTTTTGTAGGATAGGATGTAGGCCTACCTCCCTGCAGCAGAAGAAGGTCGACTGTCCACTCCTCCCTTTACTGGCAATTTCTTCTCTACTTTCTGAGACATGCTGTGGGGGAAATAACAAGGTGACACAGGCTGGAATGTCCCAGGGTGACTATATACATAGGTGGGTGTGATATCCTTTCTAAGGTGTTAGAATGTTGATGTGTATACAATGATGTGTGCAAATAGTACTGGCTTGTAAGAGAATGTGGGCAAACGAGAGTTTCTTTCCTCTCTGAAAGCCATTGGTGAGTTGAAGAGCATGAGAAGATGAGATGAGATGGCATGAGACATAGAAGGATCGAGGGAAGAGGGGAGAATTCTTCAAGAGAAATGAGAGAGAAAGAGAAAGAAAGAGAGAAAGAAAGAGAGTGTGTGATTCGTGTACAGAGAAAGCGAACAGACTGACAGCACCGAGGTAAGCTGATGTCCCCGTTAACCAGATGAATCAGAGCATTTCAACCACCAGTGTACCGAGGCACTCTGACATAATGTTGTATACCAAACTGGGGTGCAAGCGCCGCCAAGCCACTGGGAGACACGAATGAAAAGAGACAAGCAGACGAGGTGGACGATAAATTACAATCAGCAGTTTCATTTGCCCACGCGCCACATCACGCCACTCGCGCCCTTTGCCCATCACGCCAACCGCCAACCAAGAAATTGATGACGGTCGATCGCAAACAAGCCCACGCGCTGTGTGTACCTATCGTATCATGAAGACACTTTTCCAGCCCCCAGTTTGGGAAGTCCCAGGAGGACTGAGCGTTTCGACTCATTTTCCAGTGGCTCTGTAGAGTTCTGCATATCTTCCCTTGTTATTAAACTGCTGCCACTAAGTTTCGCTGCAGAGTACAATAAGCTCTGGGAAGTTTCGCTTTAAATAAACTGCATTAATGAGACGTCTGATTAGATTAATTACTTCTATTATTCTCACAATTATGGCACTTCCCCTGCGACACTGTCCGGGCACTTCCCCTGGTCGGGCGAGGAGTTGGACCTGGGCCTGATTGAGTATGGCTATAAATGTCTTTCTTTCTTTATCTCTCTCTCTCTTTCTCTCTCTCTCTTCACACACACACTCACTCACAAGCACGCACACAACAAAGATTCATACATGCACACACACCTAAACACAACCTCTCTCCTTCTGCTCTGTGTGTGTATATGTGTGTGTATGTGTGTGTGTGTGAGAAAGAGAGCGTGCGAGAGAGAGGGAAGTGCATTTAAGTGTGTACGTACATGTATGAATCTTTGTTGTATGTGTGCATGTGAGTGAGTATGAATGCAAGTGACAAGAGATCTTCATTGAGTGAGTCACATGTTTCAACACGTGTTTCAAACAACTCTCATGCATACAATATCTTCAGTGTGTGTTATTTAGACTATTTAGCTATATTGTAAAGACATCACATACAGTTTTGACCAGTCTCAGTACATCTAAACAAGCCTAATGGGAAGAACTCCCAATGGTTACTGTTCCTTTAAGCTCAGACCATCAGAACCACAGGAACAACCATCACTCTGTGCCTTTAAGTAAAGCTGGCATGGCGTATTTCATTCTGACTGCCATAAACAAGGACGACTGATTCCAGCGGAAAAATCTCTTTGTCCTCCACCTTAGACTGACTACTTGTCTCTAGCGAGGCAGTTTGGACATGTCGCATTGAGCAAACTGTCAGGAAAAAACAAATAAGCTAACAGACCAAAAGGTCTGTTTATCAACATGTCTCATTAAGCTTCAGATATTTACAGACACCCCCACACCAGCCCACCACCCCAGCTTCCAAGGCACCCAATCCCTGTCAATCACTCGAGCACACACATTCGAGCAATTTGAGCTCCTAATATGAGCTAATTGCAAACTTGCAGCAGAGAAGCAGAGGGATTGTTCCGGAACAAACAGACTGGCGATAGACACATTAGGGGACCGTGATCAGATGGCTTCTTCTCCGTGAGGCCCCAGACACCTTGCAAAGATGTAAAAATATAAAATATGAAGATGAGAGATGAGAACCGCTCTTTTGCAGCAAGAAACAACACCCTCAGAGACAGACTTGCTGTCACAAACAAGTTTTTTTGTTTAACACTATAGACTGTTTTCTAGTCTTTGTATGCTAGTGGTGGAGACCTGATCAGACTGAGTTTTGTTTTTGTATATAAAAAGACCTGACTCCTAACACTACTGTAACTATTAACCAGTAATAACTAGCTAGTAGCTAATGTTCTACTGTTACTACTCTGTTACTACCATACTTTGGGTCAAATAGACGGACCATGTTGGAGATGGGGCTTGACCTACTTCTGCTATGTTGAGTAAACATGTTTAGCATTAGCATTCAGCCCTGTAAAGGCTTCTAAAGGCTGAAGACTGAATTTTGTACCGCAACAACTTGTCCTAATAGCATGTGAAATAAATAATTAGTATCAATGGCTCAACTTCTGTGTCTGACTTCTCTGAAAAATGCTTAAAGAGTGCATCACCAGCTTCTGAAATAAACATCATGAATCCCCTGCTCCTGAAATAGACAACATAAATTTTGAAACCAACTACATGACTGCATGCACATTCTGCTCCTGCACCTTGGAAATAAATAAAAGCTATTTTCAGAGTAGCCCTGTGGTCATTTACTTGAAGAATCTGCAAATGCTTGTGTAGAAGACCCAGGGAAAAAGAGAACAGTTCTGACTTTTTCTGGAAAGTGAGTCTTACGAGTCATGATACTCTTGATTGCATTGGTCAATTCAGCTGGAGCCAATGGAGAGACCATGTCTGAAATCTGTTCTCCTATAGGCTGCCTCTCTGACTCTATCCTTCTCTCTCTTCCATCTCTCCATATCACTGTCCACTTTATCCCACAGTTATTCACCTTTTCCATTCTCATCACTTTGGAAATATACCTCAGCTTGCCTTCTTCAACACTGGTAGTGGTTTATTTTATTTTAGGTTGTCGAGCATTCCTCCTGACGTTTTGTACAGCTGGTCGACTCAGTCTAGATTAACTCTTGCTTTTTTATTTTTGAAAGCTCACAAATACTGTAGGCTGGCATCCCTCTTGAGTCTTTGTCTGTTTCCGCCTCGGCCTTTCAGGGATGTTGTTCTGCTGTATTCTGAGGCAGATCAATCATGGCCGCCCTGAGCCTGATCCACAGCGACCCTTAAGACAGCACACCGTTAGCCATCTCAGACACACTGCCACCATCGATCTCTCCGCCACCGATTTTGTGTCACGAGCCAATAGTGTGATCTTGCCCTCTGTTAGCGCTGCATCGCCATGCTTCACACCACCGCGCACACACACACAAACACACACACACACACACACACACACACACACACACACACACACACACACATATATCTATATGTACGCATACACATACGTGCACACACACACACACACACAAACTGCACATAAACACACTTGCCCTCTGTTAGCACTGCATCGCCATGCTTCACACCACCGCGCACACAAACACACACACACACACACACACACACAACTATATACACACACACTCACACACACATATGCACACATACGCATATACATATGTGCACACACACACACACACAAACTGCAGATAAACACAACTGCACACATATGTGAACCTACATTTGTGTACTCTTTTGATTCGCTTACAAAATACATAAACAACATACACACCAACATAACCACACAACCCCGCTATGAGTGCTTGGCCAATCCAAGTCCACACAGAATCAATCGGACAACCATGTCATGCTTTTATTCCTTGTCACCAGCGGCACTCATTGTCCTGTGCTAATCTTGTTTAGCATCTTGGCTTGTCAGTAATTATGGATGGGCCCATCCTGTGTCCCCTCTCACTCTCCCACATGCCCGAGTTCTCCTACCAGAAGCATGATTGATACCTCTGATGCTTTACTCTAGATGAAGGTCCCCCTGGCTCCCTTGACCGTGATGGATTGTGTCCAGAGTGATGAATTTATCGATGCAAATTGTACACGAGTAAATCATGCTGTCGGCCACAAGCACTCCCCAGTTCCTTACCTCTCAGCGTGCGATGTGAAGGTATGTCGGTCAGAAAGACAGAGCGACAGGACGAGAGGGAGAGTGAAGCTAGTCTGTCGGAGTCGTCCTCACCTGTGCGTGTGTGTGTTTGTTCAATGGAATGAATGAGAGGCCCTGTGCTTATTACTCCCCGCCCGTGTCCCTAAGTCCCTGAGCCGTGTGAGATGAGAGGTGGAGGACTGGGCGAGGTGATGGTGGGAGGAGGGTGTGTGTGTGTGTGTATGTGTGTGTGTGGGGGGGGTGATTATCTGCCTAAACATGTCTGGATTAGCCCCTGATGACTCGTGTGACTGGCGGTGAGACTGTCTCGAGGTGAGAGAGGCTTTGACTGAACCAGAAAAAGGGGAACTGAGATAGTCGAGTTGGAGTGATATTAAGACATGGATAGAGCATCACAGCAAGGGGAAGAAAAGAGAGAGGAAAAGAGATAGAATATCAGTGGAAAAGAAGGAGATGAGAGCAACATGCTGAATGAGTGGGTGGACAGATTTATCTGGCTGCACGAGGCAAGCTGTTGAGATTTATTGTGTGATGACTGAATGGGGCCTCATGTTTTAGCTGGTCATCAGCAGTGAGGTGTCCGAGGGCCATATTTCCTGGCTCTCTGATGGAGGGGGCGAATGAGAGAGTCAGCCTGGGGCTAATAGCACACACTAGTAGCAACATCAGGACCACGACCAGGCACTCATCTTTGTGCCTGTCACCTACAATATATTCTTCATGACATCATTCAAAAGGAGGCCAATGCTATTGACTGACTGCCCCCTCCAACCAATTTTGTAGTTAAGTTATGTTTAAGTTTAAGTTCTGTTATATATTGTTCCTTTTTTAATTTTATATTGTTTTATCATTGGCTTTATGAGATTCCTTTATTAACTGGTGATGAAATGAAATGCCCTCTCCACTCATCTTCCTTTTACCCCAGAGGTAATGGAGGAGGAATGAATCTAGTGACAACATCCCCCTCTCCCTCTCTCTCTCTCTCTCTTTCATCTGTCCTTTCTCTCATTCCGCTGTTCCACTCAGCTCCGTAGGCAGTGGGTGGGGTGGGAGGGTTTCACTTTGTTTCACCCAATTATGCTTACTTGCTCTTACCCAAAACCCTTATTTAGCATTTTAGTGTGTATCGCAAAGCAACTCTGAACTTTTCTTTACCACCAAGACATTGAGAAAGGGGTAAAAATATGTGGGCAATAGCACTAATGTCCATAATAATGGAGCTGAGCTCTCTAGTCATCTCCCAGTGGGTATGAGGTGTTTAAAATGAGATCATTTGCACTGGAGTCAGCTAACTGTACTTTTTTGCCTTTTCTTTTTGCTGCTGGGCACTTTGTGGGCCAGAGAAACACAAGCAGACACAGAAGAGTTGGCCCAGTGGTTGTCATGGGCCAGAATCACAGCTATGAATGACTGCCAAACCCAGAACCCCCTCCTAACACACACACACACACACACACACGCACACACACAAGCAGCTGCGTGATGCTTAATCGACAGGTGCCCCCTCCCACCCTAGAGGTTCATCAACGAGAGCACATGATGGATGACCTCTGATGAAGAGGAATGTACTACAGACCATCTTTAATAGGCAAAGTAGCAGACCTTGAGTGGCAGGTATGGTTCTGAGAGGTTGGAAAGAGTGACAATGAGCGTGTGTGTGTGTGAGTGTGTGTGTATGTGTGTGTGTTTTTGTGTGTGTGTAAGTAATAGAGGGATTGGAGAAGAGGGATTGAACAGTGATTGGTTAATTTGAGTGTATAATAGTGTCTTGGAGACGCAAGTATAGATTGGGGTTTGGCTGCCTAATGAGGCGTGTGGTCAAAGGTGACTAATGACACAATATTGGGAGCTAATGGCAGGCTTCCCGCCTCATTTCACACGCCTATGTGCTCAACAGAAGGCAACAGGCAATGGCAGAGGCATCACTGGAACATCAGTTCGCTCTTAATCCACCGCTCCTTCCATCTCTCCATCCCTCTCCTCTGCTCTCACTCGTTCTCCTCCTCCCACTCCCTACTTCCTAGTCTCACACCAAATCAGATGCTGGCTTGTGTCTGTCTCAGGCAGACTGCAGATCCAAATCCCCTCTATTGGTGGATGTGTATTCCTTGTCCTCATTTGCTCTCTCTCTCTCTCTCTCTCTCTCTCTGTCTCTCTCTCTCTCTCTGTCTCTCTCTTTCTGTGTGTCTCCATCTTTCTTTCTTTTGTGATCTCAGATACAAATTAAAAATCCAATAAAATCCCAGCTATATTTGCTGCTTTGTTGAGATGCATGGCTAATGAGACGCCTCAATACCTCACTAGCATGTTATGCAAGACAGTCTACAATGGATTGGACTATTTTGAGTCAGAAGCTAATTGGTATTTCAGAGTTAGTGAGTTGTTTCATGCCATGAAATTCTAGAGGTTTTTGTCTATATTTCTGTCATTATGAAGCCTACTTCTTGTTGACAGTGCTCCTCCTCTCTTTCTCCCATTCTGTTTCTGTTTCCATCTCTCTCTCTCTCTTTGTGTGTGTGTCTGTCTCTGCGTGTGTGTTTATCTCTCTGAAAGGTCAGAGAGACAAACATGAGTGCTTCCCAGTTTTGGATGGATACACACTTAGCCAGCATACATGGCAGATATGGCTGTCTCTCTCTGTCTCTCTCTGTCTCTCTCTCTCACACACACACACACACACACACACATTACTTTTCTCTTGTCTTCTCTTCTCACCCTGTCTGCTGATTTTTCTTCATTCGTTCCTATGTATTTCTCCCTGTTATTCTACCCATCTCCCCACTCCAATTTCTCTGTTATTCTACCCATTTTTTCCATGTTCTCCCTATGTTCCCTCACACCCCTCCTTCCCACACACATGCACATGCACATGCACGCACACACACACACACACACACACACACACACACACACACACACACACACACACACACACACACACACAGGCGCGCATGCACTCGCTTTCCCGCCCTGTGTTCGGTGTCACCTTCAGCGGTGTTCTGGAGCACTTGGCTCCTCTCTGCTGTCCCATCCATGCTCAGTGAGGTTGCCTGAGGCCCAGCTGCCCCCTCCCTTCCTCCCCTTCTCCTCTTCTCCCTTTCTCCCCCTCCTCACCTCCCAGTTTATTTATGGGAATATGCTGAGGGGGCTAACCTAGGTACAGATACAATACCTCTGAGACGGGGGGGATGGGGGGTGGGGCGTGAAGAACGAGAGAGAAATAGTATGGAGATGGAGAAAGGCAGAGGGATGTGGGAGAGGAAATGAGGGAGAAAAAGAGTGAGCAGGAGAGGCCATGACTATTCATCAGTGACCTGTCACTATCAGCCCCTCACCACCTTGCCAAATAAATAAATAAAGAAGTGTAAAAGCCCGGCATTTATCAAAAGCAGGGAGCAAGCCGAAGATATACAGATGAGCACAAGGGGGGGCCAGAGAGTGTGAGAGCATGACATAGGGACAGACTGATCAGGGTGCACACAAAGAAGAGAGGGAGAATGAATGAGAAGGAGAGAAAAAGCGAGGGAGAAAAAGAACGTATAAAGTATTTGCTGTGGGAAATGCCACTGAAGTGAGCGAAACTGGGTCGGCTGCGGCAGGAGAGGCTGGGATTTTAGCAGAGATGAGCTGGGGACTGCTCCCTCTCTCCCTCTCTCTCTCCCCTTTCTCTCTAGCTCTCTCTCTCTCTCTCTCTTTCTGTCTCCAAATTCCTGCCTCCAAATCATCCCCAGAGACCAGAAGCAACTTCAGCCCCAGGTCCTGTTTGCCTCAGCCAGGCTGCTAATAGAACAGGTTCTCCTGCTCCAGTGGCATTCTGAGTGAGTCAGTCCCCAGGAGCCTCATTCATTTCACTTGCACATCAAAGATTTAAATCACCGTGAAACAATAAAGTACGCCGGTATGAGAGGGTTCACTGTAAAAACGAAAAGCAATTGTTAAAGGGCTAAAAGCCCTGGGACTGGCTTGGGTTCCTTCTGAAATCAGAACAGCATTTCCATGACTGTGTACAGTGGAGTCATTTGACATACAAGTCCCACACATCTGACAGTCTGTAATCTGAAATGACAGATTTTTATAGATGACAGATGTAACAAATTATGAGCTTCAGTCTCAAAAAGATGTTCTTTTATATTGCCTCAAGCCCCAAGTGGCGTCTGGAATATTTTTGCTCACTGTCTGCCACAGACCTTTTTTCTGCCCAATTTCGACTTCATTTCCCAATGTCAGTTCAATGCTGTCTTGAGCGTTTGACAGATTGCACCGGCATGTCAGCAAAAATAGACAAATGCTTGTCTTCTGGTCTTTGTTTGAAGTGGCCCAGGGGAAGACAAAAGCAGAAATACTGAATGTTGACATCTAGAAAACAACTGATGTTTTTAAATCAGTTTTTTTGGTCCTGCCACTCTGTCAGTATAAGTGTTTCTTTAGTTGCAACTGAATTCAGCAAGTGTTTATTTTGCTTCACCACAAAGTAGCTTTGAAACAAAATAATGGTGATTGGATGAGCAGACATACAGTAGAATTTTTTAACTCTGAGTGTGATTGTGACATTTTATGTTCACAGGTTGTCAGAGAGGCAAAGAAAATGCATGGCTGGGTAAACGGATCCTTTATTTGAATGAAAGAATGAAAAAGATGTAACAGGGATAAAAAGGGATCCTGGAGGAGGACAAACTGGAGGAGGACAAAGACAGAATGTGGGAATAGAGGCAGAGAGAGAGAGAGAGAGAGAGAGAGAGAATGATCAAAAGTGAGTCTGGCATAAACAAAATGAGAGAGGCAAAGGGACCGGATTAGAGAAAGAGAGAGTGAAGGAGAGGAAGAAAAGGGAGAGGAGGAGGAGAGGCAAGGCTAAGAGCGTGAGTTAAATAGATGGAACCCAAACCTCTCGGGAGAGAAGGAGGAGGATGGTGATCACAGACAGCTCTCTCTCTCTTTTTCTTCTCTTCTCTCTCTCTCTCTCTGCTCCGAGCCTCTCCTCTTACAGACGAGTGTGTGTCCTCTACAGCATTTCATGTGCCAATACATGTGCCCATGCTGCATAGTGCATGCAGAGACACCACCACAGACACGCCTTCTGAACCTCACAAGCACACAAGGGGACTGCCCTGCCAAACAACTCCAATATTTGCACACAGACGATGGCATAAAACATAAAAACATAAAATCTCAACTGTATGCAGTATTTATCTGAATATGGTGGCAATACCAGATACTGTAACCATGACATTTTGCTCTGTGTCAGTTCCACCAAAAGAAAGATAGAAAGATGTCAAAAGTCAGATATGGTTCTGCTGACTGTATAGTCATTTAAACATGAAAAATAAGGTCTGCATCGATACTCTTCAATAAACAACACTTCTTTAACTCCTTAAAAAATGTATGTATATGTAATGTAAATGAAGGTTTACTTCATTGTAATATGCAGCCCAATGGCCCTGAAAAATCTCAGAACTTTCTTGAATCCTAAGAGCAAGTTTGGATTTCACACAGATAAGACTGACAGGAAAGTGGACGCTGCAAGGATGTGTCGAGGACAAAAATATGTGCTAGAAATGTGGATTTCCCCAAATCACTGGTTTATTCATATTGCTCTCCTCGACCCTCCAGCTCCTTCTCTGTTTCGCTCTGTTTCTGTCTGTCTGCTGTACAAATGTAGCGCATTCCCTCCCATCTGTGTATGGAAATGGAGGTGCTCCTTATCTGTGGCCTGTGGTAACAGGGAGAATGGGAGAGGAAGATGGGGAAGCGGGGGCAGCAGAAGGATCTTCTTGCCCCCATTTTAATAGACCATAACAGAGTCTTTGTGCTGAAGTAATAGGGAGAGATTATCTCTTCATACTCTTGCCAATTTTTAGAATGTTCCCCTGCTTGCTCAGTCACCCTGTCTTCCTGTCCCACTCCCTCTTCCTGGCTCCCACAGTCTCTCACGCCAGACTGTTTACTTATCACTTACATACAATGTTCCTTTATTTTCCAACCCCTACTTCTGATATATAATATAACTCACATTGTTTCATAACTCATATAACTCATATTGGTGATAACTCAAGTTATCACCAATGCTTCAGGCACTTATTCTGTATGTAACAGTGGGGGTTATGTGTTAGTTTGAGGAAGAAAATGTCCAGAATTGTCCCTCATGTTGATGAATAGCATGAAAATTCTGTATAAAATATGGCATATGTTCAGTTTTTGAAAACATTGACCTGAATCTGCACATTAACGTACACTTGGCTGTACTATTTTAGGCTGATACCGTGCGGTATGTGTAGTGTAAAAGATTTGGTAGTACTCTTAATCGATTGAGTGTGTTTCTGCTTTTCCTGTGAGACACTGTATCACAGTCACATCTGTGGTTTGCAGACGATTACCGGGAAGCCAGACGAAAGATCCATTGTTGAAAGCTGTGTTGCTAATGCCCAGTTATCAGTATGTGTCATGGCCAAGATGCAGAGACAGATACCATCCCATACAGCATTAGAGAAACATATGTGAGGGATGACCAACATGGGCAAGAATGATTCACATATGATTCATGATATTACATATACATCTGATATGACAGCCATACATATGGAGTTGCACAAAGAGAGCGCGAGAGATAAAGATATATATATATATTTATAGAGAGAGAGAGAGGGAGAGCGAATAACAAAGAGAGAGAGAGAGAGAGAGAGAGAGAATGAGAGAGAGAGTAACAAAGAGAGAGAGACAGAGGCAAGAGTGTTGAAAGGAGTAAAGGCTGTAAATACATGTGGGATAATGTTCTGTGAATCTGAATGTGTTGTTCGGCTCCACAAAGGAAGGTTCTGCAATTTTTATCTACAACTGTTCATTATTGATTGACAAGAATACATCAAAGCTGCAGCATTTGTCAAATTGACATTGTGTACTGTTCTGGAGACTTGAAAACTTCTCCAGAAAGCATGTGTATTGTAAGTGTGGAGGCCAATTAGCCACAGTTAAAAGAAGGAGAAAATGAGTTTGCCATTGTCAGGGTGCAGCACAAAAATAAACATGCAAATGCTGGCGGTGGTGAAGGAAAGGTTTGTCATGATTTATTCATTCCCTGGTGACGGCTCTGCCTCTCTGATTCCCTATTTAATGATGGGCACACAATTATGACATCAGGATAAAATTATGAACGTTTGTGCGGCAAATCAATCAAGCCAATTAAGTCTTAAATGCCATTAAAAGTCAATGGCATTCAGATTGGAACTACACCCTTCATCTTCCCAGAATGGCAGCCTAATGGGAGTCTAAATGCAAGGCGAGGCTGCTGGTTGTCATTGATTCATTGACAGCCATCAGCATGATTGTATGGATATCATTCTAGATGGCTCAGGGGGCTGACTAACACGATGCCTCGTTGCTATTGTTTTTCACAAAGCTTTGCTTCTTTGGAGTCCCACAAAATGCTACAATGCTACACAATGACGGTGAAATTTGATCTAATAGATGAAGAACTAGACTGGCTAGTTCAGATTGAGAGAGGTGTGGGCTTGGTTCCTTGGGATCCTAGGGATGCAAACAGTTCTCTTTTTGACAACTCTCTTTTTTCATATCAGTCTCGATGACTTGTGAATCATGCAAATCTGAAATTTTTCCAGGGGTGGTGGTTACAATATCAGCATGACCCACAACCCCCACCCCCATCCCCAATACACCCACCCTAGCGACCATATTACACCCCACCCACCCCAAAATGAGATCCCCCACCCCACTCCATCCCCTCTGCTCTGAGACTTTCTCTTTTTTGACCACATGTGCATTTACATCCCTGCTTGGGATTCCAAGGACAAAGTTACACTGGTGCATTAAACTTATCAAATATTTTCAGAGATCCATACATCCAACACATACATTTATTAATTAGAATTTCAATTTAATTGCAGTTATTTACTCAATTCCAAAGAAAGTTCATATTTTTTAAAGGAGGTGATACCATTGGCTTAGCCACTGATTATGTTGAAAACACTGCTGTCTGGCAACATAAAGTTTGAGAGATAAGAGGCTGTGATTAGTTTTCAGTAAGTCAGATATAGGTTGATGGGCAGATGGGCAGACCCACAGAGTGAATTCAATTCTGCCAAGAGGTTTGTGTGGGTTCATGGGGATTCTTTTTTAATTATATTTAAGTTAAATGTTTTGATTGAGAAGGAAGTCTAGTGCATTATACAATGCATGTCAGTTAAGCTCCTCTTCAGTCAAGCCCTTCTCTCCTCAATCCTTCCTTCTCCCTCCCAGGGGCTCTAAGTCGTCTCCTCCTCATGTCTCAAGGCAGGCTGGCGGAGGGAGAGGTGCCAGGCAGGGTGAGTGCTGGGGCTTAAGGGGATTTCCACTGCGCTCGAGTAAAAGCACTGACACACTTGGTGACGGAGCCCTCGTGCTGTATAATGCCAACGGAGTCCTTTGAGGGGCGAGTAGGAAGCATAATCATGGACCTGTCTACCGTGACAGACAGGCATTAGGTAACACCTTTTGAGTGAAGTGCACACACTGACCACTTAGGAAAGCTGATTACCAGGAGCCTTTGGAAGGGTTGCCCACAATTCCTCTCCTGGGGTGAGCAGGTGAAGCTCTGTGGTATTGTGCATGTTATTGGGCACATGGCAGTGTAGGAACCTGGAACCTGGAACCTGGAACCTGGTTAGCATGCTAGTAGCCTGGAGACTGTGAGTTTGAATCCTGGCAAGGCACTTAACCCTAAGTTGCTCAAGGGGAGACTGGCCCTGAAATACAGTAGTTAAGCAATGTAAGTTGCTTTGGATGAAAGCGTCTGCTAAATGCATAAATGTAAATGAAAATATTATGTCTGTGTAGACTGGTTTACATGTTTACTTGAATGCTTCCAGCACTTCCAGCTCCCTACATGCAGACAAATATTGACATTTATACAAATAATGAGTTGGACTACTTATATAGATTACTTCATTGACAATGTACAGAAAATACATATATACTGTACTTATGCAAATAATATCCATAATTAAAAGTGTTCCACTAACTGGATTGGTTAAGGCAGTGTGTTTGACTCTGTGATGGGAAGAGACCGTGACAGTGATGAGAATAAATAATAGACCTGCAGAGCAGGAAGGGGATGTCTCTTAGGAGGCATGTTGTTTTTCCTTCCTGCCAACGACAAAGACTTGTTTATTAAGGGAAGTGACCTTGTTTAGCCGAGCCCTTGACAGTGTGATTATGGGTAATGATGGCTAATTCCACCATGTCATCTCTTCATTGTCCCATGTCGGTGGGCCACTTTCTCGTTGGCGTCTAAACAAGGTTTTTTACATGATAACATCTGGTCCCATTTCATAACTGGAGGCTGAATTCACCTGTCCACAGATTCACCTGTCTTGAGAAAAAAACACACACACACAAGTACAAACTGCTATTCGCAGATATACATGTATAGAGACACATTCACACACACACGCACACACACACACACACACACACACACACACACACACACACATACACACACAAATTTCACACCTGTCCACTATCTCTCATTTGCTTGGGAAGAAAAAAGAGGGAATTTGTAGAGAAAGATTTTTATACCTCTTTCTATGTAAACAAACCTGTATCACTCACACACACACACATACACATACATATACAAATACGTCTACAGATACTCTCAGACAACTATGTGAAAATGCAAACAACTGGGCATGGCTCCATATACTGTGAGCAGAGAGGCTCAGATGCTGACCTACTCCTAACGTCTCGCTGACACTAAACTCTTTTGTCACCACCAGGGGTGAAAGACCGAGATCAATCATGGTCTGCTTCTTAGACCCCCCCCCACCACCACCACCATATGATCTACCTAGAGGGCCAGATTTGTTGATGTGTTTGCCCAACACGCCTGGTATGTGTGTGGGGGCGAGCTGGTTCAGAGGGGAAATCACATGACCTTGCCAGCACCTGAGGCAGTACGGCCTCACTTAACAGTCTCTGCCAAGCCAAGAACACGCTCACAGTTCTGCAGGGTAGCGCAGCCTCACAGACGCAACCACCAGAAAGCTCGTGCTTCAAGAGCCCCCGGTTTCCCATGGAGTCGCCCGATGCCATGACTGTCTGTTCGCCACGCTGTTGTTCGCCTGCATAAGAGCACGAGCACAAGCTCAGATGATGATGAAGGCTTTGTGGCTGACACGCTCATGCTATTTTTACATTCAAATGTTATTTTTGCAAAGTTAAAGAAAAATAAACCATTTGCTATTATGGGGTGATTGTTGTTCCTGAGCTCTTACCTAAGCCTGACCTGATTGTGAGATAGATCCTCTTGTTCTCCGCTATAAAGCTTGGCAGGCAGATGATCATCAAGAGACTCTTGTACAGAGGTGTTACGCAATCCTCAACCTCTTCATTAATTCTCATGGCTCCCTCCACAAAGTGGTGATATAGGTGCACTCTACATCTGTTTTGTAGGGAACAAAGAGATCTACGCGTGTATGTGTTTGTGTGTGTGTGTTTTCTTCCTTTAGGAATTCTTTTAAAATCACATTATTTTGAGTCATTTAAAAAGAGAACAGGAGGAAGGTTTTACGTACATTTTTAAATAGTTTAAATATGTATGTATTAATTTGTGTTTTTACACAAACCTTCAGATTTATTGCGTTCCGTGTACCTCATTGTTTGCATGACTGTTTTTGTCTAACAAATGCTTTTTTTAAACATTCATCAAGGCTCTTCTGAATTGAAATTTGCTGTTTCTGAAGTCAAAGTTGGTTCATCACATTTTGTCTTCCTCTTTTGCGTTCTTCACCTCACTTCTTTCCTTCATTCTCCCTTTACTCTTAATTACTGTGTAATTTCACTCCTTTTCATACCTTTACTCCACATCTAATTTCACTCCTTTTCATACCTTTACTCCACATCTAATTTCACTCCTTTTCATACCTTTACTCCACATCTAATTTCACTCCTTTTCATACCTTTACTCCACATCTAATTTCACTCCTTTTCATACCTTTACTCCGTGTCTAATTTCACTCCTTTTCATACCTTTTCACACATATTCTCTCTCTCTCTCGGTTTCTCCCTCTCTCTCTCTGTCTCTAACTCTCTCTCTTTCTGTCTGTCTCACTCTCTCACTCTCTCTCTGTCTCTCTCTCTGTCTGTCTCTCACTCTCTCTCTCTCTCTGTCTGTTTCACTCTCTCACTCATTCTCTCTGTCTCTGTCTCTCTCTCTTTGTCTGTTTCTCTCTCTTTTTCTTTCCCTTCCTTTCACATCTTGTGTAGATCTTCCTTTCTATCTGTCTCTCTCTTCCAGTTGCTCTGTCTCTGTCCATCTCTTTGCTTTGTGAAATCTTCACACTGCAGAAAGTGGGAGTGTCATTGTGACTGGGTGCGTGGCAGACCCCATGAATTTAGAGGGAAACGTCATGACTGAGAAGGGGAGAGAGACTGGAGGGAGAGGGAGACGGAAAGAGAGAGAGAGAGAGAGGGAGGGAGAGTGTGAGAAGGAGGGACAGAGTGAGGGAGAGATAGAGAGAGAAAGACTGAGCGTAAGAGGGGAAGAGCAGGAGGGAGGGAGGGAGAAAGAGGGAGAGCGAGAGAGGGAAGGGTATATTGACTGAAAGCAGCCGTGGTTGCTCCTCAGTATGTAAGAGACAGAGGACATTACAGAAGACAAGATGGACCGGAGGAACAGATGAAGCCTGTCATTGGGTAAGTGTGTGTGCGTGTGTGTGTGTGTGTGTATCTTTGTGTGTGTGCCTGTGTGTGTGTGTTTGTCTGGCCATGCGATCCTGAGCAAACACAAGCTGAGTGACAAGTCACTTTCTCAGTGTGAGCTTATTCGTGTTTCTGTGAGCGTGTCAGAGTGTGAAAGAAATATGAAATAGCCTGTATATTGTTTTCTTTAGATAATAGGAAGATGTCATGAATATTTGTTTTCACACACAGACACACACAAACACAGCCTTCCCGTGCCTCTTACTGTCTGTGCTGGTTCTTTATACTTGCCCCTGTCTTCTTATTGAGTCTCTGTGTGTACACTCAGACTGACTGAACACTTGCTTTAGAACTGCATCTCTTTCCCTCATTGCCTGAGTGTTTGTGTGTTTGTTTGCATGTGTAAATGTGTAGATGTTCTTTTGGCAACAGACACTTCAATACACACATTCACACGCACATGCAAGCGCACGCGCAGGCGCACACACACACACATTATATGAAAAGATACGATGCACCATGTGTGTTGTTTTGATTTTGTTGAACGGTTGGACGTTAGGAATTCAAAAAGCAGGACAACCCCCCCAAACCCTGCTGCTATTCATCCGCACATGTTGTTCTGGTAGATTGTCCCTGAACACATGAATGATGGTGGAATTTGCTGGAAAAATCGATTACCTTGCTACTATTTATTATCATTTTTATTATTCATTTGATTTTGATGCCAATGCTATGAAGTCTTTCTGGACATGATTGATGTTTGGTGTTTTTCGTAGTAAACAAGATTGAGGATGGTAATGTGATTCCCGCTCCAGGCAAAGTCTTGCATGCTGAGCGTGGCACATGTGGAATAATGGATGCTACACTAGACAGCAGTGTTGACACACAGTAATACTCAGCTACAGCAATACTCAGAGTAATAGTAGCTGCCTGGCGGGACACTGACTTTAATTCAGCTGTCACTTCTGTATGTGGTCGATTCACTTCCTCACAGGTGAGAGAATACACAGGCACAAGGCTGACCAAAGATTGATTACATTATGCTTCTTTGATGAGAGGTGAGAGAGAGAGAGAGTGAGAGAGAGATAAAGGCAAGGGAAGAGTAGAGATGGCGTGATTAAGAGATCAAGAGAGGGTTAATTCAGCAGCCATACAAATGCTTGCCTGAGAATATAATTGTGAGGAGGAATCCATCATAGCAAATAAGTGGCTTTGGAGTGAGGGTTAATGGGGATTGGTGTGTGTGTGTGTGTGTGTGTGAGTGGGTATTAGTTGTAAACGCTAAGTTTAACTGACTCTAATAAGAAGAAGCAGGGTTCTAGAGGCTGCTGTGGTGTGGGCAGATACAGGCATTTACTGGAGTCATTTACAGATTTCTCTCTATCTCCTCTCCATCTCCTCATTACTGTCTGCCGCTGCGTGTTGCTCCATCTCTCTCTCTCTCTCTCTCTCTCAACCCTTTCATTCCACCACTCTCGCTTCTCCCACCACATGGCTCTGCTTTCCCTGCTGCACTCATCTCTTTTCCCATCTCTTCCCATTTATCCTCTCTCATTTCTGCCCCTCACCCCATCCATTCCCAGTTGAGTCCAGTGGTCCAGATGAGCGTGTCCAAGGCCCCTCTCCCCCAGTCCCACATCTCCTCCCCAGCCTCCTCCACCCATCTCTCCATCCCTCCGTCCTCTACGCCCTCCTCCACCTCCCCTCCTCTCCCATCCTCCGCCAACCCCAACCCGCCTGCCCCTCTGCCCCCACCGCCCTCGCCAGTCAAGATCTCCATGCAGGAGCACTTTGCCATCAACGTGTGCCCTGGGCCCATCTTGCCCATCCCGCAGATCTCCGACTTCTTCCCGCGCTTCCACGACTTCCCCATCGCCCCACCGCCTCCCCGCGAGAAGAAGATCCTCCGGGAGGATGGAGAGAATTTTGGAGAGAGGGATGAGGAGAAGGAGCGTGAGAGGGTGGAGGAGTACGGCGGAAACAGAGGGGAGCTGGCCGACTCTGATGATGAAAGTGAGTGAGTGAGCCGCTGAGCTGGTGGAGGAGAAGGACTGAGACACTTTCCTTTTTGGTTTATTTTTCTCTCTCTCTCTCTCTTACCCACTCTTTCTTCTTATTATTTGCTCTTTCACTGTCTCTCACTGTCCCCCTCTCCTTTAGAATCTAACCAACACCATTTATATCAAAGTGCCTTTTCATTTGCCTTTGTTGTGACTCTAAATGGCTAAAGGCTTTTCAAAAAACTCAAAGTTTCTCTCCTGTTTAAAAGTCTCTCTTTGCCACATCCCCCCGTCCCTGTCCTCTCCCTATCTTCTTCCTTTCCCCTTTCCCTCTCTCCCTCTCTCTTTTCCTCTCCTTCTCTCTCTCTCTCTCTGTGTCCTCTCCCTATCTTCTTCTCTTCCCCTGTTCCTCTCTCTCTCTCTCTCTTTCTCTCTCTCTCTCTCTGCGTGTTTGACGGTGTTTGTCCGTGGTCTGTCAGCCTGCGCTCAGGATGTGATGCATTTCTTAGTACGTGTATGAATAGGTGTATGAATAGGCAGAGGGGTGGGCGAGAGTAAGTGGCTGTTCCATAACCGTAGATCAAGTGGGATCACAGGCGGGCGATTATGTCCCTGAGTCATGATCTCACAGACGCACACACACACAGACACATACACACACACACACACACACACACACACACACACACACACACACACACACACACACACACACACACACACACACACACACACACACACACACACACACACACACACACACACACACACACACACACACACACACACACACACACACACACACACAGACACACACACACACACACAGACACACACACTCTCCTCTGGTGCGTCTGCTCTCACTGTCTCGTTTGGCTGATTTGTGAGTGCACCCGTCATCACAGCTGTATTCCTCCTGATGTGTCCAGCAGCTACCATTGATCTCTTGAGCGGCTGCATAATTCCGAGAATCCGTTTAAATGTAATGATTTGGAGCTGATGAAACATTCTCTCCACCCAAATACCCCCCCCCCCCCCCCCCACAACCTACCCCCCCACCTCTCTCTCTCACACACACACAAAGACACACATTAAGTCAATTGAGACAGCATGGGTTTACCTTTGAGCCAATACATGTGTTTGGAGACCTGGGTGCAAATCCCACTATCAGTGAAATGGAGAGCGTTCTCTTATTGATCAAATGTTGTTGCAGCTTACCTGGGCACTTTGGAGTTCAGCCTGCTGTTCGATCAGGAGAACAACTGTTTACACTGCACCATTTACAAGGCTAAGGTAAGACTCCAGCACACATCCTACTGGTCAAGAACACACACACACATGCAAGCAGTGTTTTTTCTGTCTTTTCCACATTGGTAACACTAGGGTAGTTTACTTCAGTGTTGCTATAGCAACCAGTTTCTTTACAATAAACAGTACTTCTATACAATGGAAAACAAAACATCCCAAACAACTCCCAAACCACTTAGTGGAAAACTGACTTTTGTAAGCCAGGTGCACTGACAGTTCTAAAATTCTGGGGGAACTAAATAGATTCAGAAATAATGTTTGGGTTTCTGTTTGAGCGATGCAAATTCTCTGCATTAAAAAAAAACAATCTGTTCCACAAAACTCTCTGAATATTTCATCATCAGTGCTTCATGAAACATGCATCGTTGGTAGCAGAAAAAGGAAGTTCATAGAGATCTCCTGAAAAATTGTTTTGTTGAGGTTGTGTCTCCTCAAGGAGAAGACATGATGTAAAAACAGGACAGACATTGCTTTCTAGCTTGAACCGTCATTTTGCAGTGTGAGGAAGGTACTTTTTCATTTGTCTGAACTGAACCAGAGCCCATAAATAAATGGGAGAGAGACAGAGGGAGGCTATCATGTGAAAACTTCCTCCCTCACCACACATGACCAGTCATCCCCAGGAGCAGCACACAGGGCTACTTGGTCATGCTTGACTAATAGTCTGTGTGTGTGTGTGTGTGTCTGTGTGTGTTCACACTCATGTGTTCTTGCAAATGTGTCTCTGTGTGTGTGTGTGTGTGTGTGTGTGTGTGTGTGTCTGTGTGTGTTCACACTCATGTGTTCTTGCAAATGTGTTTGTGTGTGTGTGTGTGTGTGTGTGTGTGTGTGTGTGTTCACACTCATGTGTTCTTGCAAATGTGTTTGTGTGTGTGTGTGTGTGTGTGTGTGTGTGTGTGTGTGTGTTTTTTACCCCATAGGGACTGAAGGCCATGGATTCCAACGGCCTGGCAGATCCATACGTCAAGCTCCATCTTCTGCCCGGGGCCAGCAAGGTCTGTGCAACTTTCTCTCTTTCCTTTCATCTCTCCCCCTCTCTCTCCCTATCTCACACCATCCATCACAACACACCCCTCTCTTCTCTCTCATATCTCTCTCTCCATCCTTCTCTCGTCATCTCTTTCTCCATCCTTCTCTCATGTCATGTTCAGTCATTGCTCTCTTCTTCTCATTTCTGTCTGTCCATCCATTCCTTTTCTCTCTCTCCTCCTCTCCTCTATCTGTCTCTTCATCTCTTCACTCCTTCCTCTCTCTTTCACTTTTCCTCTCTCTCCCCTGGAGTGTTTTTCCTCTTTCTTTACATTCCTCTCTATGCATGACATGCTGTACATGCTCTTTAGGACTTGCCCTGTGTCCTAGAGCTTGTATTGGTCCCTTGTCAGCACTGATGCGTGTGTATATGTGTGCATGTGTATGTCTGTGTGTGTGTGTGTGTATGTGTGTATGTGTGTGTGTGTGTGTGTGTATGTGTGTATGTGTGTGTGTGTGTGTGTGTGTGTGTGTGTGTGTATGGAAGGGTGGCTTGAAAAGACCCATTCCAGCTGCTCTCTGGGCAGTGGCATCAGAGTGTGTGTGGCTTGCATCTCCCCTTTGGTCACCTCGCAGCTGAGTGTCTTGGGTTTTCCACTTGGCCATTTTGGTTGTTTTGGCCGGGCGCTACTATCAGATTCAGTCAGGTGGTGCTGCGGCAGGAGGGAGGGCTGGTGTGTAGAGCAGACAGGTAGAGCCGATCTGTCTGTGGTCACACTCCTCCAGGGGCTCTCTCTCTCTCTCTCTCTCAGTCCCTGCCTCTCTCTTTTGGTGTCTTTCTCAGATTTCTCGCTCTCCCTCTCTCTCTAAAAATAATTTTATCTTTTTTCCATTCCATTCTCTCTCTCTCCAGACCCAGAGCAGAATCTCACTTGTTGTCATCTCTCCCCCTTATCTCTCTATATCTTCTTTTCCAGTCTAGCCTTTCAAGCCTAATTACTGCATCTCTCGTTCTTTTCTTTTTCTCTGCATGTCTGCCTCGTCATCTTTCCATCTTTTTATTCTTTTTCTCTGTCCACTGCCCCTGGTCTGTGTTCTGTCTATATACACCTCCGTTTGACCATCCTTGTGTCCTCTGTTTCTTCATCTGCCACTATCAGTCTATCTCTCTGTGACCCACTTTGACCTTGGAAATACCAGCATGAGTGGCGAGGGAGAGGGGAGGAGAGGAGAGGAGAGAGGGAGGGCAGGAAGAGAGTGAGGGAGAAAGGGCAGGAGAGAGGGATGAAGAGAGAGGAAGAGAGCGATAGAGAGAGAGAGAGAGAGAAAAGAGAGAGACATAGATGAGGGGAGGACAGCAGCAGGTGGTTGTCATGGAAACAGTGAGGATTGTTACACGGCTCACGTCAACACTAGAGTGTGGACGGAGGGGGAGAGGGGAGAAAAGGGGGAGAGCGTCATGGGGGACGCAAATATCAACATGCTATGCTTGTTAAATATCGACCTCGCTGATGCTCGGGAGAAAAAATACATCAAAAAGTGCGGTTAGGGGGTGTGAACCTTGATGACGACTGTCAGCTACAAGCACACCCCCTCAGATGCAGATGCACTCACACCCCCACACACACTCTTCACACTCTTCCACGTGTCACACTTGAGCACGCAGTCATGCACCGTCAGAACACTTGAGCTGCACCTACAAGTACAGAGCGTAGCTCACTCACACAGCCCGCAATGCCACACGTCCACTCACGCGCATGGCCCCACAGCTCAGAGTACACACACACACACAGGGTACGCACACACACACACACACACACACACACACACACACACACACACACAGACATCAATGTGTCCTCATGCACACAAAGTCAGCAACACACTGATAGCGTGGGCACACGCACACGTGCACACACACGCACGCACACACACGCACACACACACACACACACACACACATACACACACACTCACATAGCGACATCCATGTGTCCTCATGCACATAAAGTTAGTCATCTCACAGCATACACACACACATACACACACACCACATCGCATTTAATTCTACACACCATGCCTCCTCATTTTGCAGTGCCCTGTTGGGTGAACCACATTGTCTGAGAGCTTCATGCTGTCACAAGCCTTCCCTTCACACTCACACACACACACACTGAAGATCTCACTGTTTTATTTAAACACACACTCATCCACACATATGACAGTGCCTCTCTCACACTTTCTTATCTCTCCCAATCTCTCTTTCCCTTGCTGTCATTCAAACACACACACACATGCACGCACATACATACAGTCGCTTTCCAGCACTCACACACACATATACAAATGATTCTCTCACACATGAGCAGCACTTTCTTCTTGCACGCACACACACACTCAAATACTGGACACACATGCATACTTTCTCAAGTCCTCTGCCTCCCTCTGTCTTTCTCTCTTACACACAAATGTTGTTCTTCTCCCTGTTGGCTGTCTGCTGTCCTGGCTCTTACATTGAGCTGCATGGCCAATGAGATTTCTGAGTCACCATCTTACTCAGGTCTCCACTCTCACACACACACACTCACACACAGAAAGAGACAGAGAGAGAGAGAAAGAGAGAGAGAGAGGGAGGGAGGGAGAGAGAGAAGGAGGGAGGGAGAAGAGAGATAGAGATAGAGGGATAGAGAGAGTGAAAAAAACATGGAAAACAGGTCCAGATGGAAGGATGTGTGATGAAGAGAGGGAGGGAGGGGGGAGAGGAGGATTGAGATGAAATATTTAGGGTGATGCAACAGCTTTGGTGACAGAGCCAATGAAGAGAGGAGAGGAAGAGAGGAGGAGAGAGAAGGAGGGTGTCTGAAGAGGCTAAGGTAAGGCTGACCATCCGTTTGGTCCAGGCTATGTCCAGAGGACGAAGAGGGTAGACTGGGAATCAACAATGGGACTGGAATCAACAAAATTATACATCAATAAATGTAAAACTGAGAGACAACAGGTGTGAGACTGTGTGAGAGTGATAGAGAATGTGTTTCTGTGTGTGAGAGTGATAGAGTGAGAACGACACGGAGGAGTGAAGCAGATGTAAAGAGGGATGATACCAGGTAAGAGAGAAAGAGAGCAAAAAAAGAGACAAAGAAAAAGAGCAATGGATATAAAGAGAGAGAGAGAGAGAGAGCAAAAGAGATAGATTGGGGGAGAGAGAGCAAGAGAGTGAGAGAGACAGCAGTAGTGGGTAGAGGGTGCTGAAGGTAATTAGCTCCTGAGCAGTGGTGTGTGGCTATGTGGCTGTGTGGCTCTCTAGCGTTCCACTCAGCAAACCACAGCTCCACATGCCTGCAGAGCAAATCTGTCGCTCCTGATTGGTTCACGCTCTACTGGGACAAGGGTGCCGTAGAAGAGGGGGGGAGGGATGGCCTCTGGGGGGTGAGTTGAAGGGTGTGAGGGTCTCAACAGTCCCTCTCCTCTCCCAACGTGTCGCAGAGCTGTGCTTGTAGAGAGGGGAGAGAGAAAACTGCAGGTGGGAATGTGAGATGAAGGGGGAGCTTATTATTTCCTCAACGGCCACTAGTGACTAATGCAAGGGCAATGTTTTGTAATGCTTTAACACACACACACACACACACACACACACACACACACACACACACACACACACACACACGTGAGAAGTGGGGAAAGGGGATTGGAGGGGTTTGTAATTATTCAGATTCCAGCTTCACGGGGTTGCATAGATGTCATATAGCAGTGGGGATGAATGAGTGTCTGGTGTGTCTGTGTCTGTGTGTGTGTGTGTGTGTGTGTGTCCGCGCATACGTGTGTGTTTGTGAGAATATTGCCACATCAAATTGAAGCAACACATCCTCCAGGTGTCCTGCGGCTGTGTTTTGTTTTGCATTCCATTGATGCATGCGCACACGCAGGACACACACACACACACACACACACACACACACACACACACACCCTGGCAGCCAGCTTCTGCTTAACCAGCAAGCACTGGGGCTTTTCCTGAGCAGTTGCTTTGATTTTCACACTAATTTGTTTGAGCGGCTGGCTAATTGAACAAGGGGTCTGTAGGAGTGTGTGTGTGTGTGTGTTCCTGTGTGTGTGTGTGTGTGTGTGTGCATGCCAGTCAGCTTGTATGTGTGATTGTATTCCTGTGTGTTTGTGTGTTCTTGTGTGTGTGTGTGTGTGTGTGTGTATGCCAGTCAGCTTGTATGTGTGATTGTATTCCTGTATGTGTGTATGTGTGTTCCTGTGTGTGTTCCTGTGTGAGTGATGAAGCTGGTTATGGGCTGGGGCACCCTGGAGCAGACTGTTATTTTGGGTTGGTGGAGGCAGAACATGAAGAGAGAGGTAGGGTTGGGTTGGGGGGGAAAGTCTCTCTCTCTCTCTCTCTCTCTCTCTCTCTCGTTCTCCCTCTCTCTTTCCTTCATGGAACAGGTGAGCAGATGGCTGCCCATCTCCTGTGGGATGGAGACAAATGAAGTTTCTCCATCTCTCAGCTCATTGGTGCACTTGCTTGCTGTGTCTCCTCACCCCTCTTACATGTTCCCTCTTTCGCTCTCTTTCTCTCCCCCGTATCACTCTCTCACCTAGAGTCAAACTCTTAATCTTCCTCTCTTTCAGAACTCAACACCTGTCTCCATGTTGGCTGCTGTTTTTGTCTCTATGTTACTGCACAAGTAATAGTCGCTGTATTCTTATTATGCTGTGTGTAGTGTAATTATTCTCGCATATGTTTTAGAGGGATTCGACTCCAAAAAAAATATTCTTGACCTGCATTTTACACGGTGTCTGCGTCACAGTGTCCTTGATGCAACGAACATGCAATAAAATGCAAATTGTTAAGGATTGTTATTTTACATCTGTCTTCATTCATTCATTCTTTTATTTTCCCACTCTCTCTATTTCTCTCTATCGTCATATCTGTTATAATCCCTTGTTATTAACTTCTCACTTTCTGCCTCTCACCTCACTTGTCTTTAAGCCTCTCTTGTTCTCTCTCTCTCTTTCTCAGGCGAACAAGTTACGCACAAAAACCCTGAAGAACACCCTGAACCCGGTGTGGAATGAGACTCTGGTGTACCACGGCATCACGGCAGCAGACATGACCACTAAAACACTCAGGTGAGCACTGCAACTCCCACAGAAGCACTGCTGAACATGCCACGAAGTAGCTATAGGACAAAATCTCTTGAATCTCTTGACTACAAATCCCAGAAGCCTTTTCTCTTTCTCTTTATCAGTGTTAACTGATATGCCTCCTCTTCTGCTCAAAAGCACCTCATCAGCATGACAAAAAACTGACTTCAACCCTCCACCCCCTGTGTTGTCACATATCAACTGTATGTGTGTGTGAAAGTGAATATGTCTGTGTCTTTATGTGAGTCCATGTGTGTAGGCAGCCAGGTAGAATATAAGCCGGAGGGGAGAACACAACCACAGCAAGCTCTCCCACACACACACACACACACACACACACACACACACACACACACACACACACACACACTGCCTATCTCTCATTCACTCAGCATGCTCTGAAACATCAAATCAAGGACATGAGCAGAGTGGGCCCTCACTATGTGAGCCACTAGCCTCTGGCACTCTTCTCTACAACCCCCGCCTGTGCAAGGCTGAGCCAGGGAGCACAGAGCAAGCAAGTCCCGCGATGCAGCTGCGCGACTGGGCCCAATGAGCCCCCAGGTGCAGCAGAGGAGGCCTCAGCACGGAGCTCCCTGCCACTAAAATTCAGTACAGCATGGCAGCAGCAGGAAGAGGGCCACAGTGCAGGCTTCCTAGAGCCAATGGCTATGAGTCTGAGGGGGCAGAGAGACCCAGCCAAAACCCAGTCATGGTGACAGGCCCTCGGCTCTGCAGCTGTGGCTGGCGCCCTGGGCACTGGGGATCACGCTTACATGAGTACATACTGGTGCCCAGGACCAAAATCCCCTAGTAGACAATACACACACGCACACATAGACACATACACATACACATACACATACACACACACATGCATCCATACAAACACACACATACAAATTCATGAAACAACAAACACAAAGATAGGCAGTTCTTTGTTTAACCAGCAAACCCTAGGGCATTTGAGAAGCAGATGCATTGATTTTCACATCAATGTCAAACACACAAAAATTCTCACACACATACACACACACACACACACACACACACACACACACACACACACACACACACACACACACACACACACACACACACACACACACACACACACACAGATGCAAACACTTGCACATATGCATGCATTCACAGGCGCACATATGACAATTCAGAGTGACATTTGTGGACAAACATGTGGCACTGTTCCTGTGAGGCCAGGAGAGGTTTGTGTGTGGGTAACCACGGCGATTGGAAACACCTTATGGGGAGATTTGCAGCCGTTGGCTGCCGTCAACACCCTGTCAATGTTGTTGTGTCTGGACTTGAGCATGACAACGCATCTTTGTCTCTCTCTCTCTCTCTCTCTCTCACACACACACACACACACACACACACACACACACACACACACACACACACACACACACACACGCACAGACTGAGAGTCAGTCTCACATTCGTCTCGCAGCTTCTGTCTAATAAAACAGCGCAGAGGTGAGCTGGCGGCAGCAGGCAGCAAACAGGGACTGGGGTAGGCCGATGAGCCAGATGATGTCACAGCAAGATGGACTGTCTGACAGTCTCCAGAGCCACAACGCTACAGTTAAAGAAACCAAGCTCAGCATGAGAGGAGTCACAGCATATGGTGAATGACCAGTTAAAATACAGCAGGACTTTAGCTTGATAGTAATTTTTAGGTTACATCAGTAGAGCAGGACACCACAAGTCAGACAATGGTTAGAAAAATCAGGAACAGAGTTTGATTCACAATGATGTGCATCAAGGGAGAGAGAGCATGCTTCACATAAACATCCACCAGCGTCTCTAACAAGACAAGGAAAAAGCCTGACTTTCAGTATAGTTCCAGGCTGAAAATGTGTTGGTCACCCCCATTGACGTGGGCTGCACTAAATCAGTCCATGATTAGTGCCAGTGTGGTACACTAGAGCAGATAGATGCAGAAGCAGGGGACAAACCTAGACAGTGTAACCACCAAAACAACCCAAGAACACAATATTTCACCTCATCTCTAATGACAGGAATGGCAGGAACAGAATGAAATAAAAACAGTCATGTCATTAAGACAGTTGAGTCAGGCCTAACTCAAAAATAACAACATAAACTGCAAATGACTGAAAATAATAAAACATACATTTTGATTCCAGTTCTCTCACGCTTAAAACCCAAGCCACTTGGATGCTCTATTGTATATTACAATACAACTAGCTCCAAATAATGTCACTGTTTATTAAATTTGCAGCTAAAACGATTTTGTCATCTACATGTTAGCTTGTATAGCATGTGTGCTTGATCTTAACATGTTTATATAACCAGTGTGTGCATTATTCTGTGCATACTGTGGAATACTGTATTTTAATCTTTTAGGACATTTGGCCAATCCAAGGTTTAATTATTGATTTGATTAAAATTTTATTTATATAATAGCAAAGAAGAAAATTAATTGCTGCTTACATAATATGAAGAGGTTATTTTGTTCTTGTGGGCTCTCAGTCCTGAGAACAGCCACTTACTGAGTCTTGCTTCCAGTATTCAAATCACGGTCTTCAAATCTCTTTTAATTAATGTGTCATTTTTTTTACATTTTTTGATTTGTTGCATCACCTAATCTGGCAATGGTAATTTTTTGTGCACACAAGCTGAAGATAGGCCCGTCCATTTCCACTCCTTTAAAGAACACTGACATTTTTATAACAGAACAATTTTGCTGTGCATTTACGGATACTACTAGGATACAGCTAGTCCTAACCAGTCTCAAAAAGCCAATTGCAGACAGGGAACAGACAGGGACTAGGTCATTGTCATCTGTCTAGAGAACAGTGTGTTGTTTGGGGTTTCAAAGGAGGGGAAGGGACATTAAAGCACTTCTCCTTTCTCAAAGTCACACAGCATTTTTAAAAATGTACATTACGTCTATTAGCACAAAATGAAAACACCTTGAAAGACCTAATTTAGAAATTATGGCATGTGGTTTTTTGCTGTTTGTGGTAAGAGCCAGTCCTGCTGGTAGTCTATGGAATTATGAAGACATATGGCAGTTAATTAGAATCCGAAGGCCCAAGGTCAACAGGCATCGATTTCAGCCAGGGCCTTGTTTCCTTATTTAGCTTAGCAGTGGAGGAAAGAGGGAGGCAGAGAGCCCAGTAGCCTCTGGATGATTGAGGCGAGCTGGACTAGGAAGTCACCCCATATGTGAGCCTTCCAGAGAAATTGGCTCCAACCTGCTAATGCGTCAAATCACTCCGCTGTTCCGGGCCTTCTGCTGTTATCGCCTGTCAAAGTGTTTCTGTGCACTTGTCCATGTGTGTATGTGTGTGTGTGTGAGTGTCCTAACATCAGGTAGTGACTAACTGTGCAGAAGGAACAGGAGTGTGAGAGTGGAGTCAACAGTGTCAGCCACCCACCTTCGACACAACCCAGCCAGCCATCTTCTGCTACCCACCCTACCCACCCTGAATCTCTCTCTCTCTCTCTTTCTCCCCCTTTCTCTCTCTCTCTTCCTTTCACAGGTAGTGCTCTCACCTCCCTCTGCTTCTCCCTTCTCCTTTTCTTCCTCCTCTTCTCTCTCTCTCTCTTCTTCTCACTGGCAGTGCTCTTACCTCCCTTTGCTGCTTTCTCCTCCTCTTCCTCCTCTCCCTCATCTCTTCTCTTCTCTTCTCTTCTCTTCTCTCACTCATCCCCCTCTTTTCCTGCATGTGTGTGGAATCTCACACATCAACCCCCGACATACAGACCTGTCATGGTTTCCATGCATCACTCCCTTGGCTGGCCTCTTCCTCCCCTGGCAGAGCACTCCTCACTAATCTCACATCTCAGAATCACATCCCTCTTCGTCTGTGTATGTTCCTCCTCATGTCGGTGTCGGCCCCTTTCTGCCTGCCTCCTTTTCGTCTCATATGCCCAATCAAACAGAATGAACTAGTAACCGATAGTTGTTCATTTGCTCATTTCGTAGTGTCTAAACACACTCCTCCTCTTCCTTCTCTCTTGCAGACTCTGCGTGTGTGACATGGATCGCCTGGGCCGTAACGAGTTTATTGGCGAAGTGAGGGTTGCTCTCAAGAAACTGAAAGAAGGAGAGAACAAAAAATACAACATGGGCCTGGAGAGGATTGCACAGGTGTGTGCGTTTGTGTGTGTGTGTGTGTGTGTGTGTGTGTGTGTGTGTGTGTGTGTGTGTGTGTGTGTGTGTGTGTGTGTGTGTGGGTGTGTGCTCCTCTAAAAAATTTAATATCTTCACTGCCTTTTTGCTTTTAGAATAAAGAAAGCAACAACCAATCAGGAGAGCAGGGAGGCCCTGTGGCTGAAGAGGAGGTGAGTTTTCTGTAAGAAACCTGCATTGCCTCAACAGCACACACCATGTGATTCAGAAATGTTGTCTTTCTAAGTACATGAATTAAACTTGACATCTATTCATATCAGAATATGAACATGAAATTTCAAAATGAACCATAAAAGTGTCTTTGGAAAGCAACCTGCCAAACCTAAGCTGTAAAGGTGGTATATAAAGTAAGATTGTGTTTCCTCTTCTGGTTAATATGAATAATTAGAATAATGTTGTTGCACCTCATAAAACATTGATGCTGAATTTTCATTATGCGCTCTGCAGGCAGATGTTGTTACTTACGGCTCTAGTGAATTATATTTGAGAACATTATTTCGCTTTCATGCAAAATGTAGAAGCTATTTACTGAATGAGTAATGATTCTGTGTTAAGATGGCCATCCATCACCCTGTAGGTGGATTTTTTCCTCTTTCGTTTTCACTCGGGCCAGATGTCCAGATTATGGAGGCGCTTGTCCAATTTGTGCGTGCTCAGTGACTCATACGGAAAACTGCACGCGCACACACACACACATACACTCACGCACACACATGACACACACATACACACACATGACACACACATATACACATACACACACACACATACACACACACACACACACACAAACACACAAGCGTGTCTTTATCTTTGCTTGATTTGCTTTCTTATTCTCTCAGCTCAAACACAGCTCTGTGTATATGAGCATCAGCCAATTAATTTGCGAGATTGAGACATGCATATCAAATAGAGCATCAGTAATACTATTAAAGCTCACATAGCAATATACTGTGGATTTTACTGTAACAGTGCCAGGCTAGCAAATCCTTGAAGCAAGCAGCTATCTGGCTCCCATGACTTTGATTGTCTTGTTACTAGCCTGCCTCCACACTCACTGAAAATGCAGAGGGACATACTGTAGACGCTAAGGCAGATAGCAGTTGTTCAGTTCATCAGTTGTCATTTGAATGAACAGTTAGCATGTGAATATTCTAATATTCAAGTCCTGTTAGCTGTTACATGTGTACTTGTCATATTCAGCAGGTGTGTTTCTTCAGAAGATGAAGGAAAGTGCCTCATTGGCTCCAGTTTTTCACTAGTACACTGACAAGAATAAAGGTTTTACTTTCACTGAATTGAACATCTACAAATATCTATTAGATTTTGAAATATTTTCAAAGCTCTGGTAGCTAAGGTAGGGCATGTGAACTTGGAAACTTGTGTAAGAACTTTCTAATTTGTTCCCTATTTTATGTGTAGTGGAGATTTACATGTCAAAGGAAATGACATCATGTAATCAGGAAATGTCAGACATTGAAAAGATCCATTTTCAGTAAGCAAGCTGGGACAGCATGCTAATCAAAGCTGATTCAGATGACTCTGAATAAGGGGTGTTTCACACCTATTCAACCCAATGAATTGGTGTAATTATTCTGAACGGATACTTCTGGATATATTCCCATGAAATGTATGTTGGATTTTTGGCAAGAGCTTGTAGGGCTAGAAAAAGAGATGAAAGAGCTGATTAAAGCTGAGATTTCTTTTGGTTATGAGTAACCAAATTAAATCAAAGTTTCTTTCTTTCGTTCTCTCTTATTCCCTCCAGCGTGGTCGTATCCTGGTCTCCCTGTGTTACATGGCCGAGAAGAGCACTCTTTGTGTGGGCATAATCCGTTGTGCACATCTGGCAGCCATGGACTCTAATGGCTACTCCGACCCCTTTGTCAAAATGTGAGTCCTGCATGCATGCTACCTTACCTGTCTCTTTGGCTCAGACCAATCCACAAACTCTGTCTTGCTGTGAAAACATTTGCTTATGCTGAAATGTTCAAAGGATCCTGGAGGAGCAAAGTAAAATGTATATAGAATACTTATCCAAAATAAGAAGCTGAAATTATTGTTTTAGCCTGTTTACAACCTTATGATATTGTTCATAATAACATAAAATATCACATCATTTCTGTCTGGTGTCACCCTTTCTTTCCTTCCCCTTTGGGCATGGAGAGAAGCCAGAGGAGAGGGACATGAATGCCAATACGCAAATACATGATGATGTCCTGGAGAGTAAAATACAAACGGAGAGGTAGAATATGGACTGGAGAATAAAGTGTAGGTGTGGGGGAAAGGTATAAGAGAAATAACTGAAGAGAAAATAGAGAGATGCAGTGAATGTATTGGACTTTAATGGAGCAGTGGACGAAAAGTGAAGCACAAAGGGAATGGGTAATTCTCAGTTATGTTTTTATAATTCAAGCACCGATCTGCTCTCCTCAACTCTATGAAATAGAGCACAGCCAGGCTGTGCCAGGCTGTGGAAAAAAATGAGCTGAAGCTCCTGGAGGGGGTAGCAAAGAAAAAAAGGATGGAAGGGAAAAAAGATGACGAACCCAGCATGGTTATAGTTCATTTTCAGCCTGCGTACCTCCCCTCGTTTATCACCTGCAGAAAACTGGCTCCATTCCATCTTCAACTTTCCTGTCCTTTTTTTGGCATATCTTTTTTTCTGATGACTATCATTCATTCATTCTTCTCTTTTTCTTTTCTTTTATAACCATCACATAGCAAGTCAGGGTTAACCTCAAGAGATTGCTCTTCCATGCATTGTTTCGCTCGTTGTTTTGTATTAATTTGCTTCTTGCTTGTCCAAGGCCCAGTACCATGGCACTGTTTTGATATATCACACAGATAGTCATCTGGTATTTGCTAGTCTCCCTACACCTGTAAGGCAGAGATAGGGGCACCTCTTTCACTGTGCCTGCCACACTATTCTCTGGTGTATTCTACGCTTTGACATGCTCAGAGCCAGCACACAAAGGCTGCATGCTTTCCTGCCTTTCACATACTTCACAACTCACGCAACACCCGCTACTCTCTAGTTTAGTCTGAGTTTCTGGTGCGTGTGTGTGTATGTATGTGTTTGATGTGTGTAGTGTGGTTTAGTGTGTGTGACTGTGTGTTTGTGTGTGTGTGTGTGTGTGTGTGTTTATGTGTGTAAATCTTTAATTTCTGTGTTATTTCTCTTACTTAAGTCCCCTCCTTTACTCTTTGTGGAGCATAGACTCATGACACGTGCTCTATTGGGGCTGGATTATGGGCTGCCTATGCACCCCTTCTCCCTCTGGGGAGTGAATGACTCTCCAGTTGTTTTGGATTGATTCGACCACTCACCTTGAAGCAGCCAGGTTTTTAAGGAGCTATCTGGCCCCAGTCATTTCCACATCCTTGTGGAACTAATGCGTCTTCCGCTTGCCTCCTTTCCACTCTCTGTGGAAATGAAGTGGGAAATAAAAAGAAGACTCTCCATTTTGCAGAGCCAGTTCCATTTAAGAGCATCCTAACACCATCCCCAAGATGGCCCTGGCCCAGAATGCACTTGTGCTTGCTTTCAGGTGTGCTCCCACAGTGCAGGGGGGAGGCGGTGAAGAAGTGATGCTATGAGCGGGTAAACAGACCAGCTGCTCCTGCTGTGGAGCTGCACTGCTAGCAGAAACAGGTTCTTCATGGGGAGGGGATTAAAGCAGCACAGTACCACACAGAGTTACGGGATGTCATATGTGTGTGTGTGTGTCTGAGAGATAAAGCAACATCGCGTCCCTATGAATTTTGGTTTGTGTGGTGTGAGTTATGTGTGTGTGTGTGTGTGTGTGTGTGTGTGTGTGTGTATGTGTGTGTATGTAAAACTATTTCTGTCTGGGTATGTGTCCATGTTTAAATTTGTTTGTTTGTTGAGTGTACACATGTGTGTATATGAGATAAGCCAACAGGGTGTGTAGGTCATGCCATTAACATGCATGCCCTGCATGGTTTAGACACAAGATTTCCTCATATCACAACACAAGGCAAGGCAAGGCGAATTTTAGTTGTGTAGTGCATTTCTTACAACAAGGCATTTCAATGTGCTTTCAAAATGTAGGTAAGAGTGTTATTGAAAAAAACACACATTTATTATTTGAATAACAAAGGTTAGATTTATAAAAATGTAAAAGTGGGATAATAGAACAAAACTAATAAATAACTTAAAATAGTAATAAAAAAGGTTATAGAAAATTAATAAAATACCCCATTAAGGACCCCAGTAAACCTCGGGGACTCATGTAAATGCCTTTATATACGCTGTACTCATCCATAATGCTCTTGAGTTGATGTGCAAGACCACGGACAGCATGGTTTCACATCCTCATTGAAAAGTACTTACACACTTGCCTGAACAGTTTTAGCCTCTCATTAATGATGTACAGTTGACACATTCTCGTGGGCTATCGAGTCGGATTAGGCGAGCCGTGTGCAAAGGTCAGGCTACCCACTCACACTGAAGTCGTCGCTAGTGTGACTGCATGCTAAGCTGCAAGTGTGAGAGTGGAGCTCTGAACGAATGATGCAAAGGCAACAACAACCTCCCGTCTCCCCCTGTGAGTCCAGATGATTCAGTAGTGGAGGTTGAAGAGCCAAAAGGTCAGGCTCTCTACCGCCCCTGGTGGCCAAGGCCCCCCCCCCATCTTCCTCCAGCTTTTTATGGGCCACAGGCACTCTGAAGTTTCAATATTACTTGTAGAACAAACAAACAAACAAAAAATGGACTCAAAATGGACTCTAGCTTATAGTTTGAAGTAAAAAAAAACACTTGCTTGTTACTTTGGAGGAATCCTTGCTACTTAAACACTGAACATATATACACTTTAATACTACAAAGCACAAAACTAATCTTTAATCATCACCAATTAGGAGGACCATCGCTTAATCACAATTTAATCACTTCTACATGTTAAATCTACTTGTTAAGGCAGCACAGCTCAGAATCCTGACTCTCACAACTCACAATATGAATAATACAAAACTGCTCCCAACCTTGTAGGTCAGTGTGAATGGGCGACACCTACCTGAGCCCAAATGGACTCTCTGCTCCATCTATGTGTGTGTGGTGTGTGTGTGTGTGTATGTGGTCCTGCTCGAAGCTGAGGCTCCTCTAAAACTCAGAGGCAGCTGCCCATCACCCTGGCTGGGCCATTAAACAGCACTTAATTACAATGCAAATTGCCAGAGCCACTTGCCGAGCCAGGTGACGCATTTGTTTTTGAAGTCGTGAAATATCAAACCATTATTACCTGCCATCAAACAGACTGAAATATCACCAGACTATTAGCACTCTGTGCTAGTGTAAGGAAAGCAGGACGGTTGGGAGAAAGAAAAAGTGCTGAGAGAGAGAGAGAGAGAGGGAGAGAGAGAGAGAGAGAGAGAAAGAGAGAGAGAATGACACTATGCTGAGTAAGCAACACAGGCTTTACAGACATGCTGAACACTCAAAGCCCAATTTTCTCCCTTTCTCAAACTCAATTCACTTTCCTCCTTTTGCCCGCTTCACTCACACAGCCTGTTTTCCAAACATGCCCTGCTTTTCATGACCTCGTACAATCTCCCTCTCTCTCACTCTCTCGCTCTCTCTCTCCCCCTCCCTCTCTCTCTCTCTCTCCCTTACCAACTGCCCACCTATAGAATTTTACTCATCAGTATGTCATTCCTTTCTTTCCTCTCTGACATTTCATGCTGCCAACACTCCAATTATATACACATGCAAGCTCATGAAGTCTCACTCTTCTCTTTTATTCACTTTTCTCTCTCTCTCTCTCTCCATTGTCTTTCTCTCAGGTTTTCTCTCTGTATGTTTGCCTTCATTTTTTCTTGTTCATCTTTCCCTCTTGCAAGATTTTGATTCCCTTTACTGTCTCTTTTCCTCTCTTTTCCCCCACCCCTCTCCATCTGTCTGTCTGTCTGTCTGTCTGTGATAGTGTTGTGTGTTTTGAGATATCATCCTGTGTTCTACTTTTCTTTTTGATGGCACTCAATGAGAAAAGCTGCATAGCCCACTGGGGTCTTCTGCTTTAGGTCATATACTTCCCATTACTCTCTCTTTCTCTCTCTCTCTCTCTCTCTCTGTGTGTCTCTCTCACTCCAGATTATCATCTTTTTCTCCCCGACTTCAGAAGGAAATAAGTTTGTAACAAGGGAGTCTTTCTTGTTCGTCCTTGAGTTTCTTTCCCTCTTTGGAATTTGTGCAAGTGTTCGGTCTGTCTTTGTTCCCTCTGCTCCCTTGTTCTGCTGGCGTTTTAATGTCAGAAGACAAAACTTGCTGATAATTTCCTTTGATGTTCCACAGGCAATGTGAAGTCCTGCTCTTCCCTCCTGGGAATTGTTTGAACAGTCATGGTGGTGTCAATTGACTTTGACCATTTCTTTCTTTTTTTTTTTTTTTTTACAATTCTCTTTCTTACATAGTGTTTTACAACCTGACATGGGCAAGAAATCCAAGTACAAAACTACAGTGAAGAAGAAAACTCTCAACCCTGAGTTTAACGAGGTCAGTCATTTTCCATCGACTTCAATTTTCTATCCAGCTCCTTAAAGACAGAGGGCAAGTAGCCCTATGCCTTTGGATAAGTATTCTTCAATCACAGTTTACCTTTCAAATGTGACAAGCACAGTCTTTTTAATAATACCAATTCAACATTTTCATTTAATTCAGATGAAAAGTCTGAATAAAGTCTGAGTAAAAGTCTGAAAAGATCAATTTGTTCTCAGATGCAACTTTTTGTGGCTCCAGGGTTTGATTGCATTTATCAGAAAGTAGTGCTTACAATAATGCTCTTTTTTCATCAACTGAGGAATTTCACAATCGTTAGAACATGGCAAAACTAATCATGGATGCTTTGTTGGTCTGGAAACTTGGCAAACTATGTTTCTTTGAGCATGTATCCCTGATGTTATGCTATTCTCTTTACTCTTAGGAGTTTTTCTATGAGGTTCCCAAAGACCAACTAGCCAAGAAGACCTTGGAAATATCTGTATGGGACTACGACCTTGGAATGAGCAATGATTTCATAGGTAAATTGTATTTCTTTACAAAAGCTTTAAGTGGAAAAAAATAAGTGCTAGTACTCCCCTTATTCGACTGTTGCCAGGTAAATTAGGCGGTGGGTAACAGCAGATCATTAAGTGATATATTTAAATAATAAGTGCTCATGAGAAGTCCCGATACGACACAAAAAGTCCCAGTATGCTAGAGGCTAAAATTGAGAAGTGCCGGTACTCCGTACTGGTGCGTATCGGCCCACTTAAAGCACTGTTCTTTACAATACAGTGTATAAGTAATATGTGTCCAAAAGTATAGCAGAGCCTCGATTGATAAGTTGTCTGTTTGTGGACATCATTATTGCCCAGATTTGAATGTAAATGTTCACTGCATGCGAAATTCTTAACTAATGACTAAAAACTGAAAATGAAAAACCTGCTCTATAGGTTTTTGGTCAGACAAGCAAGCAAGCCTGCTCTTTATGACTAAATTATTTATGACAGCCTTCATGTTCAGAAGCGCTCATACTGCTCAGAATGAACAGATGCCCTTGACCCTGCGATGAGGACTGTGCTCTACAAGCTAGGTCAGTCATGGTCAAATTAAGCATGGGAGGAATTGGTTGTGTTGAGCAAACAACAGAAAGGTCTAAACAAAGCTCTATAGGCAGTCAGTCTTTTGTTTGGACATCCTTCAAAATGAACACAACTGCCATGCTGTGGGAGGTGTCCTGTGCAGCCATAACACCCCAGGAAACATTGTTAATTGGCTAGGTTAGGGATATCATGTGGGTTTAGTTATTTACCAAAATACTTGCTAGTTGTAATAATGGGTAGTTATTGGTGATTTAACACTTTAGAAGAAGAGATGAGACAGATCTGTATAACGTGAAATAACGTGAAAATGCATGCATGTGTGTGTGTGTGTGTGTGTGTGTGTGTGTGTGTGTGTGTGTGTTTGTGTGTGTGTAAGGATGCCATGGGGATTATGGAAAGGTAAACTGAGGCAATGTTAGGAGCGGGTGCAGGGCGGGAGTGAAGTAGAGGATGAGGAATGGATTTGCAGAAGAAAGAGTAGAGAAGGAAAGAGAGAAAAACACAATATAAATATGCTTTGCCTAGAAGAGCGGTTTTGGAATTGACATGAAGAGTCGGAATAGCTTTCGGACCCTCTGACAGTTATAATGCTCAGTGATACAACTGCATCAACAGAATGTGTGTGTGTGTATGTGTATATGATACCTAGTCTGTAAGCAGGCAGTTGGGAAACACTTTGATGTGAAAGCTGTTCCCTGAAGGGAAGCTCCACACACACACACACACACACACAGGGAGAAAGAGACAGAGATAGAGTGGGGCAATGTCATGCATATACATAAAACCTCTGCACATACACATGTGTGAGTACTCTCTCTCTCTCTCTCTCTCTCTCACTCTCCTCTCTCTCTCTCTCTCTCACACACACACAACACACACACACACACACACACGCACCAGTAAACCGTGCTAATCTACACAAAGGCATCTATTCTCTGCCTAGTAAATGCCAAGCATTGCATAAGCCCCTTCATCTGATTTATGTACAGGCACACAACCCATGGAAACAGAGACATAAAGAATTACTCACAGATACATCAAAACAAACTGGAGAGCACAGAGAGAGATAGAATAGAAAGAATAGAATGAGAGAGGGATGAGCAAGGGAGTGGAACAGAGTGAGAGAATTAGCAAGGGAAATAGAGAAGGAGAGGTAGGAAGAGAGAGAATGAGACCTGGTGTTAAGTCT
>JAIFZK010000017.1:9510000-9745000 GCA_027481765.1 Tenualosa thibaudeaui | reverse complement strand
ACAGGGCGATGGGCATGTCCGTTTGTTCAGGGAACAACCCACACAGGTTAGGCTCGTTAAAGAGCTCACCCAACCCTGAGGAAAAGATACAAGAGGAAAGAGAGGGCAGGATAAACATGGAAGACCAGTAAAGATCCCTTCACTGTTGTCATATACATATACTGAATATAGGCTACATTTCAATTACACTAAAGACTAAAGGTTGACAGAAACAGACACACACACACACACACACACACCCACACATGGTTTACCTATGTTCCCAAACAATCCATTCATGTCCAAGTTAATGTCCAGTTTGAGTTTTGGAATGGTGACATCTGCAACGACAGGGGCTTTTTTGGCCATGACATTAACCATGCCCCTCAGCACAGTGTCCGTCATCTTCTTCTCCACTGTCAGTAGGTCTGTCAGGGAGTGAGTGGATGGCACCATAATGAAGAGTCGGTTATTGCCTGTGAGAGGAAACACTGCCACCTAGAGGACACCAGAAGGAGTGACAGGGAATTAAAAATTATTCAAGTTGGCAGGAATACAATTCACATGAGGAATCAAATATACAAGATATACTTTCCAGCTTCATGAGTGCTCACAAAACAGGTTGAACCTAAGTGTATGTTTTTTCATGTCATCAGTGGCAGTAGAGCTATGCCTACCTGCGCTCCTAGGCTGGTGACAAACTGCATTGAGAGCTTATAGTTGGTTGCATACAGAGTCGGGACATTAACCATGTCTCCATTCAGTTTAGTGAAACTGGCAAAGCTGCTTTCATCAAACTTCAACTTCCATTTACCTACAGGAGTAACAGGAAGAGTCTACATCAGCTGCAAATTTAGTTAAATGTTGCCACTAAGGGAGTGAATACAGTATATGTTCTAGACTCACACATGCCATGTGACTTGTCAGACGTGAGATGCATTAAAATTAACACAGAAAGGTTTATATACAAACACATTAAAAAAACTCTGACCAATAAAGTAGACAGCGTTGACTAGCATCAGCTGATTGAATGAATCCACAGACTTCACAAACTTAGTAATTGTATTTTTAGTCTTCTCTGCCACCCAGTCGTTGATCATCTTAACATTTTGCTCACTGTCCGACGATAGCATTGCTGGTGAAGCTCCATAGAACTCCAGTGATTGGTTGATGAAAGACTCGCTCAGAACTAGATCTGAAATAAAACATGGGTTTCATGTTATTACTCTCAGTAGCATCCTTGAGACATGAATGCTTTTCTAAAGGGTATCATTTTTAGTTTTAGGGTATCATTTACTTAAACAACATAATTATCAAAAAATGCTAGAAAGCAAGGCAGCTTTAGGATATGTTTCCTGATATGTAAACCTGGACTGTAAAAGACGTTTGAGGCCATTTCAAGAGAATCTTGAGTGGTCTCTCTAAGGGTAATTAGGGCTTTATGTGTGCAGGAGAAACCATGAGGAAGGCAAAGAGCATCCTCTATCAACGTTCTGGTATTGCCACGAGCACCTGGGTGACAGAGAGAGAGAGAGAGAGAGAGAGAGAGAGAGCATAGATGTAAGAAACCTTAGAAAGTATTCAGGTTCCTTTCTTGATATTTAAGAGGGTTTGTTTATATAAACAGAGGTGTAATATATTAGCCAGGCTAGGCTGGCCAGCCAAACAGTGAACAGAGGACTCTACCCAATATGTTTAAAGTTCACAAAACTCTGTCCGAGAGGAAGGAAACGTATGCCAATTGTGGGATCCCGGGCATTTTGCACAATGTGAAACTAGGTGAAAGCATTTGGTGCACCAGGCTAGTAATATGATACCACCCCAATTACAAAGTATAAGAAGAATCATTAATGTATCATAAAGAATCATAATGTAATTAGGTTATAAGGATTATGAAGTTGAAAAGCATGTTGTTTTCTCGCCACAAAGTCCACCATTCTCTCTCCCAGTCACATCAGGCCCTTAATGCACTGAAGCCCACTGATCAAAAAAATCTTCATAGCTTTACAGGTGCCAAATGGCCTGTCAATCATAGCATACCCAGTAGGAGGTGAGAAAGCACTCCAGCAATGCTGAAAGGCGAAAACAACGCGTTGTCAGTAGGCTTTGCTTTGTAGAATTGGGAATAGAGTCTGGTGGCGAAGTCAGTCAGAGATTCACTCAGTACGGCTCCAGCTGTTTGACTTGTAGGCTCCTTGCATCCTTCCCATGGTGCCGTGTGGCCGTGACATCTGGGTGGCGGGAGAGCTGAATCAGGAAAAAGGTGGAATGGACAGATTGTTTGACATATGAAGTCAATCATAAATTGCTTTTTTCATGAAAAACCATAATGCTACCTTTTCCGTTTTTACTTTTTTGACAACTGCATACCTTCCACTATCAGCTCCACAACTTCTGTCTTATTTTCTGTTCCTGCAGAGAACATGCAGTGGTACATGCCAGAATCCTCCACTTTGGTGCCATATATTTTAATGGAAGAGTCACCATTGACTCTGGCCCAGTATTTTCCATCCTCCACTTTTTCTTCATTATCTGTATCCACAGGCTCCTGGATACTCAGAGATTCTCCAGACTCCTTAAACCAAACACCTTTGTGTGTCTCGGTTCCATTAGAAGGTGCAGAGCAGTGGAGATCTGCAACTTCCTTTTCTGACACTGTGGTGACAGCCCACTGTTCGAAGCTGCTGGTGGTGTCTAAAATATGAGCGGCAAGAAAAACTAGCATGATGACAGAGAAAAAAAAATAAACCTCAGAGGTAATGAAGTAGGGATTTGGTGGTGCAGAGCAGTCCTGTAAACAAAATCATTGGAACCCTACCATGTTTCATTATCTCACTTTAATCAAGCTTAGCTGCACTATATAAAGTGTCAAACTGAGCTGACTTGACTTCATTTTTCCACTCAGTTTGGCAGAATGCTGTACTGGGAGCCAAAATTAGATCCTCAGCCTCATTTAACTAACTGGCTTTAAAATGTGTCTTCATGTGATGTCATACAAACAGAGCATACAATTAATTTACTTTTTACATTGAAAAGAACCTTAACTTCTCCCACTTTGTTCCATTTCAGCTCACAGAAAAGCCACCTAGCGCTAATCTGGTCATGCTGAAAAGTGTATGGTCTAAAGGCTGTTGTCAATGTCTGCTTTTACCATACATTTGAATGATTTAAATGGTTTTAATTACCTGCTTTAAACTATGCTGCATTATAGACTTTATGGTTTTCCATTCCTGAAAGATTACAAAACAGGCTCACCCACAGTCACGTAGTACATCCTGCTGATTTTCACACGACTCTCACCAACGTGTCCATCCGTCACACACTCATACACACCCTCGTCATGTTTCTTGATCTGCAGCTTTGTCAACAACTTCTGGTGCCCTGCCTCATTTTGTGAGTTGGAATCTTTCGACCTGAAGGTCCATTTAAATTTAGGTTCTGACATGACTGGGGCCTTGTCATGATGACAGCTCAGGGTTAGGTCAGAGCCTTTGGGAACCCTCACCTCAGCTGAGAGGGTGATGAAAACCTGGATGAAGAGAAAATCCAGTTGACGATGCAATTAAATAGAGCTAGGTACTTGTCGCATGTTTTGGTCCACTGGCAATTTAGTTTCTGTTAGTGCATCATTTGGAAAAAAGAATCATATGCGTCCCTATCCCGTATGTCCCTGATATCATCATGGACTTCAAACTGTTTTAATACGTTTTGAAATTGTTTTTCTCTCAGCAGGGTGATCTTATTTCTGACGCTTGTTTAATGTGCTCTAGATAATTGAGTCCATTATTCTGAATAACTTGGCTGACTAGAGCGCCACGTGACTTGAGCTAAGGCAAAAGTGGAAGATCAAACCGAGAGATTACTACACTGATCTTTTGAGAGCCTTTGAAATTTACTTCAGGGTTTTTAGCAGTATTATGCTAATACACATATAGGCATGTGCTCATAATAATGCAAACACACATTTCATTTGATTTCTGCTCCAACACATATCTGACTGATGTCAAACATGTTGATTCTGTCAACATTTTCAATTCATAACACATTGATTTAGTCAGCCTTTCTTTCACTTTTCTGTCACAGTGTTTTTTACCTTCAGCAAGAGTAGGAGAGAGATATGGCACAGCATCTCTTATCTGAAGACAAGATCACAGAGAAAAAACATAAAATCAATATCGCGCACACACACACACACACACAACACATCTGGCAACAGGGTAAAGTCACACATTGTCCCTCAGAATGCAGGTCTAACAGCCTGGCAGTCTTATTCCAGACAATTCAATTAGCCTTTTAGACTGCATAGTTGTTGGCAACACCTATCACAATTATCATTTAAAATCCCAACCAGGGTTGCTTCCATTCACCATTTAAGGTGATAGGCTGCAAAGGATTAAGCTTTTCCTCTAAACAGAAATAAAACATACTCACGCAGATTCTTTTCACTGTTATTTCTCTGCTTCTGTCTGCTGACCTGAGGGTCAATGAGTCTTTGGGATCATAGACAATGGTTTAAATGACTGACTGAGTTCCTCTGTGTGCTAGGTGTCTCTCTTTTCCCCTCAGTATTCTGTGTGGACTAATGATCGGTCTGTTTGTTGGTTTAGGGAGCGTGCATGTTTGCTTAGAACATGTTGGAACCCAGCTGATTTACTGAAAACCACATGGGAAAGGAATTGGCAAAAAGCCTCTGGAATCTGTATCCCCCTTTTCAGTGTTATTCTCCCACCATTGCCATTGAGGCTGGGCTATTTTCATAGGCTGTGTACTTCTTCTCCACCTACAAACCATCTGATTTTTACAATGACTTACCCAAGTCATGCAGACTATCCTCCCTTATTTGACTGTGACGGATATTCTTATTTATTGTCTAATAAACTATGTATCTAATAAAATATGTTTTGCAAAATGTGCAAGCACCTTGGCTTAATCTATCCTTTCTGTATTGAGTCAACTGCATAAGATGATGATGGCTATAAATGAACCACAGTGACATGAAAGTTAGGCCTGCAGTAGGCTATGCAACTGCTACTGTCATCTTTTGTGTTAACCTGGCATTCATGGCCTATTAGACTGAATGGACAGGTGCACAAACGCAACCGTTAAGGAGACATGGCCTAAGTGGGCATTGTCAGCCCTAAAAGACTGTTTAGCAGCCGCCTTACAACAGTCACGTTGACCTTGAGGAATACTCTTCAGTCAGCACGAGAATTCTCAAACACTTCACAGATACCAAAGATGCACGCCGCGTATGGTAGGGAATACAAGCCATCACCAACTACAGACCAGCTCCACTCTCCTGTGACGGTGAAAGCTTCCTCCCAGAAAGACTGAACCAGTTCTTCTCAAGATTTGAAAAGCAGAATGACACAGTAGCAAGGAAATCCAGCCCTCCCTCCAATGACCAGGTGCTACATCTGTCCACATCTGAAAAGAGGAAAGCTCTGCTCAGAGTCAACCCATGGAAAGCTGCTGGGCTAGACCAAATACAATAGAATGTGTGGACCAGCTAGCTGACGTCCTGACCGATGTTTTCAACATCTCTCTGAGCACCACTGTTGTCCCTACCTGCTTCAAGACCACCACCATCACTCCAGTACCGAAAAAAGTGACCTGTCTCAGTGACTACTGCCCAGTTGCACTTACATCCACCATCATGAAGTGCTTCGAGAGGCTAGTCATGAAACACATCAAGTCCTAGCTACCTGCCACACTGGATCCGATGCAGTTTGCATATCACCCCAACCTCTCCAGGGAGGATGCCATCACCACTGCCATTCACCTGGCTCTCACACATCTGGACACAAAGGACACTTATGTCAGAATGCTGTTTATCAACTTGAGCTCAGCATTCAACACCATCATTCCAGAGCGGCTGGTCAAGAAACTGAGTCTAAACACCACCCTCTGCAACTGGATCCTGGACTTCCTAGTGGGGAGACCGTAGGCAGTCAGGATAGGATCCAGGACCTCCAACACCACCTTGCTCCCAGGAGCCTCCCAAGGCTGCATGCTCAGCCCCCAGCTGTTCACACTTCAAGCCACATCATCAAATTTGCTGATGACACAGCTGTGGTGGGTTTGATAAGTGGACGTACACGTCACAGACAACCTCACATGGACCAAGAACACCACACACGACAAAGAAACCTCAGCAACACCTCCATTTTCTACGGAAGCCGTGGAACACCAACCTCCCCTCCTCCATCCTGACAACCTTCTACATGGGGACTATTGAGAGCTTCCTCACCACTGCCATCACAGCGTGGTTTGGTAACTGCACTGCTGCAGAAAGAAAGTCCCTGGAGAGGACTGTGAGAATGGCTGAAAAGATCATGGGGGACCTTTCTTCCCTCAGTATACAACACCCACTGTCTGTGCAAAGCCATGAGCATTGTTAAAGACACAACACACCCGTCCCATGTTCTCCCTAATGCCCTTGACTGCTGAACAACAAAACATGATGTTTATTCACACTGAACTGAATGCACTCCTGCACTTTTTCTATGCTGCTAAATACTCTATATTCTACCTCTTACAACAATCAATGTTCTAATTATGCCTTGTCTTGTCTGTTGTCTGACGCACTTTATGCATATTTATAATGTATGTGCACTAAATGTAGCGTAATTGCACTAAATGTAGCCTATCTTAAATGTCTTTCTATGCCACCACTTGAATACACATTGTTTCACCTCATACAGTGTAGATTGGCTGAAATTACAATAAAACCCACTTTACTTGTTAAATTGCCTATAACAGCAATATACCAGTTTATGGCAGTCACATACTGTTGACACTGACGTAATTATGTGAAGCAAAAAAAGAAATGCAAAAGAAGCTTTAGATTGGCCTATTTAAAGACTATGGCAGGCATAGACTAACTGCAATGTGTTACCAGGGTAGAAGAGTACTGTACTAATGCATGAGTATAGAGTCAGGTGCCATTGCGAGACTTTTAGTTTCAAGAGTGTGCTATTTTTATTCATTCATTTATTCATTTGTTTATTTGACGTTTTTATTGTTTATCCGCTTTCTATAGGCTACTAAATTGTTTACTCAAACGAGAGGTCTGCTTTGAACTTTTTTGTATTTTACATGTATTTTGGCGTCATATATGTATGCTTTGCATACATTGCATACATTTCAGGTAAAAAAATAAAATCAGTCCTCAGGTCGGAGCATCACCAATCGACATTGCAAAGTAGCACTCGATTAACTTTGGCTGATGAGTGTTGTAGTCATGTGCAACCAAAAGCCGCTCGGGAAAGGAAATACGTCTGGCTTTAGAAAGTTTTATGGAAGTTTGTGCGCTTCAAAGGAGAGAAAGGACTCTAATCGTTTTGTGGTCAAACAGTGCCTATTGCCTTCAAAAGAATAATGAATGCCAGTTTACCGATGAAGTGCATCTAATCCAGTAAAAAAGCACTGAAAGTAAGTAAAACGGATTCGCATTTTGTTAAAAATCAGTTGGAGCTAGTTAGCACGCTAGCCTATCAACTTCCCTCAACGTGAAAACAATGCCACTGTCGTAGATTTAAGTGCAGTGCAAAGTGAAAATACTATGGATTCCCTTTAGATTACCTGTTTTGTCAACTTGTGTGGTCAGTCATCAACTTAATATACTATGATCTTGTACTGTAGAATGATTCATGAGAGTTATAACTTGAGCAAGATTTGTTGTAACGTTAACATCCAAGTTAACGTTACTGTTACGGGATGATGGCCTTGTAGGAAGTTAGCTAAATAAGATGCTTCAAGTTAACATTAATGTAAAATAACGTTCAATTATTGACCAGCCAGTGATAAGCACGCCCTTGAATTCCATCAAATCTGTAATTGCCCTTTTTGCATCCAAAGACCGCACATTTCAGTGCGTATTATGATGTTAATGGTTCATGTTCATGGTTCAGTCCAGCTAATTAGGTCACAGATGTGCAACGTTACACATCATTAAGATTTAGGAATATCGGTGTTTCAGTTTCAAACCGTCTCCGTTTGTTCAAAGGCATATGTTGGAATAAGAAAAAGACACTTTGTAGTATGTAACATTTTTGTTGTCCATGGTTGCAACCGATGTAGGTCACGAGCTTCGCTTGGCTGAGGAAAACTGCCGACGTAGTGTTAAACATGAGAACGATATTATTATGAACTCAATGAGAGTTCATCTCAATAATTCCCAAATGTATGTAGTTGAACGTCTCAGCCAAACATACAGAGCATGAAGAATCTCACTGGCCTGTCGTACCGGGTGCAGCCAGTCCATGCACTAAGCATCTTCATACACCTAAATTGTTGTTCAGACAGAGATTAGGTAATTGATTAGCCCATGTTCAGAGTCATACTTGAGGAAACTTGCTAGTTAGGATTTGAAATGTTCACATTGGCCAATCCTTTTCTGTTGGCTTGATGTGTCATTACTGTGTTTCACAGTGTGTGTCTTTGAGATGGGCCTCCTGATCTGAAGAGGCATAATCATGGCGACACAATTCAGCATCGATGATGCCTTTGTGCTGGAGGGAGAGGATGAGGGTGTTGGCCCAGAAGGAGATCTAGAAGGATGGAAAGGGAAAGACAAAGAGAGAGATGGAGAGATGACCTTTGGCCCTCTGTCTTTCACCAAACCACAGACTTATCCAGCCACTGCAGCTGGCTCCCCTGAGCACAGCAATCTGAAGTATCAGGTATGTGTCTGTGATTGTTGTTTGTCACTGGCGTCGTGCAGTCTAGAAAATAATGCAAAAGAAAGGCTATGAAGTACAGTTTATTAGTTCATTAGTGTGAAATATGACATATATAGTGTAATAGAGTTGATGGTTTAAATATGGTTTAAAGCAACAGTAGTCTCCACCAGTATATATCTAGGCCATATTATTAGAGTTTGATTGCAACCAATTTGCAGTCATTGCAACCAGTTTGATTGTAGCCAATAACTTACAATGTACAAAACCTGTGAAGATATCATTCTAAGAAAATTCAGTCTTGCAAACACAAAAATGCATGACACCCTCTTGTTTTTGCTACATTAGTGTGTCAGTCCGTCCATTCTTTTCAGCCTTTGACCATGTTGATTTTCTTCTTGTACTGAATGTGTGTTCTGTATTTGTATGCTTTTCACTCTCTTTTCTCTTTTCACTGTCTCTTTCCCTATCTTTCTGGTGGTCAGAATCTTGAAAATGAAGATGGCCTCGGTAACAGTGGCGGCTCCTCCTTCAACAACATCTTCAAAATCAGGTTTGTCTCAGCGACGCTCTGAACCGGATCTGTGTGTTTATGCCACTGCTAGGTGTGTGAGAGAGGCACTGTAAGAGATGCACTATGTAATAAAGGTGGAGCTCCTCCCCATGTTATTACATTATCTTAGTGGTATGGGCAGAGTCCAGTTTTGATAGTGATCAAACCAGGGTTGTGTCGTTCAGGTTGGATTAGACTTCTCAGAATTATGGGTCCTCTAAGCAAGCAAAGCAACACTATGTAGGTGTAAAACTAGTGGACTAGCTACCTAAAAAATGCATATTTTTTTCCAGAGCCTTAATGGCACTGCTACAAGATGCTAATTGGTGACAATACAGTTAACAATGTCATACTGTAGAGGTATTCCTTCATTTTGTGGTGGTTTCCTACCTTCCTTCCTTATTTGGGCCAAATTATTCACAATGTTAAGGATCACACAAGGATGGCACAAGATAGCTCTGATAACAATAAAACCTTTGTGCCTGCTATTATCAACATCAGTACTCTGTTGAACTCTTTTAGGAATAAGACAATATGCATTTGCATGTTGGAACAGTCACAGGGAGTTCCGTCCAGAATTACTGATCTTTTATGGGTCAGTCTTGACTGCATATTACAGCGAAGTGGTTTATTACGAAAATGTGTTACTCACTGTTTCTGAAACAGACCTGTTCAGTTGGGCTGTTACTGTTGTCATGAATCCTGATCTTATTGGGTCTTGACTTGCGCAGAGGGGATGTTGCTGGTCTCATTCACACTGTAGGCACTGTTCACTTGAAACTGTTCATTTGTGTTCTGTGCGAGACAGCATCTCTCTTTACAGTGTGTCCCTAAGTATAGTTAGTGTTTATGTGACGATCCTAAATATTGTAATAATGTACCCGTATTCATATGTAGGCCTCCCATATGTCCTTCCCTCACTTTTCACTCTGTCCTCAGGCCCTCCTTCCTTCCTTCCTTCCTTCCTGGGCTCCATCAGCCGCTGCTTGTTGGCTTCAGCTGTGGCAGTTCTGCTGACAGTGTTCCACATGTCTTCAGCATGCTGTTGTTTTTCAAATAGCTTTGAAGCTATTTGAAGCTATTTTGTTTTTGCCAATCCAAACAGTCTGAGTACAGTCAGGAGAGAATTTACCAGAAACCAATGCAAAAGTTCCCTTTTATTGTGTTTAGCTGCAAGTTTTATGTCAGTGGTGGTAAATTGGTCAGAATGAGTAGACTAGTATCCTCTTAATCTGCCAATGTGTCTTTGTTCTAATTGCTACCCTACTGTTGTGGTGGCTGCTATAGCCTTTGTGTCTTGTGTTTCATGCGTCACAGTTCTTTTTATTTTTTTGTTTTGTCGTTCAGAGCCAGTAAGTAAGATATGCGTTTCTTCACAGTTATTGACCTGGATGGATTATATTCAGTAAGGATTCCAAAACCTGTGGCTATAATGGCTCTCTCTTGTCTTATCTGTCCATCAGGGTCTACTGCTCTGTTCTGTTGCTCTCCTGGTTGTTACTCTCCCTCTGCTCTGCAGCTCTCTATCTGTCCTGTATATCAGCATGCTTCTGGAGCTCCTGTCTCAGTCACTTTTGGATTGTCAGCGATTGCCTTTTTGGTGGCTTTTACTGCTGTTTTTCTTATCTAATCGCGTTCCATCTGTTAACTGTTTGGAAATGTTCTGTTGCTTGCCATTGAAGAAACAGAATGTTTTGTCTGCCTGAACTTGTGTTTGAAGCCCAGAGGTGTAATTAGATGTTAAAGGTATTTTCTCTCTATAACAGGGTATGATGATTATCATTTTTATGTAACGTAATGATATTCATTCAACTGCTATTCATTCATTTAAGTAAGAGCCTATAATTTACCCTGGACGACTTTTCATAGAGACTGAACTTTTTCTAAACCACAAGTATTGTCCAGAATAAAATTGCACCCATAAATATACCAAATTTTTGAAAAGCATGTTTGAAATGTAGAGGGGCTTCTAGGAACTGCTAGGATAAGGGTTCCACTGCACGCCTTAAATCCCGTCACAAAGCAAATGGCTACTGTCATGTACAGAGGGCTAAACTGTGCTGTGAAAGAGACTCTCTCTCCCTCCTCCTGCATGAAATTAAAGCCTGCCTGGGTAATAGCATGCTCTGTCGTTCCAGCTTACACTTTACCTGAAGACTCACTGCTTTATTCCTTTACCTTGAGATTTTCTGACGTCTGCTAAGATGTTATGAGCATGAGTCAACGCACAGCAGTTTTTCAGTCGCACACGTTTGGGCGAATTTCACAATCAACGGCAGCACGAGTTTGATCTTGAAATATGGAGCAACTTGATCAGGCTGTGTAAATATTAGTCATGGCTTTCTGGTTTAATGTTTAATGTGTATCGCCAAAAAACATCCCTAGAAAAGAAATGTGGGATCTGTAAAGGCCTCAAGGCTGCCAACAACAATTCAGATTTTAGCCACCAGTTAAATAATAGAGGGTACAAGGTGTAGGGTGGGGCATTGGGATTCATCCAGTGAAGAGGAGTTTTTTTTTTTTTTAAAGCTAAAACTGCACTGCTCCCATTAGTTTGCGTTAGCTATTGCTTCGCTATTTGGTCTGTATTGTTCCAAATTCTCTCATTCTCAGACCTATCGACAGCATTTGGTGAAGTCAAACAACAGGCCTATTGATTGATTCACACTGGATTTCTTCTTTAAGTGTGTTGGGTTACTGTATATGCCAGTGTTGAGTATAGTGAGGTGTTTGATGCCTGCTCTGTTCCTCCACAGTGACCCGGCCACCCTCTCCTACTGCAGCTCCCAGTGGTCCTTCAGTACCCTCAGCTCCGTCACACAGCTCTCTGCACACTGCTGCGGGTAACTACACGTGCAAAAAGACTCACTCTCACTCACTCACTTACTCACAACGGGCATTTAATATCTGTTTTTAAATTGGCACCATTTTACTGAGTTGTTCAGTCAAACAAGGGCTTTGTTTTGTAAGATTAGCACAGTAGTAAAAAAGTGTACATTTTCCCAGTATAGAGAGATTCTACCAGTAGTATACCCCAAACAAGTTGTAGGTCATAAGTAGTACAGCAATATGCCATTTAGAAAATGGCCAACACATTTTGCTACGTCATAATATTTTTTGCCTGCTGGAGGTAATGCACGAAACACACAGTGAAAATGCCATCACTCGTACCATCCTCTCTTCCCTGTCTGTCTCTGTTCCAGATGGACATCTCACCCCTTGGTGAAGAAGAACAGGCGGGTGGTTCTAGCCTCATTCCTCCTCCTCATCATTGGAGTGGGTGAGTTCCTCTGCCTGGCTGAGTTCAGGTTTTTGGTCAAAACTAGTCAAACTCCCAAAATATGAACTATTGTGGTGTAGCTGTAGCAGCCGATAACAATCACTGCCTGTATCCTTTCAGCCATTTTGAATGTAATAAAGTCAGTACTGTAATAAGTTGCTGATAATGTAATAAATGTCTCAGTGGGTCTAAGAGATTACTGTCGCTCAAAACACAGCACAGCCATAGCAGAGCCACGTGTAAATGCTCGAGAGGTGGGGCAGAGGTGAGAAAAGTGTAAGACTAAGAGGCCGTCCACACGGCAACGTTTTTCTGTTAAAACAGAGAAGTTTCTATGCGTTCTGGCCTTGCATTCACATGGCGCCAGCGTTTTGGGTGACCTAAAACTTTCAAAACGGGTTCCAGAGTAGAAAAATCTGAAAATGCTGTCTTTTCGTTGCTGTGTGGACAAGCAAAACGCAGCTTTTTGAAAACGGCAATTTGTCACGTGACCAGAAGAGCAGTGAAGACCCCGGCACACAACAAGTGGTAAAAGCAACAATGGAGGACAACGAAGTTGTGTTTGTGCTCTATGCGCATGTGCTCTCTGGTGTTTGTGTGTCCAGTGGCTCTGGCTGTATCTGTTTACAGCGCCACATATAGATGTGGAATATGTATTACATAATTTTCACTCAGTGTTCCGTTGTCATGAGGATGCAGATATTTTTCGTGTGTGGACACGGATTCTTTTCAACACAGGAACGGGAACGTTGCCATGTGGACGGGGCTTAAGCAGCCTTCAATTGGCACCATCAAACCATGGATGTTTTGTTACTTGCTCTAGTTGTAGGTTTGACTGTCTTCTCAGGTCTCCACCAGAGCCCATGAGAAGGCCTGGGGCAGCATATTCAAGGCCTTAACAATTCACTGAAGTACAAACTCCCCCTCTAAATCTCACCTCCATCCAGGTCATGGCACCAATATAATCTGCATCATTTTACATGCTTCAGACCTTCAGAAATTCTGTTGACAAGTTATTACATGATTGACTTTTATTACATTAAACATTTACATTTATGCATTTAGCCAATGTTTTTTCTCCAAAGAGGATAAGCATTCTAGCTACAGCACAATTAAAAACGAAATGCAATTTACTAACATGAAATTGGCAGGAGATGAAAGTGCAGGAGTGTGATAAAAGTGTAGGACAGAGAGAGATTGGGGGGGCATTGTAAGTGCATTCCAGGTATTCAGAAGTTTTAAGCCAGGAGATGTTCTTGGAAGAGCTAGGTCTTCAAGAATTTCTTGAAAGTGGAGAGGGTATCCGTTGCTTTGATGGCACTTGGGAGGTCAGTCCACCAGCGTGGAACAGCAGATGAGAATAGGCTGGATTGACCTGTGCGAAGTGTTAATTTAGCTGGACAACGTTCTGTGGAGGAGCAGAGTGACTTGGGGGGGGGGGTGGTAACATAGTGCAAGCGGCTAAGGGTAGCTAGTGGAGTTCAATGAACAGAGGTGTGATGTGCTCTTTTTGGCTAGTTGAAAAACAGACGTGCAGCTGCTGGAAATGGTCAAAATGATTACGTCAATGGCAGTTATTATGTTACTGACTTTTATTACTTTAACAGCTGTTACAGGTGCCTTTCCAGTATGGTATCAAAGCAGTGTTCAATGTTATTGGTGTTATTGCTGTTACAGGTGCCCTTCCAGTATGTTATCAAAGCAGTGTTCAATGTTATTGTTGCCTTCAGCCTTGACCCAGTATGACGCTCTTTGTCTGTTCACTCCTTAGCTCTCATCTTCACCGGTATAGTCATACAGTTAAACCCTCAAGCAGGTAAAGTGTGGGCATATTCCTGGCTTGTACCATTCTGATGTGTGCTTAGTTCTGGTCATCTGTGATCACTTATCTGTCCTCTCCTCTGACCTCTGTCATCACAGGAGTCTCCAGTGCCATCTTCTTTGTTCCTGGGTTCTTGCTTTTTATCCCAGGGGGTATGTTGTTGTTGTTGTTGTTGTTGTTATTATTATTGTTATTATTATTATTATTATTATTATTATTATTATTATAATAAGAGACTGTTCCTGTTTTGGCTATCTCAGTTGCTTATCTTTGACTTGGTGTGTATCTTTCCTCAGTTTATCATGTGATCTACATAAGCTGTGCTGTCCAGGGCCACAGAGGCTTCAAGTTCTTCTATCTGCCGTACTTTGAGAAGTGACCTCTCACTCCAGATTCTTTTGTGCCAAAAAAATCTCCAAGTTGTGTGTGTGTGTGTGTGTGTGTGTGTGTGTGTGTGTGTGTAAGGGAGGGATCCCACTGTTGTATGAACTACCACTACTAACACAGAACCACTGTTCAAAACTCTGCAGGCTTCCAACATAGTCTTTGGAAGGGAAGGAATTTTTTATATGAATTTGTCCTTTTAAAAACACTACACTGTTTACGATCATGATTTTTTTGTAGCGACAACCATTTTAAAATCTTTTGTGATTTTCACCAAATATATTTTAAATCAGTCTCTGTATGTTTCTTTAAAAAAAAAAAAAAAAAAAATACAGACGGCGAAGTGTGTCAGTGCCATACACGATTCACAAATTCACGAATCTGTCTTCCTTTGTTTTGTTTTTAAGTTCTGTTGTGTATTTTTTGTGTGATTGCTGTGCTGGTGATATTTGCAATCAGCCATCACGTAGGCTCATTGCTGCAGTAGACTGACATTAAGAGACATTTCAATAAAAATGGGAACATGGAAATAGCAGTTAGCAAGAAGTATTAAGGTAGAAAATCTGTGGTCATCCACAAGTGATTGAAGTTGATGGATTTGGGTGGCTTAGTGATGTGGTAATAGACAATGAAAGTATTTCAGTGCAGACATCAGATGCATTGACCTCTATGGCCTTGAGAGCCTCCCATATCAATTTCAAATCAGTGTCATCATTTTTGTTTTCAATGTGACTTAATATGTGTTCCTTTTACAGTAGTAACAATTGCTTTATGTGTTTAACCCCCCGCCCCCCAAAGCCACTTACCCTTTCTTCAGTGTTGTGCAATCTTATGTTGTATTTAACTGTGTGGCCCTACATTATGTTTTAAACTTGCTTGTGCAACTTTAACTTATGTCTCCGAGTTTGTACTGTGGAACCCTGTTTAGATGGTTTATGTTCAAGCAACAGATGCTAGGAGGTGCCTCAGGTGTTCACAGTCCTGGTAGACATTCCATTCGTCATTGAATGCATTTCTATATGCTGACAATAAAAGAAAACATGTGATTATGACCAGGTTGAAACCTTGTTATTGTTGTAATACTTTAATTCTTTGTTTGACCTTGACTGTGAGTTGGTCTGCACAGGAAGTCAGACCAATGTGATGTAGTTATGTTTGTTTTTCAGTTTGAGAAAAGTAGGTCTGCCAGTTATGGATTTGTATTTGTGATACTATTTGTTTTTCGCCTTTGTGCTTCAGCAGTACTACCTCCTTGTGGCAGCCAGGTGTTATGACATCGATACCGTGTTCCAAAGTCCTCATAACATTTATGGGTCTCTTCAGTTAACTAGACTTTTGCCCTAAACATACATTCTGGGGTGGTTACTGGGGAAGTGTGAGCATAACTTCCAGTCGACAAGTTTAACAAGCAGAGTAGGCCACCGCTGTGTGAGGCTATTGCGTCCAATTTTAAAAACAACCAATTCATCCTTAATTTTCAAAAAGTGCTGATAACCGCCAGCAGTCAGATAGCAATATAAAACCTTATGATGCTTAAAGGGGTTGGGAGGGGGAAAGATGAAGATTATGTTGTAACTATAGGGCATTTTCATCCCTGATCAGTGACAAATCAAGTTAAAAACGGGTTAAAATACATTTCAGTGTACTGACACAATGAACTGATGCCATCTGGTGGCTAAAATGAAAACACAACTAAAATATCACGGACACATGTACTTAAAATCCTTTCCAAATAAATATATAAAATGTAATAGTTGCTGTGGTGATATTTAGTCATTGCTCACACATGAGGCAAGCGGTAAAGAGAATGCAGGGGCGCCGCCGGGGGGGTGGGGGGAGTTAGGATGATTCCAAGGGCCTGGCACTGATAGGGGGCCCTAGAGAACATTTTAATATTATAATCAATGTTTGGGAGACCCAAAATTATTTTCTAGCGGTGCAGCTGAGAGCATGTGTGCTTGTTTGGCTAATTTGTACTCACTAAACAAGCTGTGTTTTCATTAAATAAGTTGTTCAATGAAATGATGATTCAGTTTTGTAAAATTAGCAAATATTTATGCGAGTTATGGGAGTTCAAGGAGCAGAAGTGAGTAATACAACCAATTCCCTTTGGCACTCTGGACCTTCTAAACTCCTTTTATTTATTGGTTTTTCAAAACAAAACAAAATGTCCAAAGTATTTAATAAAACTAAGCTCCATTCAGTTTTCTGTAAAAATAAAAAAGAACAACATTGACACATCTCCAACTATACAACTTTGATTCTCCATCTTCTTTTGCCTCTTCTCTGGCCTCTTCTTTACTCTGCTATTTGCAGTAGCGGTCAGCCTTCATCTTGCTTCTCCTGAGAAGGTGAAATAAAGCTTAGAGGAAATATTTCAATAATACTTCAATTAAACTTCATGAGTGGGACAAAAAAGAGCCCAACGCGTCATGCCAAATGTATAGTTTCCCCATACCTGTCAAGCAGAGCCTCGTGGAACTTGCCGTCAGTTCTGGCTTTCTTCAGGGTGCCGCTGTCTTCCTCATTCACTCTGAGCTTTCGATCCTGGAAGCTCTGGAATTTCTTCCTGAAGTGCACACATACCATATAGATCATATAGGCATCACCACAGGCATTCAACCAGCATAGGACTGCAACTGTCCGCATGTTGAAGTAGGGAAGTAGGGAAGGACAAACAGAAAGAAAGTCGTCTGTCAGTTCTGGGCAGGTTGACCATGCAGGCATTGAGGTGCATTAATAGTGGGGAGAGAGTGGAAAGGTCAATGTGCACTTTGCCGGGCCAAATGGAGTGACAGTCTTGACATGCAAAGCCATGTCATTTATTTCAGCCACAAAATGCCACAAAGACGCAGAGGACATTGATTTAGGTGTCCCTCTGAAATGTTGGATTTTCCCAATGCTTTAAGTCACCTGGCTTGGCGCAAAGCAATTACACCACCTGTCAATCCCCCCCCCCCCCCCCCCCCATGCAAACAAACAGCTCCTGGGCTGCTCAAACGCTGTCTGGTCCTGTTGACAAAAACGACAATGACATGGGCACTTTACACACACACACACACACACACACACACACACACAAAAACAAAAAAACGCACATTCAGATGTGGCCCAGTGAAATGTCACATTGCATAAAACATCATCTTGGTTTCCCAGAATCCAACAGCTGCACATTGACTTTGCCTTTTAAAAGCAGAGTGTTGACAGACAAACCTGCTCAAAGGCAGGGACACTGAGAACTTTAACATCTCATGACAAACAGCCCCTGCTGCATCTGCGTCCAGTCTACACATGCACAAGGATATCTGAGCCTAGACCAGCAGCAAGAGTACAAGTAGACTCAACTCAACTAGTCAGAAATGCATGACAACACAGTCAACAACACAAGGCAGCACAATGTCTCACACATGGCCATCAGCAAAGGCTCTGACAGGGCAAGACTGAGCTGCCACTGACCTGAGAGAAACATAACACCCGTATATGAACCAGTGAACAGAATGCAGACAGGAACACTTATTACGAAGGCTTGAGGCTCTCACAGCCTTTGTTTGCAGCCTACAGAAGGCAACCTTCTGATTTATATAAAAATCAGCACTACTGATTGAGTTTCTGAACACCTCATTTTTCACATTGGAATGCACCATATATATACATCTTAAATATCAACGCATACAAATAACTGCTGTTTAACATTCTCCAACAAATAAGCCAAACTTATATAACTGGGAAAACTGGACAGACTAATGGTGTAACTAAGATTGGGCCAATTTGTAAATTTGTAAATTTTTGGCCTATGTCGATCCCATATTGATCTATTTTGACAAGTGATCATATATGTATGAGTCACTGAAATGAGAAACTAACCACATAAGGTCGCAGCCAACCAATGTATAACATCAGAAGACTACGGTACAGGGGAGACACATCAGCAGTAGTTTATGGAGTCAAGTTAAATGGACTGTAAGCGCAGCAGACGGTGAGCATCACCCGCATTTGTGAAGCCCCTATTAGATGTGTGGAGAGGCTGATGCTACAACAGTTTAGGATAGAGGCAGCTAAAAACATCTGGGCTGGCAGCTGGAGTCCTGATAGGCCATCAGGTGAAAGCGGAAAAGACAGAGTCACTCACACGTAGTTGATCTCACAGCTCTTGACGTTGCCCCGGTCTTCGTCGGCGATGTCGTCTTTCCGCTTGACCTCCCTCTCTGTGCAGGAGCGAATCTAACACACGGGGCAGTCACAGGGCAGGAGAGACACAAAAAGCAGAGAGGACTCCATGTCAGCCACCAGGACCTCCACTCCCCCCTGGGAAGTCTCACACAAGTACAATTTCACCTCACCTCACCTCAGCATGGGATAGAAGCCCTCATGGCTACATGACACACAGACAGGCAATACAGCGTCTTTAGTAGTGCTTACTCACTTAGGCTGGGGCAGATCACATACCTCAAAGTGTCCCACATGTCAAACTTGTAATGTTTATTATTGCATGTCGCTTCAGACAAAAGTATCTGCTAAGAACCAGAACCATAGCATTCCTGTGTGTGTGTGTCTGTGTGTATGTGTGTGTGACAAACACTATGCACCAGTACAACAGAAGAGAACCTCTCAAAACATCCGTCTAGAAGCGCTTCCTGGACTCAGAATTTTTTTGTCTGAGGTGTTCTTTGGATGGAGAATTTCAGATCAAAAAGCAAAAGAAACTTCAAGGTACTCTCATTTAAGTTAAAAAGCCCTTATTGCAGTGGCTTGGTCACATTAAGCCTTTTTTCAAAAAAAACTCCTATGCACTTTGGCAATCAAGCCTTCAGTTTTGACTCCCTGATGAAGGCTTGAATGCTAAAACGCATAGTTTTTTAAATGTTTAATGTGACCAAGCTACTACAATAAAAGCTTTTTTACTTTTCCTAAATGAGAGTGCCTGGGAGTTTCTCTTGCTGTTTGATCACAAGAGAAACTCTATCCTCATCAGGCTGGACAGATGAGTAGTCAAGGCTTGCAGAAGCCAATAAGTGCAGTGATCTTATCCATTTCATAGCCTCAGTCTCTTTTGTATGTGTCTAAAACCAAAGGGGGTCATATACATCGTGCTCCATTGAGAAGGTGATGTTGAGTTTGTGACAGAGAGCGTCTTACCTTGACCATTTCCTCCGTACCAGCGGTCTTACTCTGGGCTACAATGTCTCCACTCTCACTGTAGGAGATGAAACAGCTGTTGGCTGCCAGCAGAGCCATTTGTCCCTGAGGGGGAGAGCAAGCGAGACGACAAAAGAGACACACCGATTCAAGCATGGCAGGGACCAATCTCATTCTGGTTTACAGGATAGAACCATTCAGCCCATATGAGCTCTAGCTGTGCACAAACAATTTGATACTCGGTTGGAGCATAAAAGTAGCCGTGCCTGAAGCAGGGTTGTAACCTAACCCTTAAAGAGCTCTTAAAGCCATCTACAGCATCAACGCAGCTGAGATTTACAGTGGTCAGTGCAATGCCAAACAGATACAAGACCCTGGTCTTTCTTGATTAGGTCTGCTAAGATATGAAAGTATTTTTCTTTTATTATGGCCAAATGCATGTGACAGTCAGTAAGAACACAACTTCACATTTGCTTTACTGTTTCTTACATTTGAAAGTGGTAAAGATAATACAATTTTTTATATAACAAATGACAGCTGATGAGCTACTTACGTCCTGAAACACAGGCTCCCACTGCTCTCGAGAGCCAATGGCGTCTGAGCGACCCACCACCACACCATCAGAGTTTACTCCTAGATACTTTCCATAGCCAGACTTCAGAGCTATCCTACAGGGGCACAGAATATCAACGTCAACAAACCGTTTATTAATGGAGTTCATTGAGAGTAAGCAAAGTAAATAATGGAACAAAAAATACAAACTGCTCAAAAAAACTTTGCTCCTTGTGTCATTAACCCACAAGCCTAGAAGGTTAATTTGCACAGAACACTCAGTGCCTGCATGTTTCCTACATCAGATATTGGACAGCTCACTCATGCGTACGTATAGACAAAGTGTGTGTGCTTACCTAGAGTCAGACACCTTAATGGCTGTAAACTGCTCTGGTGGGTCAGGTCCCTCATCCTCTGCAAAGTTGAACAATTACCATCAGCACCAAACCACGTTGCTTTCCATTACATTATGGACATAATTAGAGAGTGTGTCGACATGGCCATGCCATTGTTTGTTAGGGATAATACATAACATGCTATTTGAATAGCAAAAGTGAATGCATATTTGAGGAGATAAGGGCAACTATGCATTTTTATGTCGCAACTAATCCCTACAAAACATGTTTTTAAACACACTTATTACGTTGGTCTTCGACACATGATCTGTATACATACATAGACAATACTTTACAGAGCTCAATATATCTTAGCAGAAAACAGCGTGAGTTTGCTGCATGCATGGTGTGTGTCAGGTCCCTGTGGTGAATCCTAACACATTACTCAGTGTGGCAGAAAGTGGCCCTCTTGAAGGCAGTGAAGGGGGCGCAGCAGGAGCAGCCTAATGGCTTCAGCTGGTCGCTCTCCATTAGCGTTGGAAGCTAACCCCTGCTCTGGTGATTGCAAATTGATTTTTGAGGCCAGAAGAGGTGAGACGGTGGTGTGAGGTGCCACACGCACAACTGAACACAACAGGCAGAAAGCAATGGAAAAGAAACCAAGGGGTTTAGAGTGAAGACTAAAGTGCTTTATATGGCTGTAAAAGCCTTAAAAAGACACTGCAGTGCAATATGGCCTGACTGACCACATTAAACTATGGCAACAACTGTGTTATGATAGATGACACAGTGCCAGAGTTATTGAGATAATCTAGTGAGGCTATGAGAGAGCAACAGAGAGATAAATATGAAGTGCTAATGATGCCGTTTAGCCCATTTTCCTCATAGAACAAATATACTACATTAGCTGACTCTTTACGAGACAAAAGAAAAAAGAAAATGACCACAGGACCGCCACCAGCTTCAAGTCACTTCATGGTCAGCTGAAGCCCAATCAGAGAGGCAGAATAATGATCATTCTCAGGTGGGAAGCATGAGCCATGTTTACCTCCAGTGTGTGGCGCTCCTAGTGTGAACAGTCCAGTGTCCAGGGCATGCACATATGCATTGTTCTGCATTTCTATGGCAACTGTGCCCGTGATCTCCCCAATGTTGTGGACAGCCCACCATCCTCCTAAAAAGAAGATCATGCACTTGAGATGTAATGTCTCACTGTAAGGTCCTAGACCCAAGTCATCTTCTTAATATTTTGTCCCGTTAATGGTAAAGCTATCAAGTCAAGTCAATGTACAAATACAGTCAATTAGTCTCGTCAGTGAGGCTGGATAACACCATTAATTATGAAAAAGCTCTGAAAACACACAATAACGTCTGAAATTGCCTTGTTTTGTCTGCATAATCAGTAAACTTTGAAATTTCAGAAAGGATAATACCAAAATTTTCCTAAACAGGATTAGTTAAATTAGTTAATTGTTACATCCTTATTAACAGTAATAACTTGACCTATACCTTTACACTCTCTACAAGCTAGATTGTACTTACCGACAACATCTGGTTTGTCCGCATCATCTTCCCTTTTCCGCTTTTTATCTTTGTGCTTCTTCTTTTTGCTGGAAATGAATATTAGGAAAGCTTAGCGCACCTGAAAAGTTCTTTTAGGGGCTTCGTATACAAGTATTTTGTAGACGTCTGAAATACAGCCATAAACTTATGCATGTGGTCGGACGTAACGAGAGCTAGTACTTCATGATCTGAGAATAACATTAGGAAGGGATGCCTGCATATTTTCTAAGCACTATGTTAACGTTACTTCTACATGCTCGCAAGCATGCTGCAAATTTGAATTTTGCAGCTATGTTTTCCTATGGCTGGTGAGGATATTAAATAACGTTCAATGCATAATGTGCCAAAAAGCATGGGTCATCATTCCTTCAGAATGAAATCGTGGCTTTCAGTTAACAACCAGGCGCTCGTCTAACACTAATCATCTGATGTCTGCAGTCATCAACAAGAGTTGTTGACGGATTGTATATATTATTTAAACTAACTTTACATACATGCAAGGGCAGGAAAACACGCCATCCACCAAGCAAGAAAATACCTACCGACATACTGAAGTGCGCTAACAAACTAGCATAGCCGGGTACTTGCTACCTGTGACAAAACTGGCAAAGACTTTATTTCCAACAGACAAGAAATATGTCTTGGCGCTATAACACAGAAATATTCTCAATTTACCTTTTATCCTTTAGCCCCTTTAAAACAAGTTTTGTAGACTTCACATTGGAATACGCTGCCATTCTACAGTAGACTATGTGGCTACTTGTCGTCTAGACCGCCGATAAAAATATACCGGGTCAAGTCAATCTACTTCCGGATTGTACACTTACATTTATATTTACATTTATGCATTTAGCAGACGCCTTATCCAAAGCGATTTACTAAAAGAGGATACACATTTAAGCTACAGCACAATGAAAGTTAACTAAGAGTGCATATTGCTAACATGAGATCTGCAGTATTTTGAGATGAAAGTGCAATAGTGTAATAAAAAGTGCAGTATGGAGAGAATTTGGGAGGTGCATTGTAAGTGCATTCCTAGTGTTCAGAAATGTTAAGCCAGGAGATATTATTGGAAGAGCTAAGTCTTCAATAATTTCTTGAAGGTGGAGAGGGTGTCTTTTGCTTTGTAGAATTGTAGAAAAATAAAAGTTCAACAATAATAATAAACACAATTACTACTGCTGCTACTACTACTACTACCACTACTACAAATAATAATAGTGATGATAATACTTATATTATTACTATTATTATTATTATTATTATTATTATTATTATTATTATTATTATTCATAACAACAACAACAACAATAATAATAAGTCTACACATTCTTGAGTACCTGCCTCCTTTTCCTCAAAATTAGGGGAAAAGTTTCAAGGTGTCATACATTTTATGACACCAGGTAGGCCTACGCTCATCTATGATTTGCTGAAAAGTTGTATTTTTGCTTGTTCCTCATTTTGGTCACAGAGGGCTCCAATTTGTGCAGTAGGCTACAGGCCTCTACTTTGTCATTCTGTGTGTCCTTGTTGTGGAGGATTTGTGGGGAGTCTACAAGTTTGCAAAATTCTATCAGTGCCCTTATGGTGGTAATAGTAGGCTAAATGGCTACCAAGTAGGCTATCATTGGTTCTCTCAGTTTAGTGGCGTGTAGGCCTAGTTGTTGATAATCACCAAGCGTCTTGCTCTTTTATTTTTTTGAAAAAGCATGAGAGTAATAGTGAAATCTGACTTCTACGCTGGAAATTCACAACAGTCGTTAAAATGTATAAAATGGAATGGCATTGCTATAATTATAGGGAGTATCTAAGGTCAGAACTAAGCAGGAAATCTGAGCTGCACAAGTGGCCAACATGCAGAATTATTTTCCAATACACACTATCATATGTTACGATTTGTTAATAACCAGCCACAACAACAAAATGTCAGTGTGAAATTCAAAAAATTTCCCACATCCTGCTCAAAAAGTATAGTCCAGCATAGAAGAAACCACAACCAAGGGATCAACAAAAACACAAAAGGCACCCTGTCCTCCGAATCTCTGCACAGTCATGGTTTACATTTCCCAAAAAAGACTCTCTGGCACTGAAAAACAAAACAGAGACAAAAAACTAAACATCAGGGCCTGTCAGCAGATCCAGGCCTGTCAGTACACTGACCCAACAACAACAACACACGGTCAGCAAAGATTCTCAGTTACCTTGGCTGCTATTGCCAAGGTTCTTGGATCAGACGGTAGAATCCCCCACTGCGGCCGCATCATGAGTAAGGCTGATATTTGAGTGGAAATGGCTCACGAGACGATGCTCCTGTGTAAACGTATGTTCAGGTTCCTCTTGGTGGTCCGCAGGCCACAGGGTGTGCCCCTGTTAGGGTATGAGGGGAAAGGAAGGGAGGAGGGAGGGAGAGAAGGAGGGAGGGGGCAGAGTCAGTCTTGACAGGCTGGCAGGAGGCGTGAGGGAAGCAGGCAGGCAGTCTGCTGGCTCAGCTGGCGGACAGGAGGGAGTCTGGCTTTCGTCTCCCCAGACACAGTGTCTGCCGTCCCTGACCAACAAATTACTGTAAATTACAGCCTTGCATTTGGATGTGTGTGTGTGTGTGTGAGTGTTTGTTACTGTGTGTGTGTGTGTGTGTGTGTGTGTGTGTGTGTGTGTGTGTGTGTGTGTGTGTGTGTGTGTGTGTGTGAGTGAGTGACTCTGCCATATGCAGAGTGAAAGAGTGTGGTTATGGAGGGGGTGGTGGGGGGCCCACAGAGAGATGTGTGTATGGCATTGCTGTAAATATTTTGTGTTTGTGCAGGGCAAGATGGAGGGTGTAGTAGTACATCTGCATATGTGTGTTCACTATATGTGTACTTTGGCATACATGGTGTGTATGTGTGTGTGTGCGTGTGTGTGTGTGTGTGTGTGTGTGTGTGTGTGTGTGTGTGTGTATGTGCCTTTGTGCACGAGTGCATGTGTAATGCTCATTTGAAATATGTATTTCTTTTTTTGAAAGTTCCCAAACTCATTTCCTGGCAAAAAAACAACAAAAAACAAAACAAATTGCACAAATGCTGATTGATCTAATAAGAACCATACAGTGTGTTCACAGATGTACACAAATGGATACTCTTTTGTGTCTGTGTGTGTGCTTGTGTTTGTATGTGATTTGGAGAGAAACAGCATGAGGGTGAGATAGAAAAAAAGGAATTTTTGCACACACACACACACACACACACACACACACACACACACACACACACACACACACCACAATTACCACTTAACATCTGCTGAGGTAAAGTTATGCACCATTACCTCCTCACTTCTCAGGTGCTGGGTCTTACAGCTGGCTGACTGCCTCCCCATTGACTCTGCTGCCATTTCCTTCTGAACGAGCTCACCCCGGCTAAAAACACTGCGAGATACCTCCGCACAAAGGTGTAGGGGCAGCCAGAGAGAGTGCCCATGCTAATGGACGGCCATTATGTTGTGAAGGACTCTAATCAGGAAGTCCACGATGAAAAGCCATAAATCACTCGCTGACACTGCCAGCAAGTAAAACAAATGAGACAGAGGCGTGCGGATTGGGCCTGCCCTTTTGAGTAAATGCTACCAGACGCTGATAGCCAGAGCCAAGCTCAGTGTTCCGTGGATGCGTGCGAAGCACCCAAAACACGTGGCCTATTGATAAAGTTGATGAGAGATTGTTTTGTTCATGTGTCAGAGTATAATTAAGGTAGAACAAAGGCATGATGGATTAACCCTTTGCAAAGCGCACACGTTGACACCCAGAATCATTTGTTATGACAGAGTGGTACTTCCAGCCTAATCAAGGGCACGGTTAGCACATCATGCCTGATCTATTAGAGAGCAGGGAGGGATGACAGCATTAAGCATGAGGTGCCATGATTCAAAGAGAAGCATTTTTGCAACTAGAATGAAAAATGCCTCCTCTCATCCCCAGCGGAGTTGAAATCAAACGAGTGGCAAGCTTACAGCCAATGAGTGTAACCCTCTGATGTCTTCTGCATTTTCCTCTTCTTGTCCTTGTTAAAAGGCTTTTTCTCCAATGCTTTAGCGACTGACACTCCATTAGTTGCTGCTCAACCGTGAAAAAAATTTATCATCCTTCACTGCCATCGCTACAGCCCGCAAAAAGATCATCCCAAGAGAGGCGGATAGCAGACTCAGACAAAACAAAACATCTTATAACAATACAAAAACAGCCATTTACATAAAAGACATGCAGAAAACACTGATGCCCAAAAAGTGTATGTTTATATATTTTTAACAGTACTTCAACAATGTGAGAGGAAAATAAACATTAACCCAGAGCCAGGTTGGAAAGGGCTGAAGGAAAGGGGGACCGATATTGCACACATCTCTGCCTCCCGCAGGTCCCAAAACTGAAGAGATGTAACATCATGCAGAGCACATAGTGGCTGTCAGTGAAAGAGTCTCAACAAAGTACAGCTCACGACACAGAACCTGCTGACAAAGAGGAGTCTAGTATAAAATGAAAGGGATCTGAAATTGATCTGAGGTGTGTCTCCTTTGAACTGGAATGAGGCAGGTGAAAAACTAATCAAGACAGGGGCTCCTTAGAGGAAGAAATTGCATCCTCTTTTCAGAGAAGCTCAGCCAATCACAGGCTTAGTGGCACCAAGGATGTGGGAGCCGGGGAGGTGAGATGAATTTCAGGAGCGGCAGACGATGTGCTGGAGGAAGAGCCAAGCGATAGCCATCAGTCTGTCTGATACATTCAGCAATATCTCTTTTTCCACATTTGGCCTGGGTAAACAGCCTTCAGAGCAGACGTCAGCGCAGTCAGACCACCATCAAATTTAGCATTGCAATGTGAGCTCCAACACAAACCATAGCTGTTTCATCCAGGCCTATGTACACAAATCAGCAGAGCTGGCACCAGGGGCTGTTAACAAAACTGGAAAGGTCATTCCAAAGCAAACCTGCAAACAACACTATTCTATTACACACATGCACACATTCCCTTGTGGAATCACATGCATTTTATTTTTCAGGGGCACAAACATGCATCATGAACAAACATTTTGCAATTTACAACTCCTGGTTTGCATGCTTGCCAGTCATATTGGTTACATTGTAATGGCATTGGAGATTAGAGGGGGATACACTGCCATCGTATGAACAATGCACTGACATTTTGTATGTACTGTACAGAGTTTGGGTCCAAAGGGAGAAGTAAGTGTGAAAGCGATAGCACATGCTCACAATTATAACTTAATGGTGTATTGCATGGCAACGAGAATAAATCAAAGAGAAGAAAGCATGAATGCTAATCATATTAATTATCTTAGTTAATGTTTCAGCTGGTAGGCGCTTGTTCAGGTAGACAGCTGCAGAGAACAGTTTATTCAGACATTTAATTTAAGTTTAACTGTAACTTAAGTTTGCGGAAATTTACTGTGTGACAGTCCTAAACATCTTTATGGCTTACAGAAGAGTTTTTAAAAATGATATGTCCCCACATCATAGCACTCTTACCTTTCATTTCAGATATGAATGGACGTTACATGAAAATAAATGAAAACAAATCAATCCAGTATTGCTCTGCCAATATTGTACCTTTTTTGTCAGTACATAATTGAATGAATTGAATAGAAATGAGGAAGACAGGTTGTAATGCGGGTCAGTGGGCTCCCATGGTGGAGGAGCTGCCTGTGGCCCTACTGGCCTCTCCTGCCTGCCTGCCTTCCTGCCTGGCTGGGCCCGTGTCTGTCAGGTCACTGGTGCGGCAGAAATGGAGGGCAATTTTGGAAAAAGTGAGTGACAGGGAGGAGCAGGTGCTCCCAGGAGCCTGCCGGTGTGCGGTTACTCCAGCGCTCTGTCAATGTCACAGCACTTAAACCCACCGACGTTGCACACACACACACACGCGCACGCACACATACACGCACACACTCAGACTGGAGTCGCAGACACACAGTCTACGGTGAAGCCTTTGATGTCTTCCTCTGTGTGGTGACACTCCTGACCACTCCCCGTAACCAAATCTAAGATGTGGTCCCTTTAGCCCTCGAGTTATAATGGGATGATTGTGTCATTTCCTGTGAGGTTCCACTCTCCCTGGTGAAGTGAACTATAAACAGGAGCTATAGGTCCACAAAATTTGAACTCAGGTCAAGATAAATCTGACAGCTGATATGACTCTGTGACTGTGACTAATGCCTGACAAATCCACATAGATTTAAAAATGTACATGCAAATGTGATGATGTGTTTTACTGTTACATAAAACTTATCAACAAATAGATTGAGTACTTAGTGTACTGAAGACTGAATGCTGTCTGAATGACTGAATGCTTTGAACCAAAGTGTAAGCCAAAATTGTAATTAAGAATGTAGGCCTGTACGAAGCCAACTGGCAAATGCAAAGAACAGCTGCCACACAAAATTGTGGAAAGAATATTTCACTTTAGCGTTACTTTGGTATAGACAAAGTATTTAGTGAAGTAATTTTTATTTTCCACAGAGTACTTCCATGGCATATAATGGGGTTTGCACCTTGGCTGATGGAGTGTATTACTCAGTTACGGCCAGGGTGAGGAATTACATCTCTTCACAGGCCCTAGATCCAAAAATCGACTGCAGGGTGAAGTTATTTAGTGGCTCAGGCCATTTCTCAGGAGCATGTGGGGAGTGGGAGAGAAAGCACAACCAGCAAACAACCATGAAATCTGCCCTCAACACCTTTGTGGAAGGGAACAGGGAGTTTTTGCTAAGAGTAGTGTGTGTGTGTGTGTGTGTGTGTGTGTGTGTGTGTGTGTGTGTGTGTGTGTGTGTGTGTGTGTGTTGGGGTGGGGATGAGGATATTGGGTAGGTGTGTGGAGTTATCAAGCTTTTGCCTCTCTCAGCTTGCGCTTCTTAGCACTCCCCTGAGGAGGAATGATTCCTCTCTCCCGTGGGATAAGAGTGAAATGTTGCAATGCTGGGGGGAAGCGTTCACACCATGACGGGGCTCCCTAGGAAGTGTCAGGTATTTAAAAATCACAGAATGAGGTGCACATGAGTGCACTTCACTGGCTCGCACTCTTTCTCATTTTCAGTCTATTTCTCCCTCCCTCTGTTTCTCTCTGTCTTACAAACACACACACACACACACACACACACACACACACACATACTCTCCGTTCCTGTGCTTTGGTGCAGTACACAGCTCTGCAGGAGCTACAGGTAGAGTGAGAGATGTGAGCGAAAGAAAGCCAAAGCTTTGATGATCACATGATGTATCCTTGATAGTCTTTTTGAAGGAAGGACACATGCAGTCACAGGCTGCGCTGTCGTCAGTTACATTTAGGTTTTGGACTTAGGTCCACCACAGGGCCATCAGTAATTATAAACTCCATATGGGCACCAGCAACTGCTCATTTAGAGGCAGACATTTTTAAAAAATGTCTTCTTCCTTTTTCCATCTAACCATGTTTTAATCTCTCTCTCTCTCCCTGCTGCGCACTGAGTGACTCAGAGTTGTGGATAGTGTCTACCGTACGGAGAGAGTAGACAGCAGCAGCAGCGCTGTCAAGTGAAGTTGCCAAACACGCTGACTGGCAGCTCCTGAGCTGCTGCCTCTCCTCATGTGCATCATGTGCAGTCCGTGCTGGTTCTGGTGCTGACGCTGAGGGATGGAGGGAGGCAGCGTCTGCTGCCAGGCACAGGAGCTCCGCTGAGAGAGTGCCAGGCGCCAACCAATAAGCACGAGTTGCCACCATGGGGAAGCAAAGGAAGCACACCCACACACAAGTGCATACACATACGAGGTACACAAACACACATACACACACACACACACATGTGCACACACAAACATATGCACATGAATACCCACCGAGCCCGCCCTTTCTTCATCATGCAGCAGTGGGGAACTCAGAGCTACAATGAACGCTCACACACAAATACACACAAACATACACGCACGCCCCTGCACGCACCCGAGCACACTCATGGGGTCTCACGAGTAACACCTCAGCTAGTCTGTTCTCAGGTAGGCGCCAACAGTGTGAAGCTCCGTCGCTCTTGGCACCATTTTCACTCTCTGCTCTTTCTTCTCTTTCATTTTTCTTTTTTTGCTCCTGTGTTGGCTTACTTGAGAATACAGCCCCACGCCTCTGGGCAATGTGCAGTCTACTGAAGAATGTTTTAATGAGAGTAGCGTAGCTTTCAACTGCTGTGATATCGGTAGGAAGAGTGAATCTACTGATAACTGGGAAAGACTCAATTCGTTCAACATGAGACTCTGCAGCTCCCTATCGGTAGGGGGCAGTATACAACCATGAAATTGATTCACAAGTTTGAGCAACACAAAGTTAAAGTGGACGCTGAGTTAAAGGATTCCTGAACATAAATCACTGCAACCCACAGTCTGGCTTTTACATACCAACTGTAATTGAATGCCTGATTTAAAGGAGTTTATTAAAATACCCTCTGGCTTTTGATAGCACTGTTATTGAAGAAGCAAGGATAGAAACTCAGACCCAAGTACTAGGGAAACTATACAGCATGGATTTAAAAAAAAAGCTCTGTCCTATAGTTGTTCTTTCATTATTTTTATATATTTTTCATGTGTTGGACCCTTTCAGAGGACTCATGGGGTGTTAGGCAGTGGGAAACTGCTGTTCTGGAAGTTTCTAAAGGCCAGGTGCCTCAGTAAACATGCAACAAATCTCACATGCCGTGTAGTGTGTTTATCGCACAACTCACCTAAGGCAATGTCATACCTAATTCACTCTGAAAGAAGGATGGGTGGGGAGAGAGACAGATAGAGACAAAGAGAGAAAGAGAGGGGGAGATGGAAAAGGAGGAAGAGGGGGATGGAGGGCGAGGCTGAATAATTGAAAACGTGTGTATTTTTATACTCTGGCCTCTCCTCGCCCCATCCATTTATAATACTCCTAGATGAGAATCATATTCCAACTGCCACGAGACTGACATGCTGTAAATCTTTTAGCGCCTTCACTCTCTTGCCTTCAAGGCAGGTCAGTGGACAGACACGGCAGGAGTGGCCCCGGCAGCACTTAGCAGTGTCTTCTCCTAGCGTAGCTAACCCCCTCCCACCCCCACCCCCCTCTCCTTTAGCAGTGGAGCCCTGTGATTTTCAAGCCATCAGCTGCAGTAGTACCATGTAATTTTCCTCACCAACCCCAAATCCTCCCTTCTCCTCCTCCTACAGACACACACACACACACACACACACACACACACAAACTCCTTTCCCCTTATCAGCTTCTGCAGACAGCACTCTGGATTCTTGGTTCCAACCTGGCGTGGACCAACTTCCATGTTTCCCTTTAGGTGATAAGCATGAGGCGTCCTCTCTTGATGCTAGGGAAGTGTGCTTGCTGCCAGGATAACAGGGTTTGTATTCCTATTTTGTATGGAATCTCAGCATGGAAGTAAAACAACAGTTGAGCAACCCTGAAAGAGATGTTGGCGGCTATGATCAAATATCAGTAGCCTTGTGAGAGCTCCACAGATTGACCACCATTACATGCCAACTGGTGTGTGCACTCCCTCTATGGACAACCACAACCATGCACTTGTCATTAAAGAAAGAGCAAGAAATAAAAACCTCATTGTAAAATATCCAACTATGATTACACCAATTAATGAATCATAAAAGGAACATGTGACATGGATGAGCCAGACCTTAAACACCATCTTTCCAGAGTCTTTCTCCTAAACTCTGCTTTGTATTCTCCGGGGGATGTGGTTTTTCTGTTTGTTAATCTTGAGCTAAGGCTGCCAGGCTGATAGAGCTTCCTGCAGGAGCAGCTGCTGCTTTCAGAATTTTAATTTTTCTCCCTCTGCCTTTTTATTTGCTACTTCCACGGCACACTCTTGTGCTCTTGTTTTCCATAAAACTATTTTAACAGATACATGCAGTTGCTACCCATATTTTAATTACCTTAGATAGTGCAAGTTACAAAATGGTGGTGGACTCTTTAGAGGTTGACTTATTCATTTGAACTGTTTGCAGTATACACAGTCAGAAGGGACATCTTACCCACTGCACCAGTCAGGGCATGGTTACTCATGCAACCTCCAAGGAAAACAAAGGATGTTCTTGCTTGAAATAAACCTTGAATTAGTATGTGCGCCAAAACAAATCTCCAGAACATTCAGACCATGCACAATTAAGCAGTAGAATGTTGAAGGCTGTGTTTGTGGCCCGGGGTGAGGCTCTCTGTGTCTGCTAGCAGAGTCTTTTAGGCAGGTAATCATAGAGAGGTCTTGATGGCTTGAACCACCGCTGCCAAACACAATCTAGTCCTAGTGTAATTACAGTCCAAATCAAAGTCCATTTATAGGGATCACAGGAAATAGACCCTGTGCAGTAGAGAAGGACATTTAATCATCTGAGAGTAATTGAATCATTGTGGAGTAACTTGCAGTCTTACAGGTAGAATGATGATGCCGTGCTGGTGAGAGAGAGATGGGGAAAAAGTTTGGAATTGCCAGATGCTGAGGACAGGACAAGACAAAGGAGAGCGAAATTTGTCTGCAATGGTAATGAGAAGGTAGAGATCAGATGGATGGGATAGACAATGGAAGGTTGAAGATACATGACCACAGAGTTGCTCGTAGACTTTCATAAAGAGGGATTTCTTCCCTCATGGTCAGGGGAAATAACCGGGGAATGTTTAAGAGGGTTAGATAAAAAAAATACAAAACAAAGGAATCATGAATTTACTAATCTAGGCCCTACATCTGACACTTAAAGCACTGTCTTCAGTGAGTGAGAGGAAAAGCAGTCCAAATGATAAACCAGTAAATAATCATGGCCTAAATCCAGTGCTTTAAGTTCTCAATTTTAGCCTCAAGTGTACCGGGACTTTCTATGGCGTACCGGGACTTCTCATCAGCTCAGAGTTCCCTGTCTTGTTCTATTTCTCTCCTGTCAGGCCAATATCCAAATGAACAAACATAATTATTCTGGAAAGTTGAAAGTTCAATAAAAACAAATTTCTTTTTAAAAATCAGTACCATGTCCTGTTATTTAAATATATCATTTAATGATCTGCTGTTACCCACCACCTAATTTACCTGGCAACAGTCGAATAAGGGGAGTACTAGCACTTATTTTTTTCCACTTAAAGCACTGCCTAAATCCCAACCTTGAGTGTATTCACAGACCTCAAACATTTTCAGAACTGAGTCCACTACTGATCACACAGTGAACAAACAGGCAAAACAGTGGCTGACAAAACCTGTCTGTAACACATCTAGTAAATTATGGAACACAGATGCTCTCAAAAAAAGTTTTGATGTGCTTCAAACACATAATTGCACACATTATACAAATATGAACTCATCTGAGAACAATAACTTCAGTTAAATTCAGGCATATTCTTGGAAATTGGATTGTCTAACCAGGAGGATAAAACGGTAAGACTTTGTTTGAAAGTGTTTATATAAGAGTGACATGAGAATGTCCTTAGCATGACATGACAGGTATCATAAACGTTAATGACTCTTTATTTAATGTTTATGACTGTTGTCATTAAGAGTCATACAGTTGTTGTAATGTAAAGTTGACACTGTTTGGGCTGCAGACTTTACAAAAACCGAATGACACTTAATGACAACAGTCATAAACATTAAAGTGTCATAAATGTTCATGCTCGTCGTTCACATGTCATCTTATGTTAATGTAATGTCACTGTTATGGAGACACCTTCAAATAGTGTTTCCGTAAAAACTGTATGATAAATTACTTGATTGTGTCACAATTATTTGATTGTGACACACAACCAAAATAAGCTGAATGCAAATAAATGAAAACATGAGGAAGAAGGCCCATGAAGGTAGAAAGGAAAGAAAGGGAAAAGAAAGAGAGTACAGAAAATGTTTAAATGTTTAAAAAATGTTGTGATGCATTGGCAAGCATGTATTATGGGCAGTGAGAGTTAGAATTGCCATCGACCCTGTTGATCAATTTTCATGTGTTTATCTACTGGAGAGCTTCTATTTTCATTCCATTTGGTAATTACTGCAAAGCCAAGCCTCAGTCCTTCATGCATTGCACAATGTGCCTCTCAACAGTCCTGCTAAAGTGCTACAAAATGGAGGACACTTGTGTGCAACTGCTATAACAACCCAGTTTGGTAAATGAACATGTTTCTGTAAATGGGAACATTGAAGCAGCAATTATTATTATTATTATTATTTTTTATGAACTGACTTGTCTCTGTTGTTCCTATTATTTTAATTATCATTTAAGGTAGGCTAATCATTTTGGGCCAGGATGACACAAGGCATCGGTGGTCTAAAATGAGGCCCAAATTAAAACCTGCTGTCCCAATAAAGCCAATTTGAGTAATGGGGAAAGGTAGATTTTCTCCCTTTAATTAAAATGATATAGATAACCAAAGTAAACTCAGCGAGTTGCTTTCAGACCAGCACATTAAAGTTCTCTATTGGTTCTCTTTTTGTTGTTTCTAAGTGTTATTCTTTTAAGGAGTGACTATGCTCATGATGTTTACCTTATGACCAGTGTCCCAGTGCTAGTGGCTCAGAGAGTAAAATATGGCCTCAGCTCTGTCATAGCTAAAAGCTCATTCTACCATGGATCTCCCTCAACCAGTCCTGCCCGACCCATAATCCCATGAAAACTCTGTTGGGATTACACACAAAAGGAGTGCTTTCTACATGGATTTGCATGGCTGGATTAGCGCTGCCAAACAAGAGGGGAACATATGTTCCAATAACATATATAAAAATGATCTGAGGCTCCTTTTGCAAATTGCCTTTTCTGCCGTCCAGTGTGTGTCTGCGCAGATGATGTCTGCTCAGTGAAATTTCCCTCTGGTTCCCTCTGCTCTCTTCTCTCTCTGTATCGGGAAGAAGCAAATGCTGAAGTCTCAATTATCTGTTTCAGTGAGTGGAGCTTCACGCCTCAGCAATCCTTTCCTCACCACAGACACCAGATCCACTCAACGCATTTGCATCTCCTTTTATTACAGGAAGGGAGGAAAGAGAGAGAGAGAGAGAGAGAGAGAGGGAGACAGAGAGAGAAGGATGCTATGGATCTGTTGTCCTTAAGCACAGTTGCTTCTGTCTCATTTGTTGTGTGCCTGCAGATGCTAACTAGCATCCATAAACACAAATACTGACACAGACAAATAAACTCCTGCGCACATGTGAAGTTAATTCAGTTCTTTAGATCCTCCATTACCACAGCGACAATGGTGTTCCCTTCATCATGTTCGTTTCTCTTACAAAACAGACTCCATGGCACCCTTACACAGCAACTAGGCCCTTCAGAAGACATGCACACACACACACACACACACACACACACACAAATTCACCTAAAATTTTATTAATCTAAAAGCATATACATACATATAGTAGTCAAGTTTGGTCAAGTTTAGAGGGTTGAAGGAATGTTCTCGGGCCAGACATGTTGCATCACACTCTAAGTGGCAAAAGTTTGTGTGTGTGTGTGTGTGTGTGTGTGTGTGTGTTGTGTGTGTGTGTGTGTGTGTGTGTACATGTGGCAGAGAGGAGCAGAGCTTTCACTGATGATGTGTGGGGCCCTGTGCCCCATGATGGACTGGTAGGGATCTACACATGATGAGAGTGGGAATATGTGAGGGCCAGAGTTACATGGGTGACAGTGAGCAGACAGGCACTCTGCACACATAGACTCTGTCAACAGACACAGTCACATGACTCATCAGTCTATTGGCTCATATCATGTGACTAGGTGATTGTGCTTCAGGGAGGGAGGGCCAACCTGAATGGACCTTGTAAATACACTGGATTACATTTGTCTGTATGAGTCGGGGAAAAGATTCAGCTGAACAAATTGAAACTAAATCTTTTTAAAGCTACAGATGGTGGAGAGATGGACGATTTGTCAAATGCACACCAGTCACATAAACAGACACTGAACACACACATACACTCACGCACTCATAGCACTCATAGGCCAATGAATATATAATTGCCCCTACATTAATGTGTGCAGGCCATAAATGAAGAAATGGCTTTTAGAATTCTTTCACTGTAGGCCATTTTCATTGCCATTTGCATTTGGAAGAATGAATCAGAGGTGGTTTAACCTGACTGAAAAAATAACATCTACATTTACACACAGACACACACACGCACATTTTTACTTTTACATGCACTGTAGGCACTGTAGTGTGTATACTGTAAAAAAGAAAAATTTAAGCTTACTTGAAAAATGGTTGGAAACACGTTGCTTCACACGGCTAAGGTAAACATAACTAGTCTCTTTCAGGTTATTATAAACATAACTTGAAAGAGTCTATGTTTTCTTAACTCAACTGAAGTAACGAGGTTCCATCAATTTTTCAAGTAAGCTTTACTTAAAAGAGACAAGTTAAATTTACTTAACTAATTTGAAGCAACATTTTACACCAATTTCAAGTAAATTGGACTTTTTTTTTTACAGTGAAGTGAGGTGTTATTTATTGTTTTTTACAGTGTAGGAAGATGAATCCACCCACACAAGTACACATCCACACCCAGAATCCCCCACCTCTTCAGGATAGAATGCTGTGTAATGAATCACTTCCTGGATGCTCTCCCAGGTCTGCTCTGTGGTCCCTCTTTTGTCTGTCAAACTAAGTAATCCTGACAAGCCAACAAGTGTCCTAATCTGTGCTACCTTGAATTGTGCTTGTGTGTGAGTGTGCAGGCCTGTGCTTCTCTTTTCCTTATACTTTGTGTGTGTGTGTGCCTGTGTGTGTGTGTGCGTGTGTGTGTGTGTATGTGTGTATTTATGGCTGATGAGTATTTTATTTGAATAGGTTGAGAGGGAGACCAAAATGCTGCGGTCCTCCCATACAATCAAAGGCAGTTCATCAACCATCTCCGTTTTAAAAGACTCACATGTGTCAAGTATATTGGTCAGTTCAAATGTATTAGTCTATTTTTCCATTATACCAGAAATCTGTCTCTGGAGTTACTGAGTGACTGTAGCTTGTATAACAGCACACCTCTAATGCCTTTATTCTGTCACCTGGTTACAACTCAAAACAAATGCAAAAGCATGCAGTTCAGTTTTTAAAAAACCTGTTCAGTTGCTGTACTACTTTCATTTTTTTACTGACAGTGGTGGTCATAGGCGTGCTGTTCTACAGAATTAACACACACCCTGTTAGTCCAATCAGAAAACTGCTTTTATTTTCTCTGGGGTATAACGGAGTAGGCTTGCATCATTCAAAATGAACCCTCTTGTCCTTCCAATCTAAACTGACAGTTATGCATATTTCACATCCAAGGTCAACACACAAAGCATCACAAGAGAAAAGGAAAAAAAAAGTTGGCATACAGTATACTTTAAAGCTGTATGCACGCTCAGTCTCTACATGCATTTGCTATGTACTGTCTGTTTGTCAGGTCAGACGATGTATTGTCTGTTTTCCAAGTCAGACGATGTGCTGTCTGTCTGTCAGTTGCCGGCTCTGTTGGGCTTCCACAAATCATTGGTGTCTCCATTTCAATGCAAGAATTATGTGTTATCGTCATTTATATGTTTTCATCACTTATATGTCTTCATCACTTATATGTCATCACTTATGTGTCTTCATCCCTTATGTGCTCTCATCACTTATATGTCTTCATCACTTATATGTCTTCATCACTTATATGTCATCACTTATATGCTCTCATCACGTATATGTCATCACTTATATGCTCTCCTCACTTATATGCTCTCATCACTTATATGTCTTCATCACTTATATGCTCTCATCACTTATATGTCTTCATCACTTATATGTCATCACTTATATGTCTTCATCACTTATATGTCATCACTTATATGTCTTCATCACTTATATGTCTTCATCACTTATATGTCATCACTTATATGTCTTCATCACTTATATGTCATGACATATGTCATCACTTATATGTCTTCATCACTTATATGTCATCACTTATATGTCATCACTTATATGTCTTCATCACTTATGTGCTCTCATCACTTATATGTCTTCATCACTTATATTCTCTCATCACTTGGCGCCAACACGAGTGGCAGGATGTCCTATAGCTCCATGTCTGTGTTGTCCTTTACGTCTTTTGTGTGCTTTTGTGTACTTCACAGTCTTGGATATTACTCTTCAAGGGTGTTTTTTTACTCTATCCTATGGATATGGATTATGGATTATGGGTTATGGGTTATGGATATTATCATAATGGCGGAAGCAATCTTGTTTATACAAGGAATCGACTGCTAGTATTATGAAGGACTGCTTGCGGTCCTAATAATAATTAGGGTTCCTTATAACACTATCCAAGTGGAGTTGTCGTGCTTGTGTCGTGGAGATACAAGCCCTCAACTCCATTGGTGGTAATTGGGAACGTGAACTTTCTGGCAAACAAAACTGAGAAACTGTCTGTCTTGGTAAAAGAAAGTGTACATGGAATGTAGTTAGCTAGGCCTTACTGAGACATGGCTAACTAGAGTCCCCAGTATAAGCACACCAAAATTCACTTTGCTTAATGGTCTGCTCCCTCTCTTTAACCGAGACAAATTTCTCCCTGGTGTAACAGGGGCTTGGCTAATCACAATCTGTTATGTCCTATGAGGAGAGATTAGATTAGAGACAGAGGAGCACCACAGAGGTAGGAATGATTATTATTGTGGAAATGATCACTGTAAACCTTAATGAGGACATCTACATGTTGTATTGTTTGTTGTGATGTGTATGTTGTGTTTCTTTGGTTGCAGACATCTCCTTGGCTAATTATAGTGTGATTCAGTATCTAATATTACACATAGTTTGTATCTTTTTATTTTCAACATAGGCAAATATCCTGTAGCTGTTACATGATAAGTACTGTTAAGCTCTTCAAAGAGTTCAGCTGAAAAGCTTCTTTGTGATAGGCTGTTGAAGCCTTGCTCAGGGCTAAGGGGTCTCTCGGCCCAACTCCAACATGGCCCAGTCTGCTAGCCGCATAAATATTCTACTGCTCATCTGAGACAGGAGGCTCACTCGAGACCCGGCCCGCAGTGCACTCTGGGAGATGAAAGGATCAGCTCCACCAGCAGAGAGAGCACAGGAAGCCATTATGATGCAGGAACACAAACCCAATTAAACTCCTCTGAGAGAAAACCCGGCCTCAGCCTTAGTTATTTAGCTTCAGCTTTTCCACTGTCGCTTCTGCCAGAATGCTCAAATACAAGGGCCATGTCAGTGGAACTTCATCATGCTGTGACACCAGAGGTAAACAAAAACAGATTGACTCACATCTTTGCATTAATCAGCAATTATCTTCCAGATGTTTTGTGCCTCAGTCCTTCCTCCCTGTGCTCTGCTTCATCTTGCCCATCCATCTTTCTCTCTCTCTCTCTCTCTCTGTCTCTCTCTCTCTCTCTCTCCCCTCCTCCTCCCCTCACAGACTAGCTCACTTCATAACCTGTCAGGGGGTTGGTTGTTTGTGTGATTGACAGCTCATGATGAGGCAGGTTGAGCAGGGTGAGAGCACACGCTGCTCTGTGTCTGGGGCCCCACACAGATCCGCAGACTCCTGGCCAGCTCATAGGCACTGCTGCAGCAGCAGATTGGCTTCAACACACCAAGACATGACAGTATTCCTTCCAGAATACAGGACTGCATCAGTCAAAACAGGCTATGTATTTAGCTAATGTCTTTACTTAATGTCACACATGCAATGCAGCAAAACATTTTTTTGTGCATATGCTCTCAAAGATATGAACCATAAACTTGTCACGGTCTATCAGCTAAGCCAGAGCTGTCACATGGTATTTAATGAAAGACCTGTAACTTGTCCCAGCTAAGTAATATCTTAAGGTGTCAATTAAAGTTTAATTATTCTGCACTGAAAGCTTTATGAATCTTTACTTAGCAAGACCATTTCAGTTACGCTCTTGCTATCATCATACTGAATTTTATTTTATATTACCAAATCTTAATTGGCCGTTTGCGGAATTCTCTGCACTTGATATGACCCTGACATGATTTATCAAGGACATTTTCTTTTATTTAATGTTCAGTACTGAAGGTTGAAACTTCATTAAGGTTCTCATCTTGTAGTGCAATTTGATGTTCACCACACACATGAGATTTTCCCCCCTACCCCTTGCAAAAATAGACCAAGAACAGAAGAATAGAACTTAACGAATGTTTGCGCCTCTCGCTTTTACCCTCTCTGGTCAGTAGTGTATTCGTATTGACGGTCTTGCTAGTGACGCCTTGTACATCAAGAGGCTCATTTGCATGATGGTGAATGATGATGGATTCACATGATGGTACAGTATAGTCACACTCTTGCTAACATGCTTTCCTTTTTTGTACTTGTAGCCCAATGAAAACTTTATCTGCTAAGGGTAGAATTTGAGTTATATAATAATGACCTCCACTGGTGTCCACAGCAACATAGGCATGGAGTGAAGAGCTATTGTTTATTCCAGCACCAACATCCCTTCTAAATCACAAAATGAATTCATGGCACTGAGGACAGCTTGCAGTGTAGCCAGTCAAGCTACATTCAGTTTATGGTCAAATGATTTATGCTGTTGATATGATTACACCTAGTGTGTCAAACAAGAGTCCAGAGATTTATGCAGTCTGTACACACACGCACACACACACACACACACACACACACACACACACACACCAACTAGCTTTAGATGCAGCATACTGAATACATTTTCACTCCAAATGTGTTCATATATGTCTTTTATGTCTGTCACCTGTGAAAGCCTTGGCGCTGAATCCCCCCCCGACACACACACACACACACACACACACGCACGCACGCACACACACACACACACACACACACACACACACACACACACACACACACACACACACACACATGCTATCTGAGCTGTGGCGGCCCTTTCATGTGTTATTCATCACCCCCTGAATCACTGGGCTTTGCGTCCATTTCTCCAAGAGACAGAACACTTTATGGATCATACGACACTAGACAAGCAGAAACAGCTTTATCAGTGACAGGACAGCTCCCTTTGAAGTGGTAATGAAGTGTTTGTGCAACACAAACATACATGAGAACACACACAGACACACACACACACCACCTCTAACCTCACTTCATGGTATACTTAACACCAAATACATAAGTTTGGACAGGCAGTGACAATCTGATCAAATAAAAAACAGAAATACATCACATTCTGTATTCTATGAAAAACTGGGAATCAGATGAATAGGTCTCACAATAACCTTATTTTGACTTTACATCACAGAAACAGCATCATAGAAGTTGAGCAAATTTGTTATGCAGTACTTTTGTGAGTATGCTTTTGTCTTTGTGGGGACAGCTATTTACTATGGGCTTAAATATACTTTCCTCAGTCTCCCTCCAGATGATAGCAGTCGTGATCCTTTATATGGATGGAGCATTGAGCTGCCACAGGCTGTGATCTATTTATTTCCTCATGTTTATCAGAAAGAGTGATATGAGATGGGCAAGCGGAGGAGTGAGTTAGAGCTCGAGGTGTGTGAACAATTCGGTGACACTGAACGCTTTTCGTTTAGTCTCCTTGCAACAATAAATGAGCAATATGAATTGAATATATATATTTACAAATGTAGAATCCAAAGATGTAGAAATAGCTTCATGAGAGGGTCATATTGAATGTGTTGCGGTCTGTTCACAGCTTTAGCGCAATTAATGGTTCTGTGTCGAATCGGCGCTGTGGGGGCGCAGAGCCTTTGCGTCGATGTGAACCCCCACCGCAAGAACAGGAACAGGAACAGGAACAGGTGGTGTGACAAGTGGTGCTGCACTTATTTTACAGGAATCTCAATAGATAAGTTATAGACTCCCTCTAAGGTACAGCAGAAACAGCAAGAAAAAAAACTATTTTCTCTCCATTGTCTTCATTCATCTGGAATGTGGCCAAATATTGACACATTCTTGTACTGCAGGCTAGATGTATAGTCAATAATGATGTTTGGAAGAAATCCTACCAATTGTTTACCATGGGCTCTCTGCCATGAGTAGACTCTGGAGTGTCCACCCTGAGGAGTGAAGAGTCAGACCAATAGCAGACATCCCAGATGAAATAGGAGGCTGGGGATGAGAATAGCTTGAGACCTGTTTTGTCGGCAGTAAATGATGACCCACTAAAGATAGTTTAGGAACTGCACCTGAGAGGGCTTGTTTTGTTGTTGATGTTATCGGATGAAAACTGATGGTTTGTTGCCCCAGAGTGTACTTCTGGTAAAATAACTGTGTAATGGGGTCTTCTGTTCTCAGGTCAAGAAGATCCACTACTCTGTGTGCAGTCCTGCTTTTAAACTCAAAGTGATTTAGGGTTTCAGGGTGGCTGTGATCAGCACTGTGTGACAGCACAGGAAACTTAAAACAAACCCATCATGGTTCACTACCCCATCTGATCCTGGCTTGAAATAAATAGATTTCCTATTTGCTCTCAGGCCACTAGTGTTTAATGACAATTACAAACTCACATTGGCAGGGCTTAATACCCATCATTAATCTGAGAACATGGAAGATCTAGAACCTCAAGAATAGAACCATAACAAAAGAGCACATAATGGGCTAATATGCCAGCCTAGAGCTACATAGGCACCTACCACGTTTTGCTTCTGCTGTGCTGTAGGGACCATGCTTATTTACCGGTCACTTTCTTTATTAAAATATAATAAGGTAATACAGGAAATTTTTCCACAGATTTTCCAAACACATAAAATGTTCTTCTGGTTTTGGATTCAGCCTCAGGCCTCCACTGGAGTTGTTGCCACAACAGTATTTCAATGACCAGCAATCACAAGGGGCAAGCTGTTGATGGAGTCGTTGTTCGACCAGACCACTGTTGGACATGCTTAACCTGCCAGAAGCTGTTAGCAGATCCAGATGTGACGAGGGTCTTGAGATCAGCTGCTGACTTTACCTTGGCTCATGCAAAATCAAATCAAATGCTAATATTACTTGCTCTGTGGGGAGGTACCTTACACAGAGCAGTGGACAAGACAGGCTTAGCACTGAGGTGTCAGCAGTTATGATAGATGATCTTATTTCCAGTCTGTTTCAAAACCTCAACCATAGCGCTTAGAGTGCTAACACACACACACACACACACACACACACACACACACACACACACACACACATTTCCTTCATGCAGACCATTAAAATTCATTTCTTCGGGCAGAAAAGTATTTACTGTACAATTAAAAGTGTGTAGCCTCAGAGTCCATTTCACAGACATGGTTAATTTAGCTCCTCTAAACCACAGGGTGATATCTGTAATCAATTGTTTCTTTCTTAATGAAAACACAACTATCTGAGATGAAGTTTACCTCAGCTGATGAAAATTCCACTCAGCTGTAAAAGTAGAAAAACAACGAATTAGTGCAGGTTAGAATGTCTGTCAATGTCTTCTTAAGCTCACTCAAGATATGGCAGTGCTTATCTGTGTGTGTCTTTTGAGCCTTTATTAAATGATTAGCCTACACTGAGAGCAAGTACTGGTGTTTTGTAGAAGAAAATTATCACAATTTTGGGATGGTAAGGAAACAGAAAATTGCACTAATGAGAAATGATCTAATGTCCTGATGTTGTCGTAAAAAAAAAATATCTGAAGATGTTTTGCAACACCACATTCCTCCCAGCCCCCCACACGCCCCCAGTCCCAGTTTGGTGTTGTGCAATTAAAACTGAGGCCAGCAGAATGTGATGGGCCACAGAGGGGCCATGTCATCACATTTCTAATGAGCCATTGGTCAGTTTGCTAAAGCAGAGTGTTTTGGCTGGTGTCTTCACACAGCTCCTGTAAAAAGATCAACACTGTTTCACTTATTTCCAAGATCATTTCAGAAAAAGGGAAAACAAAATGACGTGGAGATTGCATTTAGCCTCATCTTCACTTACTTCTTGCCATAATGAAGAATGGTTGTTTGCAGTAGTGAAGCCCATAGGTCCACCTCTGTCTGAGAGAAATCTATTTCCTTCCAGCTTTATGCGCAAGGGGAACAAATTTGCTGGGCTAATCACATCTGATGAGCAACCCCGGACCAACAATGTAGCTGTGTTTGCCAAAGAGCTGTCAACACAGCACAAGCCTTGGCAGTGCTACACTTACACAATCTCCCCTACTCAAAATAAGCATGGATACTGTAGACAGTCAGCTATACACATACAGATGCACAAATAGATCACAATCTCATCTACGCTTAAGTAGGATAATGACAAAAGAGCAACCCGATATATTCACCATAACAGGGTTGTGAATATGACTTTTTGTAACTACTGAGTGTGATGAAAAAATGTAGCTATTATTGGAAGCTAAACACAATGTTAGTCTCACCAGATTTTATTGTGTGTGAAAAACAAAAAAAAAAAAAACCTTCCCCTGGCCTTTCTTCCTAGTCCCTAATATAACTGGATTTCTCACTCTTGTCATCACCACAACTCCTAGCATGATTTTCAGCCGCTCCTTCCACAGTGTACCCATTAGAAGCTGCCAGTACTGCAAGACTGGTCCTTTTTTTTGCTGTGAATGTGTCATCTTGGAAGGTTTAGCGATGGATGGGGGAGACCCTCTGAATGGATTCTCATCCCTAGAAATAGATCTGGTTTAAAGCTCATTTTCCCTCACACCACAGAGCCCACAACCATAGGCCTGCTAGAGCTGGTCCATCAAAAGGCTCAGGTTAAAGTCCGCTCAGAGAACCAATCAGTGTGTGTGCTGTTGGAGTGGCTGTAGAAGGGTACTGGTGGTTTCAGAAGACAAAGGGGCCTTTCTGTGTTGGAACAATGGACATTTCTTTCTCTCGCTGAGAGATGTGTAGGTGTGGCTGGCTGTTCATGGTACCTATGGCAGCAGCAAAAACACACACACACACACTTCATATAATACCTTTGATATCATTTTTATTTTCTTTGATAGATAATGTGTTGTTAGTTGTGGTTCTATTAGTTGTCGATTAAAGCAGTAGTATCAACTACTTCTTTTACAGTTTTAACATGTTAATCTCATATTTCCACACAAAGAATACCCTGTTGCTAATAATACCATGATACAGCAGTTTGTGGTTTGAGTGACCAGTCTAGTGTGCAGCATTGTGCATCTCTATGCATCTTGCTGTCTACATGGGTCACTTGTCAAAGGACATGTCTCATGTGATCCACAGCTGATTTCACCTCAAATGATAATCCATACGTCAGTGTGACTCACAGCACTCATACTCAATTTATCTGCTATCAATTGGCCCATCAATCAATCAATCAGGCCTGACCCTCCACCTAGCAATGTTAAGCTCAATGCTCCTCAGCAGCAGACTGCCATTTATCACAACGAAAGACCTAATGGGATCCACATAGTGTTCGAGTCCAGTCTCAAGATCATTTTCTGCTTTCTTGTTCTTGTCTTGACTTGACCTTTCAAAGACTTTCTTGACTCAGTCTTGGCCCACAGTGGGAGAAGAGGGACTTGTGTATTTCAGAGCCAGTCCTTGAGACCAACTTTTTTTATGTTTATGTTAACAAATATATTCAATATGTAATTTTTATCATTACAAATAAAAAAAACTGATCTGCGTCCCATTTTGTGAACAATATTTAGATTTACTTATTAAGAAGGAATTGGAAAGTTTTAAAAGATATTATATTTTATATTTTATTATGTTTTAGTGTATTGTCAATAATTATCTGATTTTGGAAAAATTGTAAAAATGTTAAGTAGCCTACTAATTTAGACAAACCACAGTGCTGCTGAAGCTGTTTTGAATAGCTATCCAATAAAGTACAGAGGCTTTTTGAAATGCATCCATTGGTGTCGTCTCTTGGATTAGATTCGGTCTATTAGTCAGGGCCAGACCTACATCTTTCTAGATGTGGGTCTGGATTTCCAGGCTATCAGTAAAGATATTTACATTTGCATTACATTTATGCATTTAGCGGAAGTGTCTATCTTTTTTATCTCTAACTTAGTCTGTAGGCCTAACTGTTGGTTATTAACTGGGGTGATAAAATCATGGTTATGAAAACTGACTTATTTTATGGTCTTGGTCTCGACTTGGTCTCGAATCCTGAAAGACTAATTCTCGATTCAGTCTTGCTTCCTCAAAGACTCAGACTCACCTACATTTAAAAAAAACAATGGTGTCAGTCACAACCTGGTGAAAAACTCAATCTTGACTCCCCATCACTACAACCTCACCCAGGGCACCAAGGAATAACTTAAAGCCCTATGCTGTTATCATAACACTACATACATTTCAATTGACAGCCACAAAACCCTCCTGTTGGTAACAATGAGACACTGGTATATTAGCATGTGTTTAATAAAATGATGGTTTCATGTAAACTTAGCTTGACATCCATTCCAGTCCAAGAAACAGACTGAGAGGTGAACAGTCCCATTGCTTTGCCACTCTCAGTTCACTCACATGAAGCACATGGGAATTTTGGACTGATTAACTCTCTTTATGTGGAAGAGCAGAACAGAAGTTCTCTTCTCGCCCACTCCGTCAGTCTGTAGAGGTAAAAATCAATATGCTGCATTTGATCTGGTGACACCACTCATCTGAGGTGCCCATTTAATAATACTGCTGGCCCTGTAACTGAGCTCTGGGGACCCAGTAAGCTCCAGGTAATATGGAAATGTTTTGCCTGTTTCCCTGCTCCCTGGCTGTACTGCAGGGATATTCCTCATCAGCTATCCCAGACTGTAGAGCAGTATGTTCTCTCTTCACAGGGGAATGCAGCGGGCCAGAAGAATTTGGGCTGTTTCACCATGCTCTGCTGTTTCAGCATCCAGAACTCTGGAAAACAGAAGAAAAGCCCACATTGTTCAAATATGATCTAGAGTGTCGCAGTGTGCTGACCGCAGACACACAGACACACACAGAGACAGACACACACACACACACACACACACACACACACACACAAACCACACAGAGTCAGCTTGAAACTATAATCATAATGTGTCTTGTGAAGAAAGGTGTGTGGAAAGGTTTGGCAGGCAGCATTCCTCCTATCAGATCACCATCCTGCAATGACCCAGCGAATCTCAATTGACCACCAAACACACATCAGCAGAAACACTCTGGTCATATCTACTCTAAGTGGCGCCCTAAATACTGTAAGTTGGTTGATAAGGTGTCAGCATACATCTTGAGGTCTCAGACAGATCTTAGCCTGGTTCTCACACAGACTGATCTGCCATTCATCCCAGTATGGTCACTCAGAATATCTCCACTTTTTGCCTGAGATACAAAACCCATCAAACACTTCCTTTCACCCCGACATGATGGAGGGGGGCTTAATGCTTGTTTTGTTTCAAATAAGGGTGCAATCATTGGTTGCAGGTCAGTCCAGTGCATGCAGAGGCATTTCATCTACATCTGTTGATTCTGCCTTAGAAAAATGGGAGATGACAGGAAAGTAACCAGCCTGAGCTGCATAGCAGATCAGTTTGCGTGAAAACCAGACTAGAGGGAGCTTGGACTCTGCACTGAAAACCCATAGATGAGCCATGAGAGACATCAGACACCATATCCTACTGCTTTTACGACACACACACACACACACACACACACACACACACAAACACTCAAACCCAAGCACACCGATGTGCGAAACACCATCATCCCACCAGCTGTAAACTATCCTTCTTAACTGTTTGTCAGCAAGCACAGCACACCACTTTCTGCCATAATCCATCAAACAGCAAGAGGAGTGTGTGGTGTGCAGGGGCGGGAGCAGAGTCACTGGAGTGTCCAGTAACTACACGTAGGGGGGTGTAGAAAAAAAAACGGGCGGCATGTCTCCTTTGATTTATCATTAAGACCAGAGTCGTACTGTGTGCGTAGGTAAGAAGGGCATCCGACACAGTAAATTCTAGCCAGTGCTCTTGCAGTCATTCACAGAGCTACAGCAAAGGATTTATATTCATTTCTCTGGCACTTTTGGTGTGGTTTCCCCCCACAGTGAAAGTGTGAAATAATACACTTTAGGTCAGTTAGTCAGTCAGTCAAAAACGGATTATTAGACTATTTGAGAGGTAAAAGAAGCGATGAGGCAACACATGTTGGCCAAAATTGAGCTTGGAATCCAAGTCAATCATGAACAGGGGAAAGGTCTCAGGTTCCTACTAGTGTTGTAATCATCATAAAAGCACCTTGTAAAAGCTTTATGACAGGACAGAATAATAAATACTTGCATAAAATTTGTCTTCCTCACACACAAAAAAAGACACCTGCAGGAGGGCACCTAAAGCGATTATAAGGTGTCTACTGGTATCTGTAAGCCTCTAAGAACTTTAATGGGTGCTGTGCACAGCAGACGTAAAGTCCCAGAAGGACTTTCATTCAGGATGGTCACTCTTTTCCAGTAATTAGCTTTTTACATTGGTAAACAATTACCAGACTACAGCTATGAGCTAACTATGAAATTGACCCTGAAATGATGAGGAGCATGGAGAGCTTATTAGTTAGGCTTACTTTGGATAGTAAAGAACATTATACCTCTAATACTTATGCCTAATATCAGTCTAGCCTACCAAAAATAGATGTTCACCAGAAAAGAATAACCATCCTGAACAAAAGTCCTTTTTGGACTTTACGTCTTCCGTGCACAGAGCCCATTCCTCCAAAAGATGTGTAATCACCTTAAAGGGTATTTCTTACCAGCACAACAAGAAAGAAAGAACAAAAATAAATAACTGAATAAGACACAGAATTCTAACCTTCAGTAATACAATACAAAGCATACCGTATGACCGACAAAACCATACATTTATATTATTAATTAATTAAGTTCTTCTGAGCCAGTATATAATCTTTGACTGCTAGAACAAAATGAATGATCCAACAGTCCTCATTCAAGGAGAGAAGATGAAAGAAGGTTTGCAGAGGAGAACCTCCTGAGGCTCGGCTGCATGATGTGCCTAGCTCCCTCCACAAATCCATATTTAGATCATTATCACAGCCACTGCAGCTGTGGCTCCTAACTTTATGAATATGGACCAGGCGTCAATAAATCAATTGCAATTTCATTCCTCACTTTAAGAATTGACAAGGTCACATACTGTGGAAGAAAAAGAAAAAAAAACTTGATTGACTTTATTTGAGAAAAATGAAGTGAAGTTGGACAAATAATGTTATGTAGGAAGTTTCCAAAATTAAGTTGAATTTTGTTTTACTATGGTCTCCAGACTGATCAATGTGGGGAGAGGAGTAAGGAACAGATTTAATGTAAAAAAAAAAAAAGTCACCAATTAAATATTGGTATTGTATAGTCTCAATTTAGCAGCAAAAGGAGATGTAAGAATATAATAGCTATAATATAATATATAATATATATAATAATATGATAGCTGCAACACAGTTAGCAAATGCTGGAGTCAACTCTCACACACTCCGTAGCAGGAGACCAGCAAAGATAATTAGGATTTTGTTCTTTTTCAGTGGTTTGATTTATGGACTATTATGTACTGATAATTTCACAGAAAAGAAGAGTTAATAATTATGATGGAGCCCATACATCATTTTAGTTAATATTATTATCTTGTATGTTAACAGACAGACACATTGGATCCATTTATGGGGCATTTACCTTGCATTCAGAAGGCTGAAAAAGGGGAGAAAATATCATTACAGATCACATTTGACAGTCAGTTGCGTCCATTTACTTTTCTGATTGTTGAGATGTCTTATTAAACTACAATGGAAGGCGCATCAGGGACAAAATTGCTTTACTTTTTTGCAGGCAAAGCACACAGCTCCTTATCTCTTTTTACACATTCAAGCACATTCAAATCTACTCAGTATTCAAAGACAGTGGAGTGACAGACATCATCTTCAATTATCCCACAAACATATACGCCGAGGCGATACACCCGTAATGGAAGAATTTAAATTTTTCTATTAAAATGAAGGAAAATGCTTTTTAAAACTTTGTTGAAGAGTATTGAGAGACCATTTCACTGCAACCTTGCTTCATACAGGGAAAGTTTTGTCAGATACCACTGGTCCACACAGCTTTTGGCACTGAGGTAACTAAGCAATTGTATTCTGTTACAATGACTTTACAACAGTATTGAGCATGCCTGCAAACACATGCCTCTTTGTTTGAGAATGTGAGTTCACACACAACACAGATAAGGAATGAATTGGTTCGGCCCATCTAACTGCTCCCTTATCTGTTCCTGCAAACCAGCTTTATAGCAGGTCCTGTCTAACGGGGGGAGAGGGTGAGAAAAAGTCTAAGAAAAGGATGGTCAAGTCAGGAAATAGGGAGGTGTGGTGTGGGGCTGCAGAGTGAGCATTTTCTGCTGATCTTTGGAGATCCAGACAGCAGATTTATTGATTATGGGTGTGACAAAATGCTGCATAAAACAGCACCACAGTTACATTGTCGTTTATCACTGCCTAACCCCATAAAAATCTCCCAACATCACTCTTAATACTTAATCATAAAGAAAAGGTTTAGAAGTGGATGTTTCGGACACCCAACACATGGAAATGATTTCATTGTAAAAGTTAAATCAGGTATAGCTAGTTTGAAATGATGTGAGCATGATCACAATGCAATATCAAACAATATGCTGAATCATTCACTTCTTTTCTGTCAGAATTTTTTTTTATCACTTTGCAACATTTTCATTCTACTAAAGATGTAACTGTAGTTGTATCCTTCATTTCTTTTTTCACAGATCGTAATTTGATCATTTTAAGATGACAATGTTTCCAAAAAGCAGAAAAGCTCCCCTTGAGAAAGTTGAATGTAATACGAAACTGGATTGTGTAAGAGACTGCAAGCTTTAATGTGTTTTGTGGTGAAAGAGATTCAGGTTCAAAATCTACCACCAGATATGATTGCCTCTGGTTAACATCTCTGCTTCTGAAGCCATTTACAGAACAACATTTTGTATCACAGAGTTGTATTTTCCAGTCTCAGTGACAATTGCTTTATTTATATTTTCTTCTTTGCTTACAACTTACAACTTCTCTGACTAACTACTTTCTTTGCTCAAAGGAAGTTTGCATAGGAAAACTACAGAAAGACTGGGCCAAGCTACCTCATTGTGACACAGAAAATGACCTTCAGGTATTATCTCTTCTCTGACTTGCGCCACATCAAAAGGAGCAGCAGATAAGAGCAGCCAAACCTGAAACCTCAGAGCACTGAGAGTCTCTGTGCACCACAGTGCCTCTCCATTCTCCCCACCAGTAGAGCGGGCAGCTCCATCTGCTGCAGGCTCAAGGCTCACCCCCTCCGCACAGCCACCTATCCCAGCCCACTACTCTGTATACTTTTGTAGTGACACTTATAGGAACCTATTATATATGGATAAATTAAAAACACATAATTTATTTTCAGACAGATATTTTGGGTGGGGTGGCCAGTTTGATCCCTGACCACTAGGAAAGATGTGGGCTGGGGAAGTGATTGAACATTGCTCACATCCATGACTGAGGAAAGCACCTAACCCCTCACTGCTCCCAGGGTGCCGCTGCTCTGGGTTACTGTGGGTCTCACCTCACTGTGTGTGTGTCACTAATTCATGGATGGGGCACATGTAGAGAAATTTATTGAGATGCCTTACTTAAAATGTACATTTATAAGTAAAAGATTATATGACAGTGATGTAATTTTATCTAAAGGTACTAAAATATGATTAAACCAAAGTAATTTGCAAAATTAGAAGCTTTGAATGGAACAACTCAATGATGTTGCAAAAGCTAAATTAGGTATACATGGGTAGCTGATCTGGCAAACCACAGTCTTTATTATTGCAAAGCACCAACTATGACAGGAGGAATGCAATTAAGATAACACACAGTCAGTCACACAGTCAGTCAGTCAGACAGACAGAAATAGCGTTTGTACCAAATGGCGTGCTGGCAAGGGACATCTCCAGACACAGGTTGTCTGGCATCTGGCCATTTGGAGAGATGTGTGAGAGAGAGAGAACTTGGGGAGGCTGTGCTAATTAACCTGTAAAGGCCAGAACAAAGAGCTGCTGTGATTTGGTGCCTGGGGAGGATTATTGTTTGGTCCACAGCCCCCTCTCTCTCTCTCTCTCTCTCTCTCTCTCTCTCTAGGGACACCCAAGCCTCATGCCGGCCCTCGGTGTGCTGATAAAAGCACAATCTGACAGCACGTTGGGAACTTTTTTTACACACAGAAAAAGATGCATTTCCCTCTCTCATTTTGTTAAAAGGCTCAGGGCAAAACTTGTTTACATGACTTGTCAGTCAGTAACACCTCTCACCATATCTTTTTTATGTCAACTGACAGACCTGATTATACTTTCAGTCCCACCCAACTCAGTCACTCTCATATCACAGAGATGGCCCATGGCGCAGCACTGGTTAAATCACATGCATGTATTTCAGGTGCAGGATGAGAAAATGTAAAAGTTCGAAGATTTTGAAGATCTGCAAAACAAAGAGTTCCCATTATTATTATTATTATTATTATTATTATTATTATTATTATTTATAATATACTACTACTAAAAATAATATTTATTGTTTGGCTTAGTGCAGCACTGCCATCAAAGATCATAGAACCAAGACAGAGCAACATATGTTACAATGGGAGCACATGTGAATAGTTTTGGTCTGAATAAAAGGGATCGTCATTACATCACAATATAAACTTTTCAGTGATCTCTGGTATCAGCTTGACTCTGTTCTGTATAAAGGGAGGCTTCCCCCCTCCCCCTTGTGAAAATAGAACACTTAATTTGTTGTAACGTTTGCGCCTCTCTGCTGTCATGTTGTGGAACCATTTCCAAACGGCCTTGTATTTAAAGGGGGCGTAGAATGGAAAAGAAAAAAATTCTACTTTGGCTTTGTTGAATCAGAAGAGATTTTGTATTCCCACAGAGTTGTCATGGACGTGAAACACAGCTGTGCCCTCCTTTGTAAGTCTTGAAATTAGAAATAGGGTGAATTTAAACAAAGCTCTACTGTGATGTCACAGCAGGGAAATCAACTATAGCTAGCCTGTGGTTGTTCAAAAGGACAAAATTAGCCAAAACAGACCATTTCAATCCCTGGTTTAAATATAAGGTTGTAATTGGTCTTGTAAAATCACATTTCATTTTATTTTTGATAAGTCAGATTTGAATACATTCTATTTTAAAATCGTAGAACTGGATACCATTCCATTCATTCTACGCCACCTTTAATCCATACTCATGCACATGAGAGGCCTTTTTCACAGCAAATTGTTTTTTCCATGAGACAAACCTGTTTGGTTAACCTTATCTGGTCATGTTATGATGATCCCATTATCCTCCCTTAATGTAAAGAAAGATGTCACGCTATCTCCCACTTTCTGTGCACCTCATAAACCCATAAAGATGGCATAGGTTGGTGCCACCATGTCTGACTATCTCACAAACATGAGTCTGCAGGAATGATAATATACAAGAAAAAGGACTTACGCAACGCACAGGAAACAGTGATTACTACAAATAAGTGGAGAAGAATGCCATTTTTGTGCCCCACTCAAGTGCAAACTAAGAGACAGTGAGGTCTACATCAGCATAATGAGGCAAAATCTTTAAGCTATTATCTACAGTAAAATGTGCGTTAAATGGGACATGGAGTGTTAATATTCATCATTATCAAGTCAAGGAAGGACTAATGTGATCTAACACAGCACTGCATTTAATTATGCAAGTACTGTTCAAGTTCAGATTAATTTGTTTGATAAGAAAAGTAGGAGACCTAATTACTATGAGGATAGAGTGAGGAATCCCTCATTCTCTCTGCCTTTTACTCTCTCATTCTCTCTGACTGCCTGATAAGAGAGAGAGAGAGAGAGAGAGAGAGAGAGAGATGCTCTAGATCCGTTGTCCTTAAGCACAGTTGCTGAGAGAGAGAGAGCATGCACCACCGGTCTTGATTTATCTCCCTTATGGCTACCGGTTGGATACATATGCGCCCATGATGTGTCACATGGTTTGTCCCACATGATGTATTACTCTCCATATTAGCATGCAGGCGGGCCTGTATGAGAGCACTGTTACACTGTGTAACCCCATAAAACTCCCAGTGCCACCAACACCACAAACACTGGGATGGATAATACTGAGCATACCACAGACTGCAATATAATAGAGCAGCTACGTTGAAAGGCCCAAATCCCCACTGATACATCCAGCAGATGCTGGCTCTTTGTAAGACAAACGGCAGAACCAGTGTCAAAAAAGCACATTTTCACATTTCCAGTGTGTTTGCTCCTCCACTGTTTTTAGACACAAATCTGTGGACATATGGATTTTAAGCAAAGCACATTTTCACTTAAAATGAAGCATAGAAAAGTTATTCCATTGTGGTGCCATCTGATGTAGGGTCTATATTGACAAGTGTATAGTGATGAATTTGTATGTATTGTATGTGCAAGCATTCAGCCACTGATGAATGAGTTTATGTGTGCATCATTTGCGGATATCAAGGACACAAGGCAATTTTATTGTCACATGCATACTGGGTGTAAATGCACTGAAACTGTGTCTGTTTGTCAGCTAATATATATATATATATATATATATATATATATATATCAGATCATATGCAGTTATTATTCTAAACATGCATACGTAGATGGATACAATTATGTGAAGATATAACAGTTCTCTGTTGCGCAAGTGTGCGCCAGACTCAAGACTCGGTGTGCTGCTTTCATTTTTCCCTGGCCCTTTTATGATGAGTGGATTAGAGGGGAGGCTGAGGGTGGTCCTAGCTGAGAAAGAGGCCTGCTGATTTATTCCCAGTGGAGTCATTTGTTACAGGGATATGTGCTGTGTGAAGAGGCTCAGAGATTGGTGCTTCACTGGGGGTGAGTCACAGCCTCTGCTGATTGTTTTTATGGTGGCTTCCCAGAGAACTCTTCAGAGAGACGGAGCGCAACCTGGACCCTCCAAAAAGGATTACATTTAGCTGTGAACACAAATCACATCCAGAGAATACAAATCACTTGCGGAGATGCACACGTGATGAGCTGCTGTGAAACGAGCGGATGAGCCCGGGTGTTAGAGATGTGTTCCCCCTGAGCCTCTGCAGATCCTAACATGCAAACAGACTGTCAGAAAGGTTTCAACTCAGGAATCTCATCAAGAAAATGGCAAAGTTGAACCATCACCACATGTGTAATTGTTGATAATTACTGTGAGTGTTTACGGGATAATTAAGGTTCACATTTACTGTATGTGTGGGCTGCCCATATGAAGAAGGTCGAGGTCACTGGTGACTATGAGCAGGTCCTCAGCATAAAGAGACCCATTGTGTAGGTGACAGCAAAAGCTGTTGCCAGTTTCAGATGTTACACAACAGGAGGCAACAATGCATGGTGTGTGAGGTGAGCTGATAATTAATGCACAGGAGAGCCTCTATCTCTGCCGCTTTTATGAGCTGCATGGCCCTACAGCTGACAGCGCCTCTCTCGTCACAGGGCTTCTAAGTGCTTGTATTGTGGGTATGGATTATCTGTGCCACACAAACACACACACACGAAAGAGCAAGTGGTCCTCTCTCAAGGCCGGTAGCGCCAGGTCACGCTGGTAAGTACAGGTTGTGTAGAGGCCCTTTGAGCTAAACAAAAGGTTTAAGCTTTATTATTACTTTTTTCATCAGAGCAAGTGCTAGTCTTCACTTCTGATTTCTAGCATCTTTCTTGTTTTTCAGTTGCTTCCACTGCAGTAGTTAGTCAGGTTTACATGACAGCTCAACTCTACACAACTGGCCCTTTGTTCTTTCTTCCCAAAGACATTGTGGAGAGCTGAATATGTGTCTCATCCACTTTTCGTTACAGTATGGCAAGGCCCTCAAAAATCTGTTTTTGTGAGTTTTTTGTGGATTTGTGAGTGAAACAGACAGCATGGCTCTACTGTGCAATGGAAAAAATATTCATGAAATGTGTCAAATGCTTGCAGGAGATGGGGGTACATACAGAATTTGAGAGACAGAAACATCCAGTGGCAAGGCGTGGGGTCAAAAAAAAGAAGTCTTTGAAACAAAAGAAGAGAGAGTGAGAATGCGTGAGAGAAAGGGGGGGAGTATATTTATACAAAGAGTGTAAATACTGAGAGGAAGAAAACAAAAAGAAGAAAAGATCACCATGTCTCTAACAAAAGCACAACTTCTGTGCTCTGCTGCCAGTCTCCTGTGACTGCACTGGAGCCCTTGTGGTGATGTGCTGCATTAGCTCCAGATATGGATGAGCTGTGTTCTCCTCTGTCTCAGGGAGGCAGCAGGGCATCGGGGTGTCACCTCCAGGGTGCCATGGCAGTGCCAACTCCAGATGGGTCTATCACAACATCCTCTCCAGGTCACAGAACACCAGACAGGGCAACGCTTCACGGAACATGCAAAGCAGATATCGCAGAGCAAGAGAAAAAGCAAAACTTGTCCAACAATGTAACCTTTCCTCTTCTGATGGAAATCTGACCCTGAATGTGTGTGTGTGTGTGTGTGTGTGTATGTCATAATTATTATGTCTGTTCATTCTCACATATCTGTATGGAATTTACAGCACATTGTGTCAGGTTGTTAAGTGTAAAAATGTTGTGTTTCTACAGCATAAGTGAGACGTTGTTGTCAATTGCCCACTGATGCAGCTGGAGAAAAAAACATTTATTTAGACTTGGAGAAGCCATTTCACGGCTATAAAGGAAAACAAAACTACAATAATGATTCTGAACATAAAAAGATAGAACTGCTGAAAACTGAAAAGAGATACATGTTGATGGAAACAACACCAGGCATAGGCCCAAACAAGCCTAGAGGCCCAAATAGTGCACACCTCTGACTCTGGGCATATAACACCCTTGCCACAACCCATTATTTTCTCATTTTCCATCTCTTGGACTGAAGTTTGAACAACACAGAAAGCCTAAGAGTCTGAGATTTTACTCTTTAGAGTTCCGAAAAATGGAAATTTCAGCTGATATGTTGGATTTAAGACTATTGATTTGACATGACTGTATTTACAAGAGATAGACATAATATGAATATTTTATTTCAGTTTATGAAACATGGACACAAAACATGTTGTACTATATAAATTGACATATGCAGGACTATTTGTGCAACAACACTGCAGAGGCCCCCTGAGACCCTGAAAGTAAATCCAGCAGATGGTGGGGTCATCACAAAATAATCCCAGTCTAGATGGTGGGTCATATCAAAATAATCCCAATCTAGATGGCTGCTCTAAGAGTCCATGCCATTTCTAATCTGCGGCTCACTGCCAGGCTAGCCGAATACACATTCATAGTAATTGAAGAGCTGCGTTAGCCTAGAAATTTAGACGCACCCTTGAAATAGCAAATAGTTTTCCTTAGCGGGTATGTCTAGCCAAGCACCATTGGAGCCTTAGTAGGTTTACCATTGGTTTTACACAGGCTTGGGAAGACCAATCACAATGCTCTATCTTTGTAGAGAGTCTTTGGGCGGGCTTAGCACAATAATGACAGGACTGTGATGGTGCAAATCAACTAAGTGGCCAGTAGCGGTCATTTGAATTGGCTTTGTCATCGACTTTGGAAGAGTAAGAATTGGGCTTTTCTTTGAAAGTTGAGCAGGAAAAGGTACTTTTGTACATTAAGTACATAAGACATATTTGCTGTTTTGCTGACGTTGCTGTGATTGGTCATAACACCAGACAACCACTGATTCTGCCCCCAAGATTGAGCTCTGTCTATCGGTCATGGTCAGACTATGTATTTTAATGTTAAAGGATGGCTTGTCAGACGGGAGCTGCATAGGATGAGTCTTGGAGTAAAAACACTGCTATGATAATTTTAATATAACTGTGATTTCCTTGGCTGAATGTACCATTTGGGGATATCTGGCAGAAGGAACTTGGTAAGATAACTAAAAAATGAATTCCCTGTAATGCTACACAAAACAGAGAATTAGAGAGAGAGGGAGAGAGATGGGTAGATAGATAGATAGATAGATAGATAGATAGATAGATAGATAGATAGATAGATAGATAGATAGATAGATAGATAGATAGAGAGAGAGAAATAGAGAGAGAGATGTACTATAGATAGATGGAAGCCCTTCAGAGCTCTTCATGGTGAGGCATTATCAAAGAGGTAAACCAGCGCTGGTGAGAAGGGATGTAGAAAAACAAGCATGGGCCTGCCAGTCTTCTTCCTTTAATCCCACAGCAGCTTTTATTTTTTATTTCATTTCATGTATTTTTGTAAGTGAAGTGTCTTGAGATTAGGATTCCTCGCATTTCCATGCTTAGTGCCAGAACTCACCCAGCATTTAAAATAGGCTGGATTGCTATGGCGGGAACTTGATCTGCCAACGAGGAGACATCTGTTCACATCTGTTAAAGAAAGTGCCAAGACAAAAACAGTGGATGTCTGTTTAGGACTGTCATGCTGTTTATTTTTTTTCTGAGACTTCAGACTCTTTTTATTGCTGTCACATTGGCAAGCTCGGCAGTTCACACACATGGATCACTATTATTAATGTCAAAAAGAAAGCAGAAAAAAGCAGAAAGAGTCAAAAAGAATTTATCCAAAACTAAGAACAAACTATAGCTCAACACTTGATGGGCTCTCCATGGAGGTTAATAATAACTTTGTGGTTGAGACAAAAGAATGAATTACATCGCTTCACACTCTAGTGCTCATTAACTTCCTTTTTACTCAAGCAGGTTGACTACAGCCCTCCACAGGTTTCTGAAGGCTCTTTCGACTGTTGCCAATATAACAGCATACTTTGCATCACAATTCCCCACTGTTGCATATTGTGTTGGTGCCACTGAAATGTACTCATGGACCAAAAGCACCTTTATTCTAACTCTTAGCAAAGAGGTTTGGATTTGGAACAAAAGGTTACCTGTGTGAGAGAGACAAGGCTGAGACTACCTGGCACGGTGTTACTCCAGGAGCTTGCATCATTTAGACCAAGCAGAGGGAATTGGGTCTGGATCCAGCACCATCTTTGGGAGTCTATTACCACAAGCTTTCACTGGCTGCCGAATGGTCTCCAGCCAAACCATGGAGAAATGCTGAATTCTAGTGCTTCCCTTGAATAGACATAACTTGAAATTGCTTTATTGACACCCCCTTTTTTCTCATTTCCCTGTGTGTACAGTAACCTGCACACAGGAGTTAAAAGCCTTGATCCCAAATTTCTCAAATGTAATTGATATCTAGCTTCCAGTGCCTTCTTTGAGCAGGAAGCAGGGAGCAGAAGCAGGGAGCAGAAATTTTCCTTGGAAGAAAAATGGAAAATGAATACAAAGAGCACATCTGATTCCAGACGTTTGGGAGCCAGTGGACCAAATTTTGCCATGTCACATACCTGCCTGATTGCAGGTCAGTGAGCTGGATGCCACATGCAGTCTGGAGCCCTCAGTCTCCTCTCCTCTCTGGTTAGTGATTGGCTGAACAAGCCAATGCAAACAACCTGAGAAAAGTACCAGCTTTGGACATTTAGAACAGATTCTTTGTTTTGTGGGATATTTCAGGTGAAATGGATAATTGTGATTTATGATGGCCTAGATTGAGTCAGAATGGGCAAATTATCATTAATGTTGGTAACACTTTACAGCCCATGAATAAGGAATAGGTAAGAGTGATGTAACAAAACAGAAAGGTATGTGTTATGTTTTCATAATTACAAAATAAGTACATGGCAATAAGACCTTACAAACAACATCAGCAACACTAAATAGGTACACTTTGGCAAGAGATAAACTATAGAGTAGTTAACCTTGGCTGCTACGTTTGACCCATGAAGTACAAGGTAACATATCCCAAATAACTGGTTAAGTAAGATTTCAAATAAAAACGGAAATAAATTGAAGATACAATGTAGGTCAGGGGTCAGGGGTCAGGGGTCAGGGGTCGCGTCACAGTTGGCACGCAGAGGGACTCTTTCTGGCGATGGTGCACAGCCACTGTGTTCATACATTAGAAAAAGGTCAGCTGTCTTATCTGCTTTTGAACAGCCATTGGTTGTTGTTGGGTGCGTCGTGCCAAAGACAGCAGTTATGGCAAAAATGCCCCGTCGATTCAGGCATTCGTGCATATCCCTCTTGGATATTATGGGTAGAAGTGCTGTGTGCTTATTGTATTTGGAGAGTTTTGTTGAATTTGTCTAGCATCCACTGTTATTTTGAGACAGAGCATGAAATGACAAATCAATCAAACATACGAGTGTTCATCATTCAAGGCTTTGAACCGGTTCATGGAGCAAAAACAAACTAAATGATTGACATTTTGCTAGAAACCTTTTTTGAAATGTAGTCTACATAAACAGAACTGCCTCCGCCATTTAAAAAAAAATAACAAAAAATAGTTTCTGTCCTCTTAGGTTTTCTGCAATAATTTGTAAGGACAGAGAGGCCACCGTACGCCTACTAAAGGACAGGTAACTATAATACATGAGAGAGGCACAATTAAAATGCAATGAGAATGTTGCTAGTTTGTTACTTGGCTATAACAAAAATACATATTTGCACAAACCAGAAATGGGTGATTGTGCTTCTTGTTATGCAAGATTTAGAATGATTGATTTGAAATTTTGGAATGATTCATTTACTTTTTATTTTAAAAAAATGACATGTTCCTAAAGTGCTGCTTGTATCCAGCCAGAATGTTTTCAACATAATTTCATTTTGGAAATGAGGCAATTATGCATAGTAAAGAACAATTGGTTTGTTGATAGGCACGCAAAGGAACAAGACCATTTGCTATTGGCACTACATGTCAAAAAGGTTGCTGACACCTAATGTAGGTAGTGACTTGTGCTTGTAATCACACCCTAACATCTTTGCTGTTAAGTAAAGACCAAGTAGCTTACAGTGTAATTACTCGAATTCCAAAATAGCCTACTTGTTACTACACACTATCATTGGGTGTGCAGAGTGTAAAATAGAGTTGAGAAACAGAGTCAACCCTGCCTTTTCTAAATACTTACTGTTAAGTGAAAACCAAGTACAGTAATTACTCAAATTGCCCACAACTACCTGTAACCTGTGAGCAATGACTTTTGCAGATTTTTGCAGCTAGGATGTGAATGTTCAAGCAATGATCTGACTGTTATTGTAAGAACTGGACACATGAATGTTATTATTATTATTATTATTTTTTTAAAGATGCCTGTTTACCTTGGAAAGCATTACTGATCATTTGCATGTATCCTCTGAAAAACAACTATTTGATGTTGGCCAGTGTAAGTGTTAACAGAGAGGTGAGAATAGCAGGCTTTTATAGAGAATAAAGCTCTGATAATGCCATCCTCCTCCACCCATGCTGAGGTGAGATGCCCTTACATCATGAGGGCCATAAAGCTTTCAGCCCTGAGAGGGAAATGACAAAGGATGTTCCCCAACTTCAAGGTCAGGCTGAAGCTCGTGCAGATAGCTACTCTGATTTATAACAATGGCTTCCAATGTGCATCATCCTGGTTTACTCTGCTAAGTAAATGTTGGAAATCTCTCTGCCTTTCATGTGCTCTGATTCCTGGAGTTCCATAAAATATTTTGAAAGATTCAAGACAGCATATTTCCATTATTATCAGAGAAAAAAGGTTGCATTATATGAGCTCAAGATATTTGACATGAAGAAATCCTATTAAAGCACATATTAAACACACATGGAACCTGTTCTTATTCAGTGTGCTAAACTGTAGGCTTAATGTACACAAAAACAATGAAATTGCAAATTATGTGGAAATTGCAATGATCTGACCAACAGACAGTCCTGCTATTCCCTTCTTCTGACACCCTTTGAAGATGTGTAATGTTATTTTCTCTCCCTACTCTCTACTCTACTCTCCTCATTTTTTAGCATCCACTAAACACTTTACTTGCTGAATTTACTTTAAGCAGTTAAAAGGAATTTTCAGTGTACACTGACGTGAAAGCCTGCGAAGCCACTAAACATCTAAAAGTAAGACTTGTTAAAGTCCTCAAACACTTCCTAATTGGATTTCTTTTTGAAGCTGAATCATCAAGGGATAGAGAAAGAACAGCACTGGACTCTTGAAGGAGAATTTTACAGAGGCTTAAACAACCCTCATCTCATTGCTTCTCATGGGGTTTCTTGTTGAGGAATTTCAATTACTGACATAGGAAAGACTTCTGTTTATGTCTATGTCACACAGAGATCATGCTTACTGCACTTGAATTTCATTTTCTTTGTGGAATTCTCTAATAAAACTGATGCCTTAAAATATGGGTAAGTATAAGCAACAAGAGGGGCATGCCATCCCAATAGAATCCACTCATCATCCCTTTTCTGTGTGCAGACCTGATTTTTCCAAAGAAAGAGGAATTGTCTATAGGGGAATGTCCATGCCCCATCCAGCACTTTTCCCACAGAATTACAGTGGATGGGAGCTACATTTTCTGTCTCCAAAATAGAACACAACCCTGACATTCCATACAACTTACACACCATACCATTTCCCCTGGGGCTATCCATTGACTTGTTTCCAATCTCCTCTTCCACACTGGCTTTAAAAAAAATTAAATCTTGGGGATCACTTCCATGATAGTGTAGCTAATGGGAGATGTATTGCGACTATACTTCTGCCCACAAAGCAACTGGCCAGTTGTGGTGTCAACTGAGGACACATGGCATCAGATGTGCTCAAGAGGACTTTCAAATCAATGGACAATAAAAAAGAGGGTCTGTATGGATAAACTGTATAACGTTCATTTAAATTCATTCAAATTTATATAAATAAGTCAGTAAATAATGCTCATTAAAATTTATATAAGCAAGATTACCAAACACAGATATTGATTTTAAAATTAAATCCACTTGTGAACGGAGAAAAAAACTCATTAGGAATCAAGGACAAATGCATATGAGCAAAACTACACTGATTTTTAAATACAGACAGATTTTTATCTGTCATGATAGTTTTCTTGTCGGCTAATAAACTGAAAAAGAGACCTTTGTGTAGGCCTTTCATTCTCATGACTTGCAAACATTCAGCTATATTCTCGGCAGATAAACATAGTCACGTCATCTGTCAGCTTCCTCTATTTGACCTTGGGCCGTGGGAAAGTATGACAGAAATTAACGGGATCCCATCTGTGTCTCGGGACTCCTCAACCTCATGTCACCCTGTCTCATGTTTTCCTGTCACGTGTCTTTATTATACAGAATACAGAAGCCATTGCTGGGGAAATTGTGATGAAGTAATTCTTCATACTTATCTGACTCCTGCCTTTATTTCCATGTGCTATTTCATCACAGCCTGTCTCTTGACATTTGGCTGAAATATCACAAAATGTCAGATGCTAACAAAAAGGGTGAGAAACAGGTGGATCTCCCAATAACCGCAAAGGCCACTGTGGCCATGAGTCCTGACGCCTTTGTTAGAAATGCATTTAGATGATTTTCCCAACACATTTTTACTCTGAGAAAAGTTCAGTCTGAGTTAGGCCCTTCTGTGCTATCTCTCCCTCTCTCTCTCCCCCTATCCCATGGGGTAAAGGCTTAATGCTCACAGTGTGATGGTCTATAAGATCGGGCTAACTTCCCTGGCAGAACTGTTTGCCTGAGGCCATTGACATTTCCATTTTTTTTTCATCATGAGTCATGAAGCATTCCATGATTGCTTTCCCACAAGAAACCATCTCTATTTTTCATTTTCACCCCCCCCCCCCAAAAAAAAAAAAAAAAAAATCATATTTGTCAAACATAATCCTGTGGGACTGAAACCCTTCAATGGGATCTGCCAAGGAAAGTGTCTGGAATGGAGACTTAAATTCCACATGACATGTTTTTGCTGCAGAATTCCTTTGAAGTACATCTGCATTGTTTGGAATGTGCCACGTATCTTAAACATTAAGTGATGAAGTGGTCATACCTACCTTCTCTGCAAGCTGCATTGAAAGGAGTCTGAACAAAGTGTCTATCATGCACCAGAAACACACAGTGACGGCCCCAAGTTTCTGTGAAGAGTTCTAAAGTATTTTTATGCTATTTCCAGAATCAGTGTATGCCCAGATAACACATGAAAGGAGAATTGGCTGACTGCAGGGACAATGTGTTTCCATGGCACTCTGAATCCCAAACCAGTGGACTGCAAATCAGACTCTGTGATTGGAAGCCACAGTGCCTATCTGTTTACTGTGTTGTCTGGCAGATGACACATTTTTTCCCTTCATAAAATAAATCTCATGGGGCTCTTCTGTGACTTGTAGAATTGACGTACAGTAAATACGCTTGTGTGTTGTGTATGAATGTGAATATGCTGAGTTAACAGGTTTTTGAGTTCTTCTGATAGTTGTGACTCTCTAAAAGCCCTGCTGAAATCTGTCAGTTTATGTTCACCTATAAATCAGGGACATTCCATGCTTGTCTGTACTATGGCTCGGTATAATGCATCTGTATGTGCCTGATATCCCTGTATGACTGTTTCTCTATGTGGGCGACACCAGTGATGGGCACCCCGGCACCCTGGGATGATTAGGTGAGACATGTGTACTCCAGTGACTTGATTTGGGGTGGGGTGAACGCTCTCTGCCTATGCTCCAAACAGTCTTGTAATGTTCTTTTCTGTAACCCTCTGAAGTATATTATCCCAGATGTAATTAAGGCATCATGATATGATCCTGATATCTGTGGAAGTTTCCATCACACATCCTTCTCAGCAAGTTGTTACTTATTTAACAACAAACATTAAAAATAGTGACTAATCCAATCTGACAAAAAGGTGCATATGCCAACACTGAAATATAAGTCCATGCATAATTTAGATTACATGATCAAAGATGTAGCTGAGCACAAATATGTGAGACTGAACATTAATCCTGAAATCATTTATCCAGGACTAATGCTGCATGACAGACATATTTCACTTGGATTTTCTAGGCTTCTTCGCTCTGATCAAAGTGTGCTTGGGAAAATGTCTGCACTAGGCTAGCTGGCGTTTAATAACTGTACTGACAACTTTTGGCATACTTTGCAGTCTTCCTATCTAAAGCACAAAAAAAAAAGCTTTTTATTTGTGTTTAATGGTAAAGCACACTGAACTGCTGATGACAAATATATTGATACACTACATTAACCAGCTTCATTTGACTTTTGACATTTTTAATCACACTTGCCACTAACACACTAACATTTCAATGATGTAATACTTTTCTCAGGGTCAATAAATATATAGAAATATATAGAAAAAGACCATATTCAGATTTTTGTATCTTAATCAACCATTAAAGGTTCTCTAACTTTTGTGCTCCAGTGTACCTTACAGTGTAAGGTCACAGTGCGCGCCGTCTGAATGAGGGGAAATAGTAAGTCATTTGTGAAGTGTCGTCAGTAAAATGATGATGGGATCTTTAGGGTGTGAGTAGGATAGGATAGGACAGGATAGCTACTCTGGGTACTTTAGTTACTGATACTTCAGATGCAGATTCATTACATACAAAAGATACATGTCAAATGTAATATTATGTTACTCTTTTCAACAGGTGGAAATATCAGGGCTCTCTCACTCCAAAAGGTCTCAGCACAGAATTGGAATTTAAATCACGTTTATGAATAGATATGAGATTGCTGTCTCCCTTTTTCCCTCCAGCTGCATTCATGGAAATTAGCTTTGTTTGTATCCGAGACAGGGATTGTTTGTCATGAAGGCTTTTCCTATATGATAAATGAAATTGACTGACAGTGTGTTCAAAACCATGCCAAAGGCATTTTTCATTACATAGACAGTGGTCCAGTAAAATTGTGTGTATGGTCATATTTTTCTAAATTTCTGATTAAATGTTTAATGCTTGGAGTAACATCTACCAACATCTACCAGTTATCCTTGTGAAGGTGATATCTTCTCAATTTCTAGTTATTCTGCAAGTATAAGGTGTTCAAGTGGGAGAGATGTTCAATACGCAGCTTTTCTGAGGTAGAAGCAGTAAACAAATCTTCTGAAGTTTAATAATTGACTTGGTCATACTGATAGATGAGATGTGGAGCTACAGCAATACTACAGCTGTGGGGTTTAGCACACTGCATTGCCTTAGCAACAGTAAAGAAAACAGTAGTATCACTTATCCAGGGTGACAGAGAAAGTCAAACTTTTCTCTTGCACAGTGAAGATTTTTTGCACCTTTAATAATGCAGTAGCAATAATTGACTTGAGACAATTTGCTCTTTTCTGCTCAAAAAAGAACTCAATAATTTATGCAATGGTTTGAATAAATTATACAAAATGTAACAGCCAAAGAGGGCCGACTCTCGTTGTGGAGATTATTAAACTGCTTCTCCTCTTGTCCTCTAATAAATATGGCACTTTCGAAATTGCGTTTACAATATGCCTGCTTTCACAGCTGTAGTCTTGTCATTGCAAAAAGAAGCTTACGGTAATATATTTGTTCACTCAAACCTCAAGAGAGCTTGAGTGTTGTATTGATGCATTGTAATATGCAGTATATAAGAAATAAACACTATCTTTAATTCACAGATGCAGTTGATGTTATTCTTGTAATATGTGTCTTTGGGCTGAGATCCCCCATGGATGAGTCAGAAATAGACATGGGTGACAGGCTTTTGGTCAGTGGCAACTGTCCCTTGGTGCTGTCACTAAGACGAAAAAGATTCACAAGGGAGCTCTGATCCATTCCAGCTCACTCTCAAGGTGTTACTGTAATATGCGCCTTCAAAGAAATTGCTGAGGAGAGGTTGTGGAGAACAACTACTCTGACAACTCCTGTTGGCAAATAACGAACATGTAAATGAGTAGAGATAAGAGCAGATTAGGTTAGAGAGAGAGAGAGACAAACAAACAACTGTCAAAGAGAGAGAGAGAGATGTTGAGATGTAACATGGTGAAAGGGCATAGGTGCATATTTGAGAACTTGGTAGCTCCATAGAGTATAAAATACACAAGGTCTGGTATGAACCCTTTGATCTTTTTTTTTTTTTTTTTTTTTAATGTCCACAGGTACACAAACCACAGAAAAGGGCCTTTCTATGAAGAAAATAGAATTATTCCTCACAATCCTTGATATCCAGTTCAGAAGCTTGGAGTGGAAATGCTAACCCTGAAGGACTAAATCACGTTACATCAAATATGGTGATAATTTTTAGAATGTATGCAGTGCGGTTGCATCAGGTGCAACCAGTTCCACATTGTTCTACCAAAAATTCTAAAGTGTTGCTTTAGCCAGTGTAGCCTCCCTATAAGTCTGCCAAAGCTATGGTAGAGAGAAACTGCATCATTTTTTTTCAATCAATCAATTAATCTCCATTATCACTGGGAGAGCAGAGCACTGCACAACACCTCCAACAGGTTATACAATGTGGAATCAGTCTATGTTTGATCAGAATTAGAATCAAAATCAGTTTTATTGGCCAAGTATACTTACATACTCCAGGAATTTGACTTTGGTAGATGTTAACTTTCTATACATTCAACAAATAGACATGTAGTAGTATACATTCAGTAGGCAAAAAACACATATAGTACATTTAGGCACATATAGTACAATAGAGACAACACTATACATCCAGGCACATATCAACATAATATACAAATCGTACAATATACAATTAGGATATAGTGCAAAAAGTGGTGTGCAAAAATGGCCCAACTTACCCACACTTCAGGAGAGAGAGATGGCAGTGGGAAAGAAGATATTCTCATGTCTGTTTTTTGGTGGGCACAGGGGAGCAGGTTGAATAGAGTGTGTGCAGGTGTGGGGTCTTTGATGATGTTCTTTGCCCACTTCTTGGTCCTAGCAGAGTACAAGTCCTGAAGGGAGGGCAGGGGGGCACCAATGATTTTTTCAGATGTCCGAATTGTGTGTTGTAATCTGCATCCGCATAATCTGCAAACCAGATGGTGATGGATGTGCAGGGGATAGATTCAGTGGCAGTGTAGATGATGGCCAACAGCTCTTGTGTTAGGCCATGCTTCCGCAGTTGCCGAAGAGAAATACATTCTCTGCTGGGCCTTTTTAAGGATGGCGTTGATGTTGGACTCCCACTTCAGATCCTGGGAATTGATGGATCCCAGAAACTTGAATTATAGTGAGGGGAATTATAGTGAATTATATAGTGAGGGGAGACAGCACTGTGGGGTGCTTCCTGAAGTCCACCACCATCTCCACTGTCTTTAGAGTGTTTAGCTCTAGGTTGCGTTGACTGTACCAAAGCACCAGCTTGTTAAACTCTTGCCGATATTCAGACTCGTCACCATCCTGGATGAGCCCAATGACAGCGGTGTCATCTGCAAATTTTAAAGGTTTGACAGCTGGGTCCTTGGCGGTACACTGATGCTGTTAACTTCATCTGTTAATTTAATTAGCTAAACATCTGTTGGTTCTTAAAAAAAAGTAACAGTACAAAATAATTACTGTTTTTTTTTTTCTTTCTTGGCATCTACTGCCACACTTATATGTCTAACTTATTTAACATTTAACCAGCCTAACTACCAGTAAGAAAGTTAGATTGGGTCCCTGTACTGTATGAATGAGCTACAGCAGCTGTAGAGATGCATTGGAGCAGTCATGGTCTACTGGTTTGGGCAAAGGGTTGCCTGTTCAATCCCTGACCAGTGGACCATGGCTGAAGTGCCCTTGAGCAAGGCACCTAACCCCTCACTGCTCCCTAGGCACTGCTACAGCAGGCAGCCAACTGCTCCAGCTTAGTGTGTACTTTACTTCACTGTGTGCTGTGTGTTTTTCACTGATTCACGATTGGGTTAAATGCAGAGACTAAATTTCCCTCATGGGATCAAAAGAGTATCACAATATGGGAAATAATTGAATTTGGAGTTGAATTGAAATTGTCTATGATTATCTCAATAAATTTGTTGCATTGCTGCACAGTTAGAATCATAGGACAGAATAGTTTTAAAAGGCTATTTGTATGTGCACAATTCAGAGATGTATTGACATTGTTAAGTTGCAACATGACAAGAGTGTTCGATGTACCCCACAGCAGAGGTTTGGCTGGAGGCTGAATGTCACAGGTATGTTTCAACGTCACAATCACAAGTGTCATCCAAGAGCTTTATTTTTAACAAACCACATTTAAAAAATTGTTCTAGTGCGACAGAAATGTAGTTGAAAAATAGCTTGACTGGTCTGATGTAGCATTATAACATGACAAACTTCAATGACCGCAAAGATTACCAAAAAACTTGGTTCGGACTTTTCGGCTTAACACTAACTTTAAAGCTAAAGTCCAATAAGCTCAACTTTAACTTTAACAGACTTTTAGGCAATGAAGAAGAAGTTCCAAACGAATGGTCTAAAGAAGGCTGGAATGATTTTTGAAGAGAGATGTAATTTTTATCAAGGTCATGTTGAGTCGACCAAATTCAGAATAGAAAATGATTTGGTAGGCAAGGCCAAGCATCTGACAGATGAAGAGCACACCCACCTTAGTCCACCCTCTGAAATGTGCACCTTTCAAGGGTGGCTGGTGGAAAAGTGTCATGCGTGTAGTTCCCGGATAAAACACTTACTCTCCCTTTCATCGTACAAAGATTCAAAGCCTGTTTGATCAGGGCTGGCAGACAAATAACTTCAAAGTGAATTTACGTAGCAGGAGGCAAGAGGATGTCTTCATTTTTATCTGAGAGAGTGGGACAGATTTCCACTTTTAAATGAGTGAAGCTTCACTCACATTGCATATGAAGAGACTGGAAGGACCATAAACAACCACAGACATTTCATGTATTTATGATATCTCTCTAAGCTCTTGATGGCTTTATCATTTGATGAGTTTATTTATTTACCTATGTTTTAAGTTTCATTTTTATGTTTACCCTTCAACATCCAATTTGGGAAATGGTACTGCAAGTCTAGTCATGTTCATTCTACATGTCCAAAGTAATGAATGCATTTATAGATATCTTATACCATGCATGTATTGTGTCTGTGTATGAGAAACATTTGTAGATATATACTGCATGTTCATTGTCATTCTATTTTAGTTTATAATTGCAATATCCTTTGGCAATATTGTACCTTTTACCTTCTACCAAAGCTGTTTGAATTTTAGAGAGAGAGAGAGAGAGAGAATGAAAGAGAGAGAGAGAGAGAGAGAGAGATTGTGTCCACACAAGCCTGCTGTTCATCCCCTGAATCTTTATCCTCCCAGTCTTCTGATTCTTCTTACAGGCATACCACACCCTGCTACCATTCACTAATTAACTGAACCATTAATGGTTCAGGAAGGTAATTTTAAGAAATGTTAAAATACTACCAATTGAACAAATCCAACTGGCAAAAATTTGGTTCAAAACCCCACTTTCTTGACACAATGGCATATGGATTAGAAGCAATTTAAAAGCTATCTCTGCCCTGAGAACTAAGCACAGTGGCTTTTATGCAGCTTAGTGCCATTTTAGCAACTGAAGTTGATCAGGGCCCTTTCACTGAGAAGAGACATGCAGTTGCACTAAAAGAGGGTGCTTAGCATCACCTGGTCTGTGTGCCACCCTGTCTTATGGAGAGGTAGCCCACAGATCTGGCACAGATCTGAGAGGGAAGGCTGAGAGGGAAGGCTGTCTCTCTGAGGGTGACTCACCGTCTTTGAATGTTTATAATTAAGCAGATTTGACTTGACAAGCAAATATAAATGAGTCAGACTGATCTGCGGAATGTGACACGTCAAGAAGTATTCTTTAGTGCTCCTGTTCTATCAGTGGCATCTTTTCAGTCCTGTTGACTGGTTGTGTCTGGTCTGCACAGTAGACCTTCGCTCTAGACCTCATCTCTGACTGATGGATGTTGGTGAGGGTGTGGAGGAGGATTCTGCTGCTGCTGCTGGAGTCTCAGGTGGAGGATCCTTCAGCACTACGCTTATGAAACACCCCGGCTCAAGGGGCACACACAGGTGCTCTGACCTCACATGGCCCTCAATAGCTCTCTGTCTTAGGTACAAGACAGACAGACACACACACACACACACACACACACACACATTCACACACACACACACCTGTGTCATGACACTTATATATAAATCACTAGGGAGAGGCATATGCTCGTCTACTGTGAGCCAATATTAAAAAAGCAAAAGATATATGTCAGAGGACGCATGAGTGATAAGAGCCAGGAGAGAAATAAAACATCAGCTGAAGCCAAAGAAATAAGCCCCCTTAAACCAGCACTCAGACATTCAGAGCTGAGAGGTCTTGACACTCCTCCACACACATCCTGGTATGAATAGTGATATTCTCTCAGCTGTTGCCAGAATGAGAGGTGGCATCCCTCCGACCTGCAGTCTGTCCAAAGACCCTCTCTCTGCTTTGTATTCCATTACAGAAATATGCAGAATGGGGCCTAATTATGCCGTCAGCCTACAGGGTGACAGACCAAGTGATTTGCTTCACATTTTTATTGATGTGTCAGAATGGTCCATGAATGTATAAAAAAAATATGTGCACATACACACACACACAAAAAAAACACACATACGCCACACACACACACACACACACACACACACACACACACACAGACACATATATTTATAGCCTCCCATACTGAGAGTAAATTGAGCATCCTTCTCCCTTGTCACAGCTTGCATAATTATGGACATGAATGTGAGTATAATATTCAGGGCTCTGGAGGCCTGCCCCGAGCCACTGCAGCTGCTGTTCGCTTCTCCATGGTCCCATCTCATCCCTATTCTTTTACCCTTTCCTTTCCAAGCACTTTCCAGCTCACTTTCTTACATTTTACCCTTTCCTTTCCAAGCTGGTTATTTTTTTATTTTTCTTTTTTCTTTTATTTTATTTATAGTTTCCCTGTTCAGTTCTCCTCAGTATATGGGGAAAAGGGCTTGCATGCTAGGATGTTTTAGACATTGTCCTTATTTAAATGCAGTATATGATAATGTGTACCAAAATATGGATAGTTTTGGATACATAGCATGTCCAATCTTTCCAAAAGTTTCCTGTTCATTATTATTCTTATTTTTTTTTTCTGGGTGTCATAATGTCGTACTGGCATTCATGTGAAACACTGTCTGAATATATTCATATGTGAGGGTTTACTTGGTTGTGCTGGTAACACAGCATCCAAATCACTGTTTAAATATTTCATCCACATTGATGTCTTTGGAAGACAAATACTGCATTCAAAAATGTGAAAGCAGTAAAATGATCAGTGTTTCTGTACCAACAGAGACTTACTGTCACATGAAACATATTCACAGGGTCCTTGCACCAAACTTTGGTATCTATAAAGACATGAGAGGTGACAGTTAAACAAATTTGTGGGAACATTTCAAAGGTAACCCTTCATTCAGCACTGACATATGTTCATGGAGAACTCCCTCCATGAACAGATTGTCTATTGAGATTTACATGTGAAACTGTTGAACAATTACCATACATCACCTTAACCAAATATAATCTCTGACTATAACCTTTACCATTAATTGTCATTAATTGATTTTCAAAAGAAAACATGTCCATAGTGCAGGCATACAATGGTTATCAGAGATGCACATTACCTTTCCTGTAACCTTGGGTTAGAGGACCTCTAGCCACATCCTAACCCCAACCTATGAAATTTTTCCCTTTGGATCAATAAAGTAACTATCTATCTATCAAAAACAAACATACAGTATAACCCATATAAAAGCCGATTGCACAATGATATCTAAAGTTTCACTTGCATACTAGACCAGAGCTTCATGGCCAAGGCATAGGTTTATAGCCTAGAAATCTAGAAGTACCCTAGTAGTAGCAAATAAGAAACCAATAAATAACAAAAAAGAAACCAACAAAAGCGTTTTGGCTTCTTTGGCTAAGATAGTCTTCATTTTTCCGAACTTCTGACATGTTCTGAGGGTATGGTAAAAGTGTGAAGCTGGATATTAGACACAATGTGACATACTATTACAAGAAAAAGGAATTTGGTTTGTAGTCCTTACAAGGGGTAATAAAATCAATAACTTTTGGACAAGGCAAAATGCAATCTCAAAATATCTTCACCATAGACTTTTCCTCGTGGACTAGACTTCCACAAAGTTTTGAAATGGTTAGTACTGCACACTCAAAACAAAACCACTTGTAAACAAAAACATGTATGTTATCTCACTTTTTTTACATGTCAACTTTTGGGTATGCTTTAAAGGAACACTGACATACAGAAAAGTGTGATTTAACAGTGTAAAGCTGTTGACAGGATGGCAGTCTATACTCACAAATAAAAACTGTGGGTTTGAACCCCAGTTGTGACATGTTCTGAGGGGATTGTAAAAGAGAGGAGCTAGATCTTACACATTTATGTGCTCCACAGTGTGGCATGCTATTGCCACAAAAACAAAAAGAAATGTCTACATTTCATCCTCTAATTAAAGGAAGGCTGCAAAATGGCATATTTACAGAAAAAACACCTTTTAGGAGAAATTAAAAGGCTCATAACCTTTAAACAAGACAACTAACCATCTCATGTTTTTTTTTCAGCTTGTACATTTCCTCATTGACTACACGTCTGCAAAGTTTTGAAAATGTGAGTGCTCTGCATTCAAGATGACTTGAGAACAAAATTTGGCTTTTTTCTAGGCACTGAAAAAAATAATCTGGGTTTATTTCAATGAACAAGACGGACTGTGTCTTAGACATTTGCACATGATACTACTCCAGCAAACAATTTTTCAGGAAAAAATGTGATTGCATTAAGAGGACAGATGAATATATGAAAAAGTGGTCCTCATGAAAAACTGAAATTGTATGAATTGACTGAATAGTGGTTTTCTCTGTCATGTCTATCCATCCAAGAGCCATATCTCAGAAACCAAACAAGATATCAAGCTGAAATGTTGAGAAATGTTGAAGGAGAAATGTTTGGACAAAAAATCTGTGCTGATTGTGCAGAAATTACCGGAAAATTACATTTACCTAATTTCCAAGGACATAGGATAATGATTACTGAATGATTCAGAAAACATAATCTTAGGATTTGACCCACCGTTTTAGCCCTTGACAACCACATTCTTTTTATCTCCCTGAATGTCTCCATGTTGTAGCATCATCAATGTTTCCCCATGGAGACCCAGTAGAGGCTGACCTACCACACCACACTGACCCTAATGATCTCAGGCATGTTTGCCCCACTGTTGCTGCAGGTTTTTAATGAGAAAGCCTTCATTACTGAAGAGGACCCAGACCTGAGAATTCTTTCTGGACCATGGCAGCTTGATGGGAAGTTTCTGACCTTTCCTGAGCTGCCAAAGCTTTATCTGACTTTAAAGTGAAATGCCAAGCATGGGTCAGTGGGCTCCAGTGAGTTCCTGTGAACTATAAATGACCAATACATAAAAGCAGATCATCCACACTAACTGCAAACAGTGTTGGATTCGATAGTTAGTGTTCCATGGGTATAGGAAAATGAAAACTTGCTCTGTCTTCTTTCTGTCTCATATGATGGAGAAGAGCTGGATACATCACTGCACTGTACTGTATACTGCACTAATGTACCACGCAGTCTGAGACTGGCAATTCACAGGCGCACAAACTAGATGTCCTTTTAGCATCTTTCTTTTTCATAAGGACAATTTCACACAGGCCTGTCTCCACCCGAAAATTTGAATTTCATGGCATTTTCTGAAGATCTGATTTCAACTAATCTGCTGGTAGCAATAAGTCAATGAGGCATATGATTAGGCAAGTGGACTGCTGAGAGCTACCATCTAATATTACCCTTCAGTCAAGAGGCTGCATTCGTATTCTGTCTGAGCTTTACATTATTCATGAACCAAAACTTGTTTATTTTTCTCAGTTTAACAGACATGAATTGTCTTTTTGACTGACAGAGTGAGCAAGAGACACAGGCAAAGTAATTTCAGATCTTCTCTAAACAACAAAGAGGACAGACAACCTGTGCCAGACTGCCTGCTTATCTCCTGCACTTGTGCAAATGCTCGGGCTCCGAGACTTATTTACTTATTCATGGGTGAATCTATAAATAAGTGCTCCTCAATATTCCCCTATTGATTTGGTGTGTATTTGGTCTGTGTACCGTAGGCTTAATAAACACCAACGTCTCTGGAGATGCATCATCATTGAATGCATTTGAATGTTTTTTTTTTTTTTTTTTTCACCAAGCAGTTAACAAACAGCAACCAAACACATCAGCAAGTCTGTCACAAAGTCACTCTCTGGCTTGCATGCTCTGTTATTGCAGTCCCTAGGGCAACTAGGCGAACTGTTCCTTATGTGGTTGAAGGCGGCTGGGCCTTCTCTAATTGAAAAACTCATTCATTAGTCCTGCAGCTATCCTCAGACACAGCCAGCTTTTGTTGGAGCTCCAACTCTGCCATGAAGGCCGACAGAGAACACTGCCTATGTGGAGATGCCTGGTCTGTTCCGTGATCATTGATAGAGAGAGAGAGGGAGAGAAAAAGAGGGAGAGACAAAGAGAGAGAGAGAGTGAGAGTGTGTGTGTCAGTGTTTATTGCTCCATCTATTATATACAGACGTAATAAATGCTTTAAACCAGTTACGCTATGTATTTTGGAAGTACATTTTACAGCTTATAATGAAATTCCAGAGAAAGGTTAGATATATAGTTAGGGATAGTCTTTTTGTGAGCTTTATGTGCGTAAATCGTCATCTACTCTCCATTTGCATGGCGTGTCTTATATCGGAGAAATTGCCCTTTAGCAGGCTCCTTGATGATGTATCTCAGACAAGTGAGGGAAGAAGAAGAGCATGAGTAGGGAGAGCGCACTTTCACTTTCAAAGCCTGCAAGTGGTTAAATCAGGTGCACCATAAATTAACTGCCAAAATAGCCTATCTAGGATGAGTTTAGGCTTTAGCCTAAGGCTATATTTTTAAATTGACATGCATGAATTGGAACGTGCATGCACTCTGTGTTGATACAGAGGACTGCAGTTGTGTCTTTAAACAGTGCAAATATCACAGGTTTTGTAGCCGTTATATAGGTTGCATATTAGGCTATGCATCGGAGAGCATCAAGAATTCAAAAAGTTATTTCAGGTAAGGCATGTGTGCCGAGTGAATGGGATTTTGAATGGAACTGTAATGGGCAGTGAATGAATGGAAGTGTAATGGCCAGAACTAGGGGAGCTGGGCACTACCGAGAAGTATAAAAGAAAGATTAAGTATAAGAGGTTAAGTGCATTCCTGGTATTCAGAATTCAAGGAGATATTCTTGGAAGAGCTGGCTCTTCAAGAGTTTCTTGAAGGTGGAGAGGGTATCTGTTGATCTGGTAGCACTTGGAAGGTCATTCCATTCTTTAATTCTTAATTGAAAGCCACTGTGTGGGCCATCAATGACAAACATAGTTTCCTCAAAGAGACAGCATTACCTCGGATCCGGGTGCTGTCTCATATGATGTCACTTCTTCCTATTCCTCTCTCTTGTTTTTAACTCCAAATAGCTCTGGAAATCTCATAACATGTCTCACATCTAGCCTCTCTCCCACCACATCAATTGTAATTTTTTCATGCTTTTTCATATTCTATTAGCTCCCATTTCACATAGAGCCATTAGTTGCTAAGCATGAAAGCAGAAAGGATAAACAAAAATTGCTGAATGGTAACCTCTCAACAATTAGTCCAACTATTATAGCTGTGATTTAGTTCAGATGAGATTGCTGTCGGCTATCCACCACATCGATATCTAAGGAGAAATATTGTTTGACAAGGCAAAGCATGGCAAATTTGGAAAGAAGTAAACAAATTCTTGTTTTGAAAACCAATTACCATGAATAAATGACAGTCTTGCATAAATGATGGATATTACAAAGCTCATTTGCAAGTTGTGCTACTCCATGACATAGAGAACTCCATGACAGAGAACATAGACAGTGTCCAACCTCACAGTGCAGCTGGGTTTTGTTAGCAGCCTCATCAGTCTTATTTACACTCTTTATTTCATCTAATTAAACACTGCTGACAAATAATCAGTTCAAACATGCTATCATTAATGACATGTTATATGACATTTAAATAATTGGAAGGAGATCTGTTGGCAAGCATTTGTTGCATAAGTAGATATAATGAATGAAATTGCCAGAGAGTGTTTGAAATGTTACTTGCAAGTGCTGGGAAAAGGTTAGTAGGATGATAAATGAAAGTACAGAGTCAGGAATTAAATACCAGATCCCTGTGAATCACTGCACAAAGAACTGAAGAGTGTGCATCCCGATTAAGGTTTCATGAAGGTTAGGAGTTGGGCACCATGTGTCCTAACATTTGCCAGAGAAAAGACTCCTGACCTGACCTGGCCTAGGACAGAGTTTGTTAAGATAATCCAGTGAAGTTCATCCTCCAACTTCTTTGATATAGGCAGCTTCTTCTATGCCGTCTGGGGTTAAAGGATTTCCATCCGTGATGAGCCAATCTGCCATGCTCTGTATGAGAAGATTACCTGTGAAGAAAGAAGCCAGTTTTTATTTCTGTGGGTGAATTTTGTCAGGCGGATAAGACAATTTTTTTTCTCTTTTTTTTTGGCACCCAAGAGCACTCTCATGAATAAGACAACTAATGGGACTTAGTCCAGGTCTTGAGGGCTAGGACTGGGACTCTTTTTGGACTGTTAGCCCTGAGGGCCAGTGACTGGGACTTGAGACGTCTGACACTCAGACATCACTCACCTCACTTGCAATTTCTTCTCCGCCACCGATGTTACAAGACACACAGCACACAAAATCACCTGCAAGCTCTAAACCTGGCCTTGTGACATGGTGAATCAGCACCTCTTATTAATATTTCAAACTTGTGCATCCCATGGGCGTCCAATATAAATAAGTGAATACGGAAACACTGCACGAGTCCTACACGGCATAAGTCAGGTGACTCTCTCTTGGCTGCCGTAGGGACAGGAGAGCAACATGGAGGCCTTGAAAACCTTCCTCACAACGTGACTCACATATGTTCAACTGAAATCTCTCCTCCTACTCCCCTTGACATCCCCACCACCCCACAAATGCCCACCCACAAAGAGGACATCTAAACCCAGGCCATGATGTAGATCCATACAGGGGTCTCATGCAACAGCATGCAGGCCATCAGCATCAGCATCTCCCTGGAATGCAAATGAGATTTCAAGGATGAGTCAGGCAAGTCAGGCAACTGGCCTTTCCTGCCATAGTATGTAGGAGGAAGAAGTGATTAACTTGGTTTGTGAGTGTGCTGTAAGTGTGTGTGTGTGTGTGTGTGTGTGTGTGTGTGTGTGTGTGTGTGTGTGTGCGTGTATGTGTGTGTGAGAGAGAGAAAGAGAGAGAGAAAGTATGAAACAGCCTACTTGTCTGATGTGTCTCTTGAGCCTCTACATTCAGATTTCCACAATAAAAAGTCTTATTTTATCTGAGTTCAGTCAGGCATTGAGCCCTGTGGGAGGGCCTCAGCATCACTGGGAGGGAGGTGAACTAGGACAAGCTCTGAGAGTCCGGTGTCAGAGTGGGGCACAGGAGGGGTCAGAGCTGAATCTGAACAAATGAACAGAGCCGTTGAGACGGACCACTGTCTGAGATTCACAGGGAAAACTGATATTGTTTACTTTACAGTTTTTTTGTATTAAGGTCAGTATCACTGTAATATTGCATTACATATAAGCTGATAAGATTAAAGAAATTAAGAATGAGATACAGCTTCCTTGGAAATGAGAATAAGTAAGGGAGAATGTTTTGTCTGCTGGTCATTACAGAAAAATATTTTCCAACAGGACAAATAGGACAGGGTCTTGATTCTTCCTGAAAGGAAATATTTTCCTATAATGACTGGCGGACATACATGATTCCTCTTATTATATGGCTACTTGCCAAAACGACGACAGAAAACTTCACACACACGTCTTTTAAATTAATTTGTTACCATTTTGAGGCTTCCACAGATAAACAAAACAAAAACGCTGCTGATCTTTCACTTTCAACAAAGTTCCATTGTGATCAATGATCAATCAATCATCAATGATCTCTACTACTATGATATGCAGATGTACATCGGAAGCAAAAATCCTGTTGCCATTGACAGCAGTCACTATACTTTTTCAGCAGTGATTATACAGAAATAACTGACTTCTGAATGTTGGAAAGGCCCTTTCAAAGTGAATGGAACCTCCCGCAGCGTTCTGGAGAGCCGTATAATAAAGAACAACAACCTCTCTATATAAAAATTTTAGTCAATCTAAAATAAAAACATGCACATGCTGCTGCTGCTTTGTTACTTTAGTGTTCTGTGTATGACTGTACGGTATGCTTTGCATTGGTTTCGTATGACTGATATGAATTCTAAAAATAGCAAATTACAAACTGAGGTTTTGTGATGAATTTTGAATTGGCAGGACTCCTCCATCAGGGAGAAGGAAGCAGAAGAGAAACCTTGAGTCCTTGTTCTGAGAAAAAGTATGAGCATGAGCCCATGTTTTTGCCTGTAAGCTATTTAAACCATTATTTCCAATTTGACCTGGACAAATCATGTGTTCCTTTGGATGAGTTGCACACTAGTCATAATGGCATCACGAGGAGCAGTCTTAGTGCACAAAAGAGATAAGTCTGTTCCTCCGCCCTTGGGTCATGAGGCCAGTGTGACCAAAGGCTTGTTTGTTCATATTCCTTTGCTTTTATGCACCCAGCAGTAGGAGTTGCTTAGGAAAGCTTAGCAAGTGAGAGGCTTTCAAAAGCATGAAACAGAAAAGGATATGACAACAAATCCCCCCTTTTTTTTTGGGGGGGGGGGGGGGGCAATGCAGTGACAGAGTTTCCAGATGATCCAAGAGAGGATCAAAGGGTGAAATGGCGGCCATGTTATATGCAAAGGCTGGGCCTTTCCCAGCACACAGGTTAATATAGCCTGGCCTTAGTATGCATGCTTACAGATCGGGACAAAAGAAAGTCACTTGATTCAGATCCATCAGTTTCCAATAGATGTCTGGTTCTGTAGTGGGTACCCCAGCTACACCTGCATATGCATTTCAGCTTTAGACCATCCAGAAATAGTCAGAACCACAGCAATGTCACTCTGACAGCACCACAACAAGACCACCTATAGTTAAGGGACAGATGACTCATCATCTGCCCACAGGTAAAAGAGAATTTCTGTCATAAAAGGGAATACAAGCAAAACATATACTGTCAATTTCGGAGAAATTCACAGCTCTAGCACCAATCCCAATGACAAATTTATTTTATTCAAAACTCCAGAGGTCTGCCATTTGACACTCACCTAACAGTGAGATCTGAATGTATTTCATTTTATTACAGAATAACTAGTTTAAGTGACCTTTTGCCAAGTGTTTTTTTTTTTCAGAATTGATTTTATAATTGTGAATCAAGAAATAATTATGTACATCTATACTCCTCTATGACTCATTGAGTAATCCCAGTCAGAGGAGTTGAGATGAGTTGAAAGTTTTAAGTGCATTTATTTGGTTGGTGATAAATTGTAAATCTATCGAGGGACTCTGCTACAGAAAGCTAATTTGTTTACTTTATTGAAATAAAGACACTGAAAACAAACAAGTGTTTAGTTTACGTGCACTGCAAACTCAGTCCTTAACAGTCTTGTCTGCAAGCATTCATTTTGAACTGAACCACATGGTGAGGCCCAAGGATGGACTGGGACAGACTTCTGAATTCTGTGGACTATGACAGACTATTGGACATGGTCGCCTAATTCTTGTAGGTCTACAATAGCAGACATTAACATGTACAGGCTGATTCTAAGGGCCAAAAGACCAAAACTCAAGTGGTTGGGAATTCATGTGGATTAACTGATTTCACTTTCCATCTACAATTTAATATTGTGTAGCATATGGGGAGTGCCTATGACAGTGAAACAAAAAGTTTAATCTTTTAAAAGTGAAATTACATGGATTATTTACCCGTATAAGATACATTGGCAAAGAATCTAATAATTTTTAGTCCTGTACGTTTTTGCACTCACTTTCTTGAACTTTTGAAATCGCATTATATAGGCCAATTCATTTGTCAATGACAGGATTTCAGTCACATAAGCCACATTCATCTCTATTCCAAGACGGCACATATAGGCCTGTGCGGCTTTGGCAATGCGTAAACACTGACATTATATCCTGGTAGCCAACTTCACCTGTGCTTATAAATGTAACAAGATAAATGTGGTTGTAAAGCAAGCCTGTGGAGTTATTGTAGGACTATCATAACTTTGCAAACAGCCATCACCACTTCTCTTCAGGTCAGTTTGAAAGCAGTTCTCTCTTCTTGAGTTCTACACTCACTCCGTCATCTCTGCCTCCCTCTCCATCCTGCTCTCTGTATGCACACTAGACCCGGCACCACCACCACCTCTATATCCGAAGAAGGCCATTTTGTATACATCTCTGTGAATTTTGCACATCAGGCAGCAAGTGCCTGCAGTTTCACAATTTTTCTGCACCCTCCTTTCGTTTCAAAAGCATACTCATACCGACATTGCACATCAGTACACAGCCCATGAGATTGGGCCCAATAGTGTAGACTAAATTAAGAAAATGATCAAAGGCTACGTATTTCATGTTCTGGTCAGAGAAAAAATACTGACTTTTTTAAAAAGGCTACATGAAGAGGCCAAGGGGATTAGTAGGCCTATATATGAGCCAGCAGGGCCGTGCAGAGACCCTTGGAGCGGCAGGGGCTCAAAACCTCAAAGGGGGCACATTGATTTATAAACAATTTATTTTCTTCTACATTCTATCAACTTCATTTGCTTGAAGTGATAACGCATACCAAGTTGTTTTACTTTTTTTTTCACAATTGCATAACAGCATGTAATTGTACCCAGGCCAAAACAGTTTTTGGTGGGATATTGTGTGACTTCATAATTTACTAAAATATATGTACTCACAATGTTTTATTCATTTTCATATTTTATTATTATTTTGTTGCACAGAGAAGAATATCATGTGCAATAGGTATGCATTAGAATTCTCTCTGTTGCTCTCCTGGGTGCTGAAATCACAATGTTTGCATCTGCCCAGGCTATATAACAGACAGAGGTCTGAAAACAACCTCTGATATGGAAAGGAAATTATTATTTTGGGGTCGGGAGGGCGAGATTGGGGATGTGGAGACAATTCAGAAATGTCAAGATCGTTAGATGATATCATTAGATATTTGAACAATATGAATGGGTGTGACATGGATGCAGAACTGTATTAATATTACAAATTAATATTACCTTAATTATTTTTATGTACATGCAAAGCTAAATTTTCAATAAACATTTTAATTTTAATAATAATTTTTGCAAGTAATGCAAGTAATATGACAGAGAAGAATGGGTGTGTCCTCGGGCACTTGGGACATTAAGGAGAAAAGGGGCAGGTGCTAGAACCCTCAAAACACCCCCTCTCTGCAAGTGCCTGTAGGCCAGCCATGTATAATGAATGAAAACAAATATGCCACTGTTCCATGGTTCTGGACCAGTCAGACCCCCCCAAAAAAGGGGTGGGGGGCGTTAATATCGGCCTAAAAGGCATGTCAGCCCAGTATACCAGATGGCCAGTCCGTCCCTAGTGAGGCCTATCACAAAATCAGAAGTAGCATACTACGAAACTTAAGAAACTGTAAACTCAATCATACAGGAGTGATTTCTTCCTCTTTGGAACAGATCTTGTCCACACATAACCACACTGGATTGAAATTATGGCCATGAACAAAGTAATCTGCTGACAGGTATAAAAAAAATCTGTAGCGGAGAGAATAGGTACAAAACAAGAATAAGTAAGTAAATAAATAAATAAATAAATAACAGAAATACCACGGTAGCACTTTCAATCTGAAACTTTCCATTGATCTTTGAGCTGCTCTGTCAGAGCAAGGGTGGCACTGAAACCCACACATGTGCACCTAAGATTAATGACCCCTAGTGTGGTGGGTGGTTTGTCTGTGGGGATCGGGGGAAGAAACAGCCTGAATGGCAGAGTGTGGGAAGCTCACAGTCTGTTGTCATCCAGCAGAGAGAGGCGAGGGGCTCCACTAGAAGACTGAGTGGTGGAAACTCTGCCCAGTCCCATCAGCAGTTCCTGCAGTGGCGGACAGATCAGGAGAGGCTGTTAGGTCAATGGAATCCAGGCTTCTTAACAGCAGATTATTCATCATCACACTCTGATATTGATCAACTTTTGAATTTGGATTATTTGTGCGGCATTGACAAGGTGCTGAGTGCAGGGCTTCTGTTTGTTCCACCTTGCTGAGTCTGAGCTCTCTCCACCTCAATGAGCCCTCAGTGATAAACACACTGCTGTGAGGCAGTTAGCAGAGATGCTGCAGACATTTTCACACGTCTACACACACTCACCGGTGCTCTCAGCCATTTCATTTGACACAACATCAGACACTTACCACCCACCAGCTCTTTGATAGCTCTCATATAAAAACATAGCAAATTGTTTACCACTGATGGTACTTTAGAGAACTCCTCCAGGGTGTCATATTGTTAGCAGTAGGTGATTTTGATTGGCATTTATGACTTCGCTTGGAGACCTTCCTCCACAAAGAGAACAAAGTGAAGAAGGCCAGCCACTGTAGTGATCACTGACCTCCCCTCCTGGGAAGCATGTGGGCTAAATAGTGTTGTATGTGTGCGTATTACGCAGATCTGCTGGAAGCTCTTTGGCAGTGGTGGTGGTTGGAGGGGGATTAGTTGTCTCCGGCCTCTCCAGTTTAACCCTAAAATCCTCTGGAGGGCAGCTGCTGAGATTCTGCCCCTCCTGCCATCTGCCATCATGTCTCTGCAGCGCCCGGAAGAGGGACTCATGCCCCACTCCCACCCATAAGCCACTTGGGCTCCCATACTTGTCCAGATTAGCCATGTAATCAGTGACTAATAAAGCGTCAATCTGCATCATTACGCGACCACACACAGAGTGCTGATCAGGACCGGAGCTACCACAGCATGTGCTAACATGATTATAATATGGTGGCTTTCATCCATCCCCACGCTAGTGCGTTGCACTGCCATCAGCTTACTCTGCAGCTCCTTCTTGCATACTATACTTTTTTATTGCCTTTAATTCTGAAATGATTGCAGCTTTAAGGAATATAATGCTCCACTCAGAGGCTATTTCTCTGCCCTTTAAAAGAGAGAGAGAGAGAGAGAAAAGCCACAGAAACTTTTGACTGACTCCCTGGTGAGATTAAGCCGAACAGGAAAACAGACATTGAGCAAGGGTCCCCCGCAAGCCCTAATGTCAAATCTTAAATCATTTTTATAATCCACTTGGACGATCTTTTGCTTTCTGTGAAACAGCTGCTTTGCTAAATAGCCAGAGATGGCCTTACATCTGGGGTTTTCTGTGCTGACCCTTTCCACACTACTGTTTGGCAGCAGGAGTGTCTGTTGGAACTGGAGTCAGGGTCTGGCCAGGCACCTCGTCCTAATATTCCCGTGTGAGCTAACAGAGTTGGGCTGCAGCCTGCTGTCAGCGGGCCAGAGCTGAATGCTACTTTGATCGCTGTAGGGCCCTGCTCATCTGCCTGGAGCTTCGCTCAGCTGCTTTAAACAATTTTAACTTTAACACACTGGGACTCACTGGGAGTCTTTTTAGTGATTGCTATTTTCTTGTGGGCTGAAATAGATTAACTCTGTTGTTGCAGCTAACTGATTTATCATCATTTGAAGTTTGTTTTTTTTTAATCTAGAAGAAAGGTGTTTAGGTTGGAAATATTGCTTTTCAGACACAATAGTCTCAGCCTGTTGACTAAACAGATGCAGGTGTGCAGATCATTAGTTGCAGTGCATGCTACAAAAACATGGAAATCACAGCATCTTCAGTGACGGGTTCAGCAAAGGTTTGTATTTGCATGCAAGTGTTTTCTGTTGGAGTTCCAGAACACTAATGCTGGACATCTGGCCCTGAAATCAGCTCCATTCTCCTGCACCTGTTTACCCCGTATTCACAGGAGCACTAATGTGGCCCACTACTGGATATCAAATTACTGCACCATATGCTGGATGAGCCTATTTATTAGTTAAGTGATTTATAAAGACAAAACAATTTAATAAACCTATTTATGAAGAGGATGAGTATCATGACAAATTGAAAACATATATGTCTGAATACTAAAGAATGTTAGAGGAAAACAAAATTAATTTTTTTTTTTTAAGATCAGACCTAGACAAAGAATGCATGTTTAACGTGCACAGAGCTGTGTAAATGCGAGGACTGTGGGCAACAGATGCCTGTAATCTTTACACAGAAGCTCTGTCCATGTTAGGTAATGATACAACTATACGCTACAAGTGAAGTCATACAGCTTACATGCAGGAATCCTTACAAGCATGCAGAGTGGGTAGCCTGTACATTACAAAACATTGTCTCCATAAAATGTGCTGCATGTGCAATGTGATTTAGAACCCGTTAATGATACATCAGTGGAGGTAAACAGTGACTTTCCTTCTTTCATTAACATTCAATCAATTAGCACCTTCTCTCTCGGTTATTTCCCCCCCTTTTCTGGCCCCTCATTTTGGATAATTTTCATGAACTGCCTCCCATAATGAGCTAATTGAATAGCCCTGATATGGAGAGCTGAGAATAGATATGCCAACCAAGACAAGAAGTGCCAAACCAGCAATGAGAGAACCATGGACAGACCAAGAAATACAGATACCCTTAATTTAGGTTTCTGTCCAGTGCCAAACATAATGAGGGGGATCAGGGGTGATACAGCCAGGCCCCACACTTCTACAATTCTGCCAGCATCTTCCTCCTTCAGGATGCCTCAATTGTGACCACAATGTGGAAATGCGTCCATATATATGCTCTGTTTGTGTCATGAGGCAGGGGACACATTAGAGTAAGCTAATTTTATCTCTGCTGGACACCGCTGTCAAGGTGCAAGTAAATGAGAATAGGAGTGCACCAGTTTACCTTGCGGCAGAATAATGAACCAAGATATATCCGTCTGAACCACCGATTGTGAACCGCTAATGGTCTATTATAGGATAGTTGTTCAGACATTGACTGATTTAGAATTTGACAAAAATACAATAATGGCATACTAATAGCATAATTTTGTTCAAAATAAGAGAGCAATATGTGCAGAAATTATTTTCCTTTGACAAAAGACAGAGTATTTGTTTCTTTTCAGAATGAGTAAACATACAGCTATTTTTTCTTACAAATAGAATATATATACTACTTTAAGATCGGAGACATCTAAAGCTGCCTCATATATTCTGAAGACACAGTTGGACACCATTAGCTCAAGTTCTCAGATATAAGCACAATGACTGACAAGAAGGCCCCCACTATCAAAAAGACACCAGCGAAATGAAATGGCAGAGATCATCCCAGCTGCTGTGTATTGGCATGTTCAGTAAGAAGATTGGGTACTGATACCAAAACTGCAATCTTCTGCCATTGTTATTTCTAAAATCTGATATTGTTATAGTGGGCTGCCTATATATACTCAGTATCAGATACAGATACATTGCACTGGCAATGTTCTTGCCCTGACACTTTTTTTGCACTACAGCATGGTGCCTTTTCTCAGTTACCATAGCATCCTTCAGCACATATGGCCAGGTGTGTTTTATTATGGTCAGAGACAAAAAGAGACTTTTACACTTTTAGCTGGTTTGTATCAAAATATCACATGGAGAACTCAACTGCTTCTCCATCAACAACAAATAATTGAAGTGCAGGTTGTCGTTTCACCTGTTGTACAGGTGCAAAGCAGAGACAGGCAGAGACAATACAACATGGACTGCAGGAAAACTAAGTGGCATGTCCTTTTATGGGAGGATCTGCCTTTGAAATAGTACAGCCCAACCGGCTCGTTAGTGAAGATATGATAGAAGAAATACCAGGCCTTATTTTTAAGGTAACACAAACACATACTTAGGGTTCCAGTGCATCCAGCTGTCCCTGCCTGTGTTTGCAGCAACCTTGTGACTAAACTCTAACCCTTTCAGTAACGCAATCTTACTATTAAACCAGTTAGGCAGAGATTGCTGAATAAATCAGGTACAGTTACATTAAGTTGTAACTGTCTGCTATTTGGGTATTATGTATAAGAATAATGAACAACATGGCATGCATACATCAGATATTAATTCCCTCTGAAGTGTAAATGCCAGTCAACTTCACTTTGTGGTCTTTACACTTCAGAGGGCATTAGTATTTGATATGTGCATGCCGTGGAGTTCATTATTTCACTTATACCACAGCCACATCTGCACTATGTAGTTTTGCTAACAATTTACACATTTTGATAAAGCTAAGCTAAAACGGGCTCATCAGAACTATTTGTTTCTGCCACACATCGACTCATTCAAAACTTCCAGGGATAAACTACTGTTACTAGTTCTAAATAAATGGTTGCTATGATCAAAAGCGTGTGCGCAAGCACGTCTTTGCCACTCTCTCTGAACTTCAAAGTCATTGATTAAACTGTTGTGCAACGTTGCTTGGAAACGGGACACTAAGCTAGGCTTGGAACTATTTTGAAGTTGAAGTTTATTTATTTAAAATGGAAATGGAACTGTTGTATAAAAGCAATATAACACTTTTGGTTGTGGTCGCCAGTCCCACTTGTGTGATATTGCTTAATTGTTATACGGCTCTCCAGAATGCTGCAGGAAGTTCCATTCACTTTGACTGGGCCTTCCCATGTTCCGAAGTCAGGTATTTCTGTATAATGACGACTGCAAAAGTATAATGACTCCTGTCAATAGCAATTGGTTTTGTGCTTCAGATTGACATCTATATCCTTCTGTGAGTAGAGACCATTCACTTATCGCAATGGAACTTGAAAGTTTACTGAAAGTAAAAGTAGTGACAGTGGATCAGTTGCAGTCCAAAGAATGTTTCAAGGTCAAGTTGCATCACAAGGTCTGGTTTTATTTATTTTCCTATAATGACCGACAAACAATACATTATCCTTTATTTATACCACTACATTATATGCAACTCAAGAAACACTTGTTCAACCAACTTCAGAGTAAAATGCAGTCAAGTTTACAGAATTACTGAATGGGAAAGAGTGTTTTCCATTGGCATAAGTAGGAGGCAGCCACTCAATTTCTATAGAACGGCAATAGTAGTTATTTTCAGGCTGCAATGTTTTAGTTCTGCCAGGATCAGGTTCAGTAATCACTCTTTGTTGATTTACGTACAATGCCACTGGCATTATTTGTGCATTTAAGTTGTTTACTTACCAAGAGCTTGTATAGAGACAAGTGTTAACTGATAGTGTTCAGAGCAAATCCACAAATAGTAATTGATCTTTACCTATGTAGCACTAGCGATCAAGCCTTGTTGCTACACCAGCCATGCTCTGGGGCTGGAGCTTTAGCATAGATGTGTGGAGGGCAGGTGGGAGTGCGGCTGAGACCCCTGCTGAATTATTCACTGCAGAGCAGAGCCAAGCACAGCACAGCCCAGCACTCGACTGACTAGCGCCTGAGGACTGCATGGTTGCATCTCCACCTCCCTCCATCACAATGAGGGTAATTATAAGAAGGCCTGTTCATGCAGCGAAACAGATCCACTGTGTCCAAATAAGGGCAAGGCAATAAGAGCAGATTTAGTTATTATCAGAACTATATTTTAATAGCCCTTCTGTCCAGCACTGCTGTTGGGATAACAGTCATTTGATCTGCATGCCAGGTACACTGATAAAGGCATTTAATCCAGCAGTCCACCAACAGAGTTGGACAGATAATGAAAACATGATGTGTTAAATGAGTATTCTAAGAGAAAATCGTTCCATGCTTTTTTTCAGCTCATTGACATTATGTGTGGCAAGATGGCTTTTCGTCAAGAGTTAAATATGACTTTGGTCCCTTGGAAAAGCCACAAAACAATCAAACACAGACAAAGGTGTTGAATGCCAATGAACAGAGGAAACTGCAATGCAGAGGCATTAACAAGTAAACTTGGCAATTAGTCAAAAGGCATCCGAGTGCATTTTTGTTTCTTTCACCAGAAGTGTTTAAATTTTATGTATGGATTGCCATTTCGAATTCAAACCAAAGACAAATGAAATATTAGTTTATAAAACCTTTCAAGACAGTCCGTAAACAAACAAACAAACAGAACAAGGCAGAAAATAAGGAAATGCTCAAGTTACAAGAAGTTTATGAAAAAGAAACTTAACTGTTTGAACAGAGTTCCAACAGGCTGCTGGAAGGGCAAGAGAATGTGAAGAATCTCACTAGATTGTTCCTGAATAGGCTTATAGTCACGCAGTTCATGCAAGGGGCAAGATGCCCAGGAGTGGCCAAAGCCTCCTTCATGGATACAGTACATTGTGACATTTTCGGTTAATCAATTAGCTGACATTTTCAACCAAAGTGTCAAAAATGTCAATGGGATGTTGAGTAACAGGCACACAGTGACATACCCAAAGGCCAGAAATACTACTGTGTGAGTCTTTTTTTCCAGGGTGTGGAGTGAGTTGGGGGCAGCCCATCACACCTGCAAGAGTACTGCTTTTCACAGCTGCTGGTGTGTGTGATGCCGCTTCGCGTGCCACCTCTCGCCAGGCCTCTGCGAATCACACACCTCGTCCAACTCAATCACATTCATCTGCCCAGCATGAGTGCTGCACTGGCTCTGCTCTGCTGAAGCGAAAGGAGGGGACTGAAGAGACCCATTGATTTGTTCAGCAGGCAGACGAGGACCGGAGTCATCCTTAACCCTCCGCAGCACAGTACATGCACTCACACGGGCTAATTATAGGCCATTGATATGGAGCCACAGTGGCACACAGCTGAGATGGTAGCCTACTCTGCGGCACACACACAAAGTCAAACCCAATCATATTAATCCCTTGTGCTTGTCTCATATTACAGTGAAAAGACATGGGAGTGAGGGGACTGAAGAAAATGATTTAATGTGTTCTACATGTGGGATTAAGGATAGCCGTTCCACATGATCGATGGTGAAGACACAGTCAGAAATGGCAGCAACAGTGCAAGGCAATTACACAATGATCCAGAAAATAGGCCTATAGACTATGAAAGATATTAATCAGGTTAATGTCAAATGAAACAGACGGGTTATTGGCGTGATAATAACATGATGACCCGTAGAGACCACTTCAGCTCAAAAAACTTTTAAAAGGAGATTTGAAGTCATTTTTCACCTTAAATCGACCATACACATTAAGTTCTCATTCAAATAATTAATGTATGCACATGCACAAATCAAAAAATTATTTCCTTCCCTGAAGAATTCATAAATATTGTACGTGTTGTCTTTTTATCTTTTTACACACACACACACACACACACAAACACACACACACACACACATACACACACACACCCTGTGCTTTATATAGAATTATGTAAACACCATGAGTTGTTCACATGATTCAGCAGCTGCTTTGACAACACACTGGATACTTAAAGGACATCTGAGAACAGTCTGCCAGAGCTTACTGCTCTCTAAAAGCCCATTAACCACAGCAGCTTGCCGTCCTGATACCTAAGGCATCAGCAGATAAGTTCATCTGAGTGTACACTCAGTCCCAGACATGCTTTACATGAGTGGGCAATCAATTGACCTACCCAGACCCAGAAGGCTGATCAAATCAAAACCACTGTGACCCTTTAAACCACTTCTAAGGGAGCCTGGTTGTATTCAGGTTCCATGGTATTCTAAGATGAGGGCGTCATCCTTGGGCTGGCCTCGGGTTTCTAGGCCCCTCTGTCCTGCCCGTCATCTCCACAGACTGGCTCCAGGAGTCTGGCAGTCTGCTCCGCTTCTCTCCGCTCTTTAAATAGAGCTGACCTCAGAACAGGCTCTGAGACTGCTATGGTCTTCAACTCACACGGCAGGAGCGAGGGGAGGGGAAGTAGAGAAATGGGAAGAAATGGAGGGCAGAAAAGAGCATTAGAGCAAGTAGTGGTTGGAAAGGGAGTGAAGGACAGGATAGAAAAGGAAGAGAGAGAAAGAGAGAGTGAAGAGAGAGTGAAAGGGAGTCAGGGAAGCAAGCAGTGGTTGGAGGGAGGGAAGGAATGAGAAACAGAGAGAAATGGTGGAAAGTTAAAGAAACTGTCAGGACAAGTAACATTCGGTAAAGAGACAGGATGGGGTGGAAAAAAAGAGGAAAAAGCTTCAGTAAAAAAGGAAATGGAGAGACGGGTGGAGTACATGTACAGCCTCAGAGAGAGTCAGGGAGTGGTGTACGGGACAGGAGACAGTGTATTTCTGTGTGTAAGTGTTTCTATATAAACTCTACTCCACTGCCCTCCTTTCTGCATGAGTCTCGACATGCCGCAGAGTTTTCACACATTCTCGCCGGTCCCTGTGGTCTAATTGAAATCTGACCTTTCCTCCATATCTCCAGTGGCCCAGGCAGGGATCAAGAGGGGGCTAAGCTGGTCTCACTCTCCACTTTGTTTACAGTCTTCACAGTACAGGAGTGGAGTGTTTTCCAAATACCCACTGCCCTGTGTAGCCATGTGGACCAATATCTACATACAGACATACAGACTCAAAGGACAGTTTCAGTCATTTTCAACACGCAGCTCTGTTGCTCAAGCTACCTAAGACTTGCCAGTACCGAAGAAGCGAGAAATTTTGGTCCGACCCACATAGGTCCCCTTGAACAGAGAGTTAGCACTGACAGCTAATCCATTGGGGCAGGACCTTAAACTGTGTTTTATGTTTTTTTCCGTCTGCAAAATTAAACTTTTCGTCTCTGCTGGTGAGGGAGTGAGCCAAACTCAATGAATTGACAAGTTTGGGTTACTGGAAGCCAGGGGTATAAACAAACCATACACAACCATATCTTATGTTCATGATAGCTCTTTTGCCATGCACAACCACTCCTAATTTATCAAGCCAAGACAAAAAATGGTTGGTGGCAAGTCTTGAGTAGCTTGAGCAATAGATCTGCGTGTTGAAAATGACCAAACTGTCCTTTAACACTTGGAACTAGCAATAAATGAATTTCTGATTAACTCTATCATTTATTCATTTGTAAATAAATATCAAAGTGACACATGTTTATAAATGAAAGACTGTTGGGCTTTGCATTTTGTTTGGTGATCAGTTTCTGCTGAGTGACAGCACTTTGTTCCCAGCAGTTCCCAGCACTGTGTACTATTTAATAAAAATACCCTGAATGCATGCATGGCCTTCCATGACTTTGCACTGCACATTTTCACTAATAATAAAACAATGCAGTGAGAACTCCGATCTTGCAGGAGCACCATTATACAGATATGTGAACAGCATCATAAATATGACCGCAACAGCCATACAGGCATCCGCCAGGGAATACTGCCTTTCCCAGAATGGGAATTTGTCATCTAACTCCTCTGACCTTGAGGTTATAAACAGGGAAGGTAGGGAATCTTACTGACACATCCACTGGAATGTCACCCATGCAAGCATCCTAGTGCATTCCTGACAAATCGCAGAGGTTAGTGGTTTTTACACACACAGGCTGCTCATGACTTATTTCTGTAGGTCACTGCTATAAAGAGACTCTCTAAACATCACCTCTGACTGCTGTCTCTCCTTACACATCACATCACTACAGGGAGTAATCGACCACTTCTGCCCCACCACTAGTCTTTATGCCACAAAAGCCATTGGAAGTCTTATTTTTACAAAAAAAAAATATATATTTTTTAGACTGTCTATTTTAATGTTGCTCGAGATTCACTGGTTGATGTTGGAAACTTCCTCTGTGTAATTTTGCTCTCCAGTTAAACGTACATGGAGCAGCCTGAGCTTCCCCTCACACGACAATCATAGGTATTAAAAAGCCTGCGAGTAAATGCTGTCTGAACCAAGACTAAACTGACGTGCCACATTTGCTACTAGACTGGAATGCCAGACAGACAGCTATATTAGCTGCAGTCTCTTGATAATTGTTTCCACAGACTGCTTGTTGGGAGAGCTAGTAAGTGATCAGTACAAGCAAACAATTACAAAACAGAGAGACATGGAAAGCAAAAGAAGATAGCTGTGGTTTAAATCAGACACCCTTATCATCTGCTCAGTTTTCTACTGAAACTCCTCATGTGGCCTGATAATGATAATGACAGTTATTGACCTTTGCCTGGAAAAGAAGTGTGGTGTAAGGTCTCTGAGTCCCGGTGAGTTAATTCACTTCAGAAGGCCTCTCAGGTAGGATCAATATCTTAGGTCAGCAGAGAGGAAAAAAAAAATTCTAATAATAACACAGCTGTTTTTGTTGTTTTTTATGTTTTCCAGGTCATGAACTCTGGAGGCTATATGTGAAATGGAGACTGTGACAGCTCGGTCTGTCTTAACAGAGTACTTCAGGCAACATTGAACTGGTTTATGTTTGTGTAATGTCTGCAGTTTAAAAATGGAGATTGTACTTTTGAGGTTCTGTTGGAAAGACTGTTGCCCTCCCATAAGTCATTGTAATGAAGGGCTGCTAACCCCTCCTCTTCCTCTCTTAACATTTTCCCTATGACATAACAATTATCATTCCATTATAACAAGACGGGCTAGTCTGTGTGACAAACTTTGCTTTTTTAGAGACTTGCAGTCAACACTAAACCTTGTCGCTAAGAAACTTATGCATGTCTATGGTGAGAAACCTCACCCTAGACACAACCAAAAACAGTCAAGGTCAGGACAAATGGCTAAAATTACTATATAGCTCCAGTGGAAGGAATCAGATGGTTTTATACTCTAAACAAGAATCTAGCATAAAAAATAAAGTAAAACCAGCCAAACAATGCGATGAAATGCTATTTATTTAGTGTGATGATTTAAGCATGATAAATCTGGATTTTACTCTCTTCTCAACTCTTCAAACCATCTTCAAAAGGAGATGGATATACTCTGCTTGTTACCTTTTTAATACAGTGTGTTTTGTGTACATCAGTGCTGATAGGATAACTTCTCTAACACACCCATCAAATGAAGGAAAACTACCTCAAAAGCCTGTTGCAAATTGTTGCACAACATTGAAATCTAAAATATTATTCAATCAAGAAACCATCACAAACTATCAAAACGGTGTGCAGTTCATCACACATTCTGTATCTACGTGCTGCGGTGTTAAAGCTAAACATGAAATGTAGCTACCTCAGAAGCTGACACCATTTAATGGCCAATGGTCTATACATGCTTAATAACATAGTTATTGGCTATTGATAGAGAGTTACAACTGAAAAGAGGCTTACCTAATTGCCCAAAACATCTGATTATATTTGGGCTTTGAGAAAGCCAATCTAAGCTGCAGCAATGACTGGAGGTTTGCATCGGGTTGAAGGAAATGTTGTTGATGGAGTTATATGTGAGCTATACAAAACCCTAGCAAAACGTTACAGTTTGTTTGCCACAAGGGAAATGCCTAATTACATTTCAGAGGTGTAGTTCACCATTATCGGAACTGCTTTTTCTGCAAGAGTAAGGGAAAAAGTTTGAACAGTTCCTTCAGATAAGCTTATACACATAGGTACAAACAAGCACTCTGGTGGCCCTGCAGGCAGTCTCATCTGAATCCAAAATGGCTTCTGTCTCAAAGCGGAGGTCTTAGAGAAGAGTTTTGTGGCCATGCTCCTGGGGTGCTGTTACTTTGCTCGTTTTCATCTGTACTTGCTATGCATACCAGATTAAGCTCGTCAACGGCTCTCAATAAGATGAATTATGAGGGTGGCATAGGGTGACATATCACACCACCTGTAGCCAACACTATGTTAAGCATTGTGGCCGAGAAAGTATGAAAATGACTGCTGACAAATTGTTGGAAATTTTGGCACAAAATACCTGATAACTCTTTTGAAAGATGCCTGCTAAACAATGTTCAATAAGCAGTTTAAGGAGAAAGGGGTGCAGTTACTCTTCACTGGTTTATGATATATCATTCTAATCAGTTCCTTGGTTTGGATATGCATTTTCTCAGTTCTTATCCCACCAAATATATGAAGATCCCACTAAACTGCAAATGCCACAAGGCTAAACTGAGATACATTTGGAGTAGGTTGGTGGATTGATGGATCAATGACTCTATGTGGAAGAAAAATGAAGAAAACTTTCTTAGAACATACACTGGGACTGGGGTTGTTTGCACATGTAAAAATCCTATAGCATCACTTCTCTCCCCCAAAACCTGACAGTAGAGAGGCTCAAGAGGGATTGTGTGCTCTAAATTTTTTAAGAGGAAATGAGCATCTTTCACATGAGTCATCCCTAAAGCCTGGGCCTGTGCACAGTTAAATTACCTCAGACTCAGACGTCAATGTGAGATCAAAGAAAAAATAAATATAAGACTGGACACCAGTTCTAATAGAGAGAGAGACAGCAGTTGACATTTAACATCAAATGTGGTAAAACGTAGTGCACAATATCTTTCATTAATAAGTCATTACCAAATCATTATTATTTATGAGCAAATCAGTACATAATAACAATTCCAAAATAATCAAATGTTTAAGAAAGGTAATTTGTATGTTTGCTAATGTGATTAGTCACCCTATGTTTAAAAATGGTTTGTACTGTTTTTTCAGGGATCCTTACAACATATCCCTTCAGATACAAATGAGTCCATGTTAACAAATTTTGAAAAAAACTGTAATTTCATTCAAACAGCACTTGAAGTCTTACTGACCTACTGACGTATGCACTAAAGAAATAGAATAATAAAATTTTTGAATAGTTATTGAAGCCTATGAAAACCATCTTACACCGGCACGTACCAGGACCTGCCAACCCATTCTTAAGCCTTGTGTCGTGTAACACATGCATTTCTCTGATCTATATTTAGTATGACCTCAACATACAGGGGCTCATACATGCTTTAAAGAATGAATCCACTTCCTCATTTTCAATCTGCTGGACACATTTATTTGCATGCCCTCATTCAAAAGTCCTTTTCAGCTAGACTGCATTACGCTCCAGAAACTTCCAAAGGATGTAGCTGAAGAATGCGACAGGGGAACTTGTACTGTATGTGTGGTCGTAGGCATGGTATAGATCAAACTAGCCAGTGGCTACCCTTAACATCCTCACACTTAGTGAATCCCACATGCTAAACAGCTTTTGATGAGAGCTTTGTCATGGATCTTTGGTTGTAACACATGGACAATGACATAGGCAAGAGGCATCAAAGGAGGAGAGCATCTGGTGGAGTGTAGGGGTCTAGCAGGGAGGAGAGGCTCCTGCCGGGCTGCTGCTTAATTATTAACACACCTTTCCCCCCTCTAACACCAACCCAGCACAGTTTCAGGAGCTCCAGAGAGCCCAGCCGGATCAAAGCAGGCCCAGCTTCTCCTGCAGAGACAGTGACTCCAAATGTATGTTTTATCCTTGATTAGAACCTAATGCATGTAAGCAAATGAGATAGCAAGGAAATGAGTTATCCAAAAGACCTTGTAAAGTCATGAACTTGTGGAGAATACCTGTAATGACAGGCACGTGTAGTAGAGTAGGCTTGGTCTGAGGCGTCTTCATCTTCTTCAACTATGCAATATCTCATAACATTTTATATCTCCCATTTTGACCTTATACCACCTCCACAGGAACACTAATTCATTTTTAATGCCATTTGCCTGCAGTTGTCTTTAGCAGAGATCAAAGACATTGAGATGATTGCTGATGGCAATCATGAGGACATCATGGGTATGAGGATCAGGGGGCAAAAGGCATGGAGATGAGCATATATATATGTGTGTGTGTGTGTGCACGTGTATGTGTGTGTGTACACATGACACAAAGCAGGTGAGAGTGGAAAAAGAACTGAAAGTGTCCCTCTCAGGGATGTATGTACATGCATGAGTGCAAGTGAGTGGATGGGTTTGTGAGATGATAAGAAAAAAATACAGGAGAATCCTGAAGGTGTTTATTTTGGGAGTCCCAGGCACTACGAGGATTAAAGATGACAGAGAGGAATGCTTAGATTGAAGAGAGGATAAGAGCCAGAGAGGTATATCATCCTAATCCCGCCTGACAGGCAACCAATGGCCTGCTGTGAGGAGGTCTCTCTGCTCATCTGTAATCATCTGAAGCCTATAAGAAACGCCCCACCTACAGTATGTCTCTAGGCTGACGGGCCCTTGGGGAGTGCAGATCCCTGGATTGGTCTTCCGGTGTGTTTCCTGGGCTGAGTAAACATTCAGATCCTGGGGAACCTTCACTGGCTCCTCTTGATGCTAATGCTGGACTGAGCTAAATCAGCGCTGACAAATTTGCCTGAACCTAAAAGGCAGCAGCTGCTTCAACGGGCCAACTTAAGAGGTGCTATCGCAAGCCCCTCCCAGAAGGTGATTGGTTCTGACAGGCTGTGGTCTCAAACAGACAGGCACAATTTATACACCATCTGCTACCCAATGTTCAGCAGGCACTGAACACCTAAAGGGCACCAACTGACAAGAGAAGTCTCCTTTTCAACTACCTCCACCTCTGTGCTAAGAGAAACTACAGGGTTCATATACTGTCTGTCTTTCACAGCCATAAAAAATCAGAAAAACTAGACTGAACTTAGAGAAACCATCCCAAACCATTAAAGAGGATAACTCAAGAGACATTACCACACAGACAGCAAATTAATTACCCTCATCAGCTTGCTAATTAACTAATTAATAATACCCTTACTCAACAGTGCAAAGAATGTCTTTCTCCCTTTCACCCTTCCTGCAGGAAGTGGGGCTGATGGTCTGTTCAGAAGATACCAACTGAGAGACCCAAGCAAGAGCTGTCTTCAGTCTGATTAATGGCTGAGGGGAAATACAAGTCTTTTCTGTGTGTCTCCTCCATTCTATAGAAACCATGGGAAATACTGATGAACAGATCTCTCAGAAAACGAACTCCTCATGTCCACACTTTCTCAAGCAGAAAGACAGACAGAAAGAAATGATGGTTAGACATTATGTCATTGTCAAATGGAACCAAGGGGCCTGTGGAACTGAGAGACATCAGGGGACAGACTGAAAAGATTTCATTAGATGTAAATATCATTTTCTATCAGCTGACAGCTTCAAACATAATTATGAACAGTGAACATAATAAATATTATAGACAAAGATTGGCATGTGTGTGTGTGGCATGTGTTCTGAACTCCCTGTACTCTACAGAGCAAAGTGATCAAAATACCTGAAAAAGCATAGCTAAGCTGTACATGTTCTTGTCTATGCAGCATTTGCCTAATGGACATCCCTTGGCATCTAGCTTTTCTAGTCCTTTTGAAAGAAAAAGAAAAAAATAAGAAAGAAAACTGTGTTAAGCTACCAAAATGAAATTCTTTCAACAATGTGAATGGGAGTAAATGGCAGTTATACAAAAGGTATTCTGAAGTACACTGCTTTGGCAGAGCCCCTGTGCAGTGTAGTGCAGTGCTCCCAGCAATGAGAGAGGGAGGCCTTCTTCTATGGATAAGGGGTGCTGTAGACAATGAGTCATGGGCTTTCACAGCATTTTCACAGCATATGCTTTATTTATGACACCTCTTCCTGAAGTCCTGTGCCTGTTTGTTTGTGGAGCTGAGCTCTAAAATGCCAATGAGATAAGAACTGACACACACACACCTTTTCATTTGTGCATACACTCTTAAACCACATAAAAAAAACATGATGGATAATAAAACAATGGGACAAGAATAATAATAATAAAAACAGAACAAAACTATATAAGAAATACATATAAGAAATCATATAAGAAATACAAAATATGTCCATTAAAGTCACGTTTATATTTCCTGTCTCCCTGCCAATGAATACCCACTGCTCATCTAAATCGCAAACTGGAGCCCATAAGGCATCAAATGAAGTTACTGTTTATCATTAACAATCAGGGCCTTTTTCCATCAGCAGATGAAAATTAATTTTCACCTGATGTGTAATAAAATTGAGAGCACATAATGGTAACGTGTCTCCATTCTGGGCTAGGTTGTCACTGAATCCATTCAAGGTCAACGGACCTGATGTTGTGCAGTAGAATCATTTATCTGCTCAGAGCTCATTGCTGGGATATATTGGTTTACAAAATCCTATCAACTGGGCCATTACAAGTCCACCCGACTAAATTGGTCCAATTTCCTGGTGGTGCTTTCTACAATATCCTTGCAGATCTGTTTTGTCTAAGGAGGAGGACCATTTTGTAGCCGACGGTAAATGGTATTGGCCCGCAATATCTCATTCTAAGGGAGATAAAACACTGCAAACCAAAGCCACCCCAAATGGCAGGACAGACATTTTATAGATTTAATTTGACTAATTCCATGTTATTTGCACTATACACAACAAACACAGAGATTTGTGGTTGTGTTCTGTTCCTCTTCTAATGGCATACTTCTGTACAAATGAATAATCTCTTATGCTACATTTAATGCCTTTCTAGTTTTGATGCATTCGGTAAAGGTAAGAACAGCTAATCCATTAAGTACATCCTGCTAATAAGTTTATGGACCCATTCAAATTAGATAAGTAGGTACATTATTAATATTGATGGCTATTCCATCAATAAAAAAAGGACCTCATTGGCTCTGTTGTCTCCAGTGTCAAAATAAAATAGCAGGCGCATATGGTGCTTTTTCCTCATTAAAAGCTTAAAAACTCCACAATTAATTCCCCACATGCACATGGCAAGGAAATAATCTCTCTGTAATGAGCCTGTGTGCCGGCAGGGTTACTGGCAGATGACAGGTGAAAGCGCTTGTGTCCTGAGTGTTCCTATTTTGCTTGTGTGGAATCACAATTAGCTTTGAGTCGTTTGAGGAGTTTATCTGCTTCCACTGTGGTTGTTAGCAATCCCATTAGCACACAGGACAACACATGGACCTAGGCTACGACAAGAGGCCCTAAGGTTGCTGATTGGGCCTTGAGATGTGTACTTTCAATGTCACTTGATGTTGAGGCAGTATCACCATGGAGATAACATACTTCTTTTGATGGCTTTGAAAGTTGAATACTAGCTAACCTGATGGACAATAGTCTGAACTATGGACTTGATAGCCATATCTTAACTTTGCTGTGGGAGGGCATTTTGACTTTCTTTTCGTAGATTAATGCTAATAAATCTAGTTGGGGACACTGAAGCCTTTGGAGAGTACACTGATTAGTACTGTAGCAAAATGCTAATACAAATTAATGTGCAAAACAGCTGTCTCAAACGAGTATGAAAGTGTAGACTGAATGATAACCTACAGCCTATAGGGCTTGGGGCGGTCCTCTTAGAAAACAAATGCAACTAAACTTTATACTGTTTAAGGGATAGAGATTATAATGTTTGCATAAAACACATTCCAACTGTCTATACTATGTTCCAATATGGTCATGTTCCAATCTATTGCAATAGACAGGTGCACCCTGGAAGTCAGCCTAGCCTTATGATAATTTACAAGGGTCGATTGTAATGGTTGGTATGATATGCCTATGATCAGTATGCCATATAAATGCTTGCCACAAAACATTTCAGAACCCTGCTACCTAGTTACGAAGCAGATTTCATACCGCAGAAAGATATTTTCGTTATATCTGTAGCAGAATATAATTCCCTCACATAAATAAGTTGTAACCCTAACTGTGCATTCTAACCAAGAGCTACAAAACAGTTGAAAATAATTCAGAAGTGACGAGTTTGGGCAACTAGAGCGACTAAACAAACTTGCTCAACTTTATGTAAATATTACATGTTTCAGCTCTAAAGGTTGTGGCAATGTTTGGGTCACAGATATTTTAGAAGTGAAGCTATATGAAGCTTTAGTAGCTCTTGGTGTGAATGTATAGTAAGAGTAAGTTTACACATACCACAGTTCCTAAAAGACGAAGCAAAATTGCATCAAAAACGAATAAATAGCTTACTTATTTTTAGGCGTTGAGTACATTAATTCTAACAGCTATACTGGATACACTGGATTTTCCAAAAAATATCAGATTTATGTCAAATAATATTTAGTGGATGCTTTGCCTCCTTCAATGCTGTCGTCAAAACAGTGAAAATGAAAGTCTTTAAAATAAATTAACCTACTTGCTGTAAAGTTAGGTGTGCACCCATTAACCATGATACAGTAGTTGTTAAAGTTCAGCCCCCTCAGGACCCTTACTTAAAGCATCCCTGCATATAACTGATTTATATAAATAGCCTACTATAATGTACAATTTATCACATTATCATTATTGCAAAGTAACAATTATTTCCATACTGATCAGTTCATATACATAGCACCACACATAGCTAACATTCATGTCATTCATGTCAGACAGAAATCTTACATTTAGCCTGTAAAATAAATATCTTAATGGTATTTACAAGAAGAGCCAAAACATCATGAGAAACATTGCTTTCACTACATTAGAGAAGAGTCATGAAGCTTTCTATTAGCCCTGACTTTATGTAACAGTAAATGAAGATGGAATATGAGTAGATATCACCTACTATTCTGGCCAGTGTTGGACAGGAATAAATATTTTCTTTGCTTATGCCTTGGAGACTAAGGGTCACATTCTCCCTGCTCAGTGATCTCATTCATGAGTCTTCAGAGTCCCTGGATCTCTGACCTTTACCGTGACAATCACACACACTCCTCACACACTACCTCTCATCCCGCTCACGCTCCACTCTATGTCAACAACCAGTGCTACTTAATAATATGAGAAGTTCTGGGCCGGCCAGTCACCTGTGTTGACAGACACTGCTGTGAACACAGACGAGGGCTCTGATATTACTGATTATGTGCGTTAAGATGGTGGGTCTGATGGTTACGGTGGACAACCCAGTGAATTGGATCACTCGTCTTGCTCCCTGTCCACCTGCCTGACAAGCAGACAGGTGACCTTTTGGATACCAAATGAGTTCCATGTTGAAGCCTGTCCAACCTTCCCCACACAAACAACCTGGCTCGCAACTTCAATGAAGCTTAACCACTGGAGGATCCCCATTGTCAAGATTCATCACTAAAGCTATTTGCAAAAAAAAAAACCCTTAGCTAATATTCACTAAGGGTGAGGTAACGCGATGAGATTTATTTCCGATGCTGAATGTGCAATAGAGATGATTAATTGCACCCCACTCCAGGATAATGGTGCAGGGATGGGTACCCGAGAGGAGAATACCATTCATTTTCTCTGCTGGGTAATAGAATTACAAGTGCCCACTTATTAAAAAATAAATGACAAAAAAAAGTAGGGCCATTTTTTATTAACTGTATAATTCCACATCAAACAAAACCTTTTCAGAGATCCACTCTCTTCAATATCTTTTGGCTGTCTCAACCTAGAGGCATAAGAGCTCTTGTAAACCCTCACAGAATAAACATCTGCTATAGAATTTTCTTTGATCTCAGATCATGTCGAGGGTTAGATGTGGTCATTGATCTCTAAGGGAAGGTGAGCTTTAATATCTTTGGTGAACCCCCCTCCAAAAAAAAAAAAAAAAACATACCTCAATGGTACCGCCATCTCTCCTTCAATCTCTGAGCAACAGCCCAGCAGCTAGGTGAGAGACAGTTGAGCAGCAAGCTGAAGGCCAGCATGGATTTCCAGCCACATGTCAGCTGAAACTTGCCTTGAGGGCAAACTGTGTCAAAGACCGCCAAAGCCAGCCTTGTGCAAGCCTGCCTCACTCCCACTCCCACTCACCCCCCCCCCCCTCTCCCTCTGACCTCTTTCTCTTCCACTCTGCGCTGCTGGTGGTATGCATTTTGTCACCTTCCTTCTTGAGTGTGTACCCTACAGGCTGTGTGCAAGCGCCTCTCATTTCCACCGGCATGCCGGAGAGAAGTGAAAGGTGACAGCCCTCTGCCCTGGTAACAGAGAGCTTTCGTTATGGAATGCCAACCCCCTGGGCACACAGGGCTTGACTTGCACGCTAGAATCTAGACATAACAAGTAATAAAATGGACCAAAGAAACTTTTTTGGTGAAAAATTTTTGGTGATTTTATGGTGATTTAATTTATTTTATTTATTATATTATAATTTTACAGATATGTAGAGTAAATTATGTGACCTTTTCCCACAGTTCCTGAGGCATTTTAATGAATAGAGTAACATAATGGCTTTGGAATGGAATGCTGTTAAGCCAACCATCAAACACAGGGTGAGTATCACAGGAGCAACACTGGGCAAGGTCACCGTCAACCTTGGAGCAGCAGACGAAGGAATGTTCAGCTCACCACTATACTTATGTATGGCCAGGCACGCACACACACACACACACACACACACACAGTATGTAAACACACATACATATGGCAAGCTCTTGAAAATGAAATATCCACCATTTTCATGATTTTTCAAAAATCATTTTGTGCATTTAACTGTCACTCTTGTGTATGGCCATGACGTCCACTTCACATTCTGACAGTGTAGCACATGCAAATGAGTGGATCTCCCTGAGGAGTAAACAGCAGTGAGTGAGAGGCTTGCTAAATGTGTTTGTCAGCCGTTTGTCAATATGGCACTATGGACACACACACACACATACACACACACATGCATGAAGGAAGCAGTGTCTCATGGTACACCTCTCAAGCAGACACCCTATGGTCCAATCGGGATGGAATGCAGGGGCTAGTCAGCTGCTGCTGAGCGCAATGCTACCAGCACTCTCATTGCAGGACAAGAGTGGCCAGGTTTACACACTCTTGCATCATGTCGGTACAGAGAGTGATTTGTTGTTCTCCCCACAACTGCTGCATGGGAAATTAATTGGATCTATTTAAAGAATTCCTGAAAATCTCTACAGTGTTACCCAGATCTGATTAATATCACTCACTTGTGGACAGTGTGTAAAGCTGGATACACACTAAAGATAGGAGATTAATGGATTTTCACTTGTTTTTTTTTTTTAAATGTTTGCCTTCATTACATATTTTCATTGCTGGGAAAGGGAAATGAAATGGGAAATGAGTGGGAAACAGGACCTAGAAAATGTCCATACAGTATAGGCTATGAAGAAAAATTGCCCTGGGGTTTCCTGCAGAGAGATACTTATTTAGCCTTGCAGCACATAAATAGGCTAAACTACATTATATCAACCTTTAGATCATATGCATGCTCACTTTCAGAGCACTTGGGCTGTGAGTTTACAGTTGCTATTTTGAGCCTTTGTTTCTTTCCACATTAGTATTAAATTACCCAAAGTAATTTATCTTTAAAAAATAGTTGTTTCCTTACAAAGTCATGGCTAGTTTTTAAGACCAGTTGGACAAACAAGCACAACACCTATAATATTTTAGCAGACATTCAAAAATCTCCTCCTTGTCTTTATTTGCAACTACATATTCATAATTACCAAATGTGCCAATGGCCAGATTGGGTGCTTTGTTCATGGTTTCTAGTGTCTTCATATATTCCCAGCAATGTCACACAGTGTTTCTAAAACTTTTTTTTGTTTTTTGGGGTGTGGGGGGGGGGACCCAATTTTTTCAAACTTGACAAGACATTGTGAGTTGTTCAGTAAAAAATGAAAGAATTTGATACAAGGTAGACTGAATAGCGAACCTGTAGCTTATGCTAACTAAATGTTGCTATAGGAAATGAAACTGAACCAGTATAGACATAGTGATGAATGCACAAAGTGATGAATGCACACAGTTTGTGGAGTTACCGCTACAGCTGTCTTTCTCATAACTGTTCCTGTCTGTCATTTTCATGCCATTTAATGGTCAGAGCCCTATTTAAGACTGCTATAGTCCAGTCTGCACCTTAAGCCGTTAAATGGACTCAATGTTATGTTATATGGAAGAATCTGGGGAGTTCTGATCCCAAAAATGGTCAGTGGTCAATGGTTTGTGCAAATCATCAGCCCTCTGTTGCTTAGCCTAGGGTGCCTTATAAATCAGTTCATTTCCTGGACCTGTCAGCTTGATGATATTCAGGGGGAAATCTGTTTAAAGGTGCCTCAGCGAGGTGTTATGGAACACCTGCTGGAGGGACTCTGACAACCTGAAGGGGCTGGCTTACACACACATACACACACACACAATGTAATCTCACTCTCACTAACCACACACATACACAGAATGAAATATGGGCTGCATCCATCGAGCATGTGTACTCACTGCAAATGTGTTTTCTGATCAGAAAGATTTGTGATCTCACTATGATGCAAATGACCAACATTACCATAATAACAATCGCCACAAAGCGTATGCTCATCCACATTTACCCACATCGCCACGCATACAGTCAATATCCAGTGACATACTTAACGGCACATACACTGAGTTATAAGCCATTTCATACATTACAGAGCCAATACCATTTCATTCTGTCAGCACAGCTATGCTAATTATCATGTGTGTGGCAGTGAGAAGGGGCTGCACTGGAGATATTTCAGCGGTGTCAGAGTCAGGGGTCTCACGGGTGAGTAACGAGTTTAAAATGGCAACATTAGCTCGCTGAACGCACAGGAAAGCACTTTAACATCTCTCTCACTGTAATTAAGGTGCACGGTTCGATGGCCTCATTTTGATTGGTGGAGATGAAAATTGAGGTGCTGACAGGGCGAATGTCATCTCCCATTAACCTTTTACAGCTGGTGGTTTCTAAACATTTACCTCAATATATACAGATGCTGTGAGTTATTCTGTGAAAACCACTAGTAACCATTAGGATTCAAGCTAAAAAAAATCCCAAAACTAAAATGGTGTGCAAATATGTAGCGAAATCAAAATTACCATTATTAATCATCAAAATAACACTTATATTCTAAAAATTCTAAAAAAAAAGTAATAGAATATGCAAATACATAACTAAACAAAAAATAACTGTATTTAAACAACCAAAATATATATATTTTTTTGTTTGTTTGTTTATGTTAATTTAATTAGTTTTTTCTCCTTATCAACATGCCCTGCACAAGTTCCCCCAGGGCATGACCACCATGTAGTCTAACACAAAATGGAAGGAAGTAACCCAAAAACCACCAATGTCAAATATTAGCGGGACCTTTCAGTAAATGCCCTTCACCTCATTATGGGGACTGTATTTGTGACATAAGGCTGCATGTATGGCACTCGGCATCAGATATACTCCTCCACACTAATACTTGTGTAAACCCAAGGCATTCAGTTTCACACTGATGCTCCCACTGTTTACATCTCTGATCCTGGTTAAAAGGGATCCGGTCGGACTTTCCAACCACTACTGCTTTTACCATGCAAATGTCTACCCATCACTATATCAGAAGCGCTAAAGCATGCGTTATTTTGAGTTTGTTAAGAGTGAGCAAAATAGAAGTGGATTTATATTCATGAGAAAGCCGTGCTATCTGCTTTACCCAGTCCCTTCTGTGATGCACACAAATAGATACGAGGTAGAGTGACATTTTGAATAACAAACAAATAAATTGAATTTCTTGCACCGCGAACCTCTGCCTCTTTCAAAGAGCGTGTTCCTAAGATATATCTCTGCTTTGAACAAAGGTCAGCATGGATGTGAAGCACATAGCGATTCAACAAGATGTGAAGGATTTGATATGCATTGAAATGGAAACAGCTAGGGCACTTCAGAACTAGCTGTCGAGTAAAGGAATAAAGGTATTTATAAACTGTGTCTGAGTAACTTGCCCTGTAGGTGTGTGTGTTATTCTCAGCCCAAAATATGTATTTAGAGTGGTGTATGTAGTGTGTATGTGTGTGTGAGAGAGAAGCCTTTGGCTTCATGGCATTTTAATTGTTTTGACCCTTATTACCAGTAACTATCTAAGCCTTCAATGGTCTGGAGAATCTCTAGTAGGCCTACTACGCTTCCAGCTCACACTGGGCTAAGGCTTTCCCATGTAATACGTAAGGGATAACGGCTGACAAGGTGTGTTATGCAGAATTAATGAACGAGGCAGAGGCGAATAACTTGAAGGGCGTTATCCCGCGTATCACCCATTTGCACCCAATGCATGAAAGGAATAGACGTCAATTTAAAACATAGAAAAGCTTGCAGCTTAAAAAAACCAGTTCAGTTTCTGTGCTGCTTTCTTTTCAACAGTGGTTGTAGCTAATAACAGCTCATTCCATTGTTACTGACAAGTTCAACTGCCGTTTACTATGGTTGTTATGGTTACCATTCAAAATTTGAATAAAATTTGAAATTTGAATTTGATATAGAATGCTAATTAGACTTTTTCACCAGATCTACTTCATAGGTGTGCATCATCCAGAATTAACACACACCCTGCCAGCCAATGAGAAATCAGTCTTCCATTTCTCTGGGTGATAAGAGGAGCTAACAGGGCAGCAATCAGTCAGTCTGCCAGTCACTTAGCTTTATAGCTGATGCTGATAACTTAACTTGAGCTCTTGATTGAAGGACACTGGAGACAGATGAGACAAGGGCCAGATAAACCTCATTAGCTTCCTCTGCCATTGACTAACTGTATGAAATTTGATGGATTTGGATCCTGATTGTCTTGAATTTATTTCCATGTTTTAGGGTGTTTTTTTCCGTCTTGTTTTTCTCCTTGTCGTGTGGTTTTTGAGTGAGTTGAAAATGAGGGGTTTTCTATTTTTGAGGGCCTATAATTATCTGCTTCTTTGATATGTAATTCTGGAGCTGCCTTCGTGGTTCTGACTAGAAGAGGGCGGACGGTTATGATACTGTCATAAAAAAGTCACAGCTCTGACACAGAAGAACACACTCACTCACTTATATAAACACACACACACAGACAGTGGTCTTCACAGGGAGTGAGATCTTCTCATTCCCAGAAAACAGAAGGGAAATGATAGTTTTGGCAACATGAACATTTTGTGTTATAACCCCTATCTGCCACTGTCCACTTAAACAGAACAATTTTGACCATATAGAATATTCATTTACAGTAATAGTACAAATCTGATTATTGTTTACCAAGGAAAATGCTGTTTATGTGGCAGTGTCCGAGTAGACACACTCATAGAACATTGATGGATTATGAGAGGCTATTTTGCAAATAACTGTCCAGATTTTGTGCAGATGAAAGGCACAATTAGTGTCTGAACTCTGGCATGAATCTGTAACTTTCAACTCAACTTTCAATGCTTACTCCTGAACTGGATGTTGTGTCATATTTCTGTGTGATCTACTTCAGATGACTATTTTGACATGTTAGACACAGGTAATAAGAGGAATACTTGCTGTGTGAACACAAGCGTGTCTCCCTATGGAGATCTTCACACACAATTATGTTTGTATTATTATCCTGCCAGTGCTGTGTGTTGACTCTGGGATTGTGGGATGCTACATCAAACAGCCAAGGCAGGAATAGAGAGGAGGGAAGTGTGGGAGGAAGGGAGTGTTAGTGAGAAAAAAAAAACAAACAAACAAAAAGTTCGCTGGTGTAGGGAGACAACAGTGAAAAAAGAGAGAGAGAGAGCAAGAGAGATCAAAATATAATATAAGAGTCATAAATATGGAAAACACAATTGGAAAAGAGGGATGTATTGTAAATGAGAATGACAAATGACTATAATGAAATTGCATGTGTGTTTGAAGTGTATAGACTTCAGGAGTTGTATAACTGTATGTTTTGGTCAGTTTCATTATGTGGTTATTTGGCACTTGGTTATGTGGTTATCATTATGTGGTTATTTGGCCTAAGGAATAGAGCACTTACTCTAGGTATTTGCATCAGTGTGTCTACAGGGTTTGGTGAGGTGTGTCTGTGGGCATATAGTTTGGAGGAGCTATTTAGAAATTGTTGCTTGAGTAACTCTGCAAACTACCAAGTTTCTGTCTTTAGGCTTGTTATTTTATCTGAAAAATAAAATTGCAAAATTGCAATACAACACACACAGTTTGAATCTGTGTTTAGTCCACTTTTGTGAATTATCTATGCTGTTCCATCTGCTTAAATGGACAGACCACTTCTGGTGTGTGTGTGTGTGTGTGTGTGTGTGTGTGCATGTGTGTGTGTGTGTGTGTGTGTGTTTGTGTGTGTGCATGCACATGTATGTGAGTGTAATGAGAGAACAGATAAATAATACAGTGTGTTTCAGCACTCCTAACTCCTAACTGACTTCTGATGTGTCTAAAGCCTGATTTATCTTTCTCTCTCTCTCATGCACACACATACACACACACACACACACACACACACACACACACACACACACACACACACACACACACACACAGACACACACAGACACACACACACACACTTCGGCATACTGGTATTCTACTGAGGGAAAGTTCTGCTCAACAAAATCTCATCTGACAGCAGAATAAATATTACAAAACACACTGCCTCTCTGTCTCCTTTTCATCGTCATGCCTGCTCAGCCCACTACGGTTCCTTCTAGATGACGAGATCCTCTGCAAGATCATGGCTAGTTCATCTACTAGGCTTCATGTGTCAGAGCCTTCTTGACACATACCCAGACTCACACTCATATTCACACATAACACACACACACACACCAAATGCATATACATACATGAATACTCACATGCAGAGACACACAGCTGCATGTAGAGAAACACAGAGTTTCGCGGTCCATCAGAGCTGCTACTGAATTTTTTTATGTGCCCCTCGACAGGAGGTTTAGGCAGCAGGACTTACAGGGACAGTGGAGAGAGAAAGAGAGAGAGAGCAGTGTGTTACTCAAAGCAGCAAACATTAATGTCAGTACTGTGCACAGCAGGACAAGAGGCTATCCGGCCTCATTATGGATCCTCTATATTACCTCAGATTTGGGAGGGGGCAGAGGATGGAAGTGGAACAGTGCAACGCACGTTGCATATGAAGGAGACACGTTGCTCAGTACTGTAGATTCTGATAAAGTAATAGCAATCAATTGGATCAGTGCTGTGATTCCGACAGTGTATTGATTATGCTGTTTGTTTTTCCAATACAGGAGTGTAGATCAGAGTTACAGAGAGAGAACGGCACATTCTCTTCTCCCCATAGGTCTTTGACGTAGACAGATAGCTACAACAGAGGTTGGTGCTATGGCCTTTAACTGTCCTATTTAGCCATGCAAATTAATTAAACATTTTTTTTCTTTGTTCACAACAGGACTGTGATATTATAGCCTCATCTGTTTGCACAGAGGATTTCCATGGGCTTTTTTATCCCTAGTATTACTTATATAAGTTAATTGTCTTTCACAAAATTTAATGAGCTCCCTTAATGGCCTCCACAGAGGACTCTGATATAGGCCAATTTGATTGTTGTTGTAATTAGTTGGATAAGTTTGGACAATTAATTAGTTGCATTCTTCATGATATTTTGCGTTTGTTTTCAGTTTTTCAAATGATTATTGAAAATATCACAATAATAGTGTGGAAAAAAATGTATGTAGGAGTATCCAGACATAGTAAATGTCCATATATGTACCAGTATCAGAACACACACAAACACACTCTCAGACACACTCTTGTATATATATGGACATTTACTATGTCTGCCTACTTCCAGATACATGCACCCTTTTTCATGCAGTGTGAATGGCTCTGAATTCTGTTCAAGTCCTTCTGTCAAAGAGTCCTTGGAGGAAGTTTCATGCAACCTCCCTGAAAAGTCATCTTGAAAAAGATTAAATGGTGAAACGATTCTTTTATGCGCTAATTTCCAGGTGGCACATTACATTTCCCCGGAGGACTTTACCCACTGAATATGTCCAAGGCAATGCTGATCGGGTAGGCTTACAGTAGTGTTGTGTGGATAACTTTGGCCATTTGATAATGCCCGCCTTACACAAAAGAAGACATGAATTCATGTGATATGAATTAACTTGAATAAGATTCTTAGAAGGCATTTTCCACCACATTGCCCTTAGTATGTCTTTCTGGCAGTGTTGTCTCATTAGACAAAAAATCTCTGAGTCGTCCAGATTGATGGGTTTGCTGCTAATCTGTATTTCCAGATAGCGGTTTCCTTTTAAATCTAGTCCAGTCAACAGCTTTAGCTGAATAGGGGTATGTGCCTGTATGTGAGTTGGCATTAGCACACGTCACATTGATAACACCCATTCATTACTCCATTAACCAGGGGTGACACTGAACTTCCAGTGGCAGAGTAACATCAAATGAAGTCTGCTGGATAAAGAAAATTAACCTCTATTTTCAACAATGACACTTTTGTTTCTCACCTACTGCTCAATCTTTTAAACACACAAGATCTTTTGTGGCACAGAACATAGAGTCCATTTAGAAGGATACAATCTTTGTGGTGTTGGGTCTACGAGATACCCACCTCCCCCCATTCACAGTCTCACGCAGTGTGATTGCATTGCCGCATGCTGTGTTGCATATACATAGAAATCATTGCTGTAATTTTCCACTGTTGCCAGGCATCCTCATATTGACAGAGTACTGAGGAGACCTGCTGGTGATCAATAGCGTCACTGATGTTTGGCTCTGGTATCTGCGTGTGTGTCACTTGCAGCAGGTGAAGAACCAGTGGGAAGTCAATGAATCACAAACACATCTATGCATGTGTGCAGACACACACAAACTCACAAATACTACAAAATCCATTACAGCAGCCTTTGCATGCAAACCCACATAAGTAACGTACCAAGGGACCATGCAAAATACAAACTATAGCACAATATCATACATGCCAAAACTAAAACACTGAAATCCAGCAAAGACATAGCCAATCACCGCCCCGGGCCCAAACTCGTCTACTAGAAGATCAAATTCATCTCATGAAGAACTGAGAAAACACAAACAATTTCCGGTAACACTTTATTTGAAGGGGGCTGCATAAGGGTGACATGAGCCTGTTATAAGCATGACATGACACATATCATGAACATTAATGACACTTATTTCATTGTCATTAAGTGGCAGTCGTTTTTTGAACTTTGGGATGCAGACGTTACAAAAACTGAATGACACTTAATGACAACAGTCATAAAATATATGAAGTGTCATTAATGTTCATGATATGTGCCATGTCATGTTTATAACAGGCTCGTGTCATCCTTATGTATAACCCCCTTCAAATAAAGTGTTACCCAATGACATCTAATGTAAAGGTGCTGTGTGGATTTCTTTAGGTTAAAATGTCACAAAAAATGATTCTTGTGGTTTAAAATGACTTGTTTACAGAATGTCATAATCCAATCAGAATTCAAGTGAGGTTACAGGTTTTGGAATGCAAAAGGGTTGGAGAGTACCTCTCCAAATAGACACCTTGTGCAACCTAAAGCCAAAGAAGTAATGTGCAAGCCAATAAATAGTCCTGAATGGACACCCAAGATACCATCAATCCAGCTCTCACATTCTTTTCTCACGTTCTTTTCCTGAGAAACGAATCCAGAGGAAGTCCATCTATTAGCCTCAGGGTTTGACACGCCAGACTATCTCTGCCCTCCAAGAAAAGCTTTATTGTGTGTAAAATTGGTCCATTTCAGTGTGGCCTCGCTCAGCCATGTAGTCATTCCTCCACAAATCACATTAATGGGGGGGTGACATGACTAATTGTTTTGGGAGTCAAATCCATTACCTGTAACCAGTGGAAAATGAGAAATAAAGTGAGGCGGGGAAATGTACTTAATCAACATGAATAAATAGCTCCAGGATTCCCATCAGCAACTCATAAGTATCCTTCTGAACTTAGAGAGCAACAAACTGTGATCCTCATGCTTGAGTGTTTCCTCGCATGTGACTATTGATGTTAAGATTTACCATAGTGCTCCACCACTCCCTGTCTGCACACAGATGGGAGGGTGGATTTACTCTGAGAGTAAGTCCAGAAAAGTGTCAGAACCAGTAGAAACAATCAAAACGATACAACATCTGCAATATGAAGAGAGATAAAGATAGCGTCCAGGTGCTACATGCACAAATCGTGTTTCAAATGAATGAATGAATGAATGAATCAAAATATGTGAGGGTAAAAAATGTTGCAGCTCTGATAATAATGAAAAGCACAAGAAGTGTGTTTTGAGTGTCCTTTAACATAGCTTTTGTCATATTTGACATAATTACAAAACATCTTAGAACCAGGTATTGACTGGAAACATGGTGGATGTCAGAAACAAAATTGATGGAATAACATGCTGTCTTCAGCAACATTTTAGCTGTCTTCTTACACAAACAGTGGTGTTGCCAATATTTTCCTTTTCAATGGATCAACTGAAATAGAGTATACAATGACCTTTATCAAATGTATCTGAAATCATTGTCATGGACATTGCAGGAAGTTTAGACAGCACCAGTCCACTTGCTTGACACTGCCATCTGTGCATCAGCTCATTTTAATCTCAACTTCCTGTTTGCCTGTGCAAACTAATTATCAGTAAGAAGTAACAATTATTGTGTTCGGTTGGACCACAGATTTTTTTTAAGATCAGTATTTCTTAACTGGTGGGTCTTGACCCAAAAGTGGGTCACAAACCTGTTCTGGGTGGGTTGCAGAGCTTGTAGTTAAAAAAAAAAAACGTATCATGTCCAATGTAATTTTGGGTCTACGCTATAGTCTACCAATAGACGTGTAGGCAAAGTGTGATGTCACGCATCGTTTCTCGTTTCATGAACTGTCTTTGTCTGATCCAATACTGAGGTCCACGTCCACGTCCCAACAGACTCATCAAAATACCTCTGCAGTTTGATGGTGCAAAGACCATCAGAGCAATGAACAAGCAAAACATGTGCATTGATTTTATCTTTATTTTTAAAGAAAAAGCTTTGTCTGACTCATTGTCAGTGCCAAAGCTGTTTCAAATACTTTTCATCAGTGGAAGTCATCTTTGTTGTTTACCAAAACTTCTCCAAAGGTGCTACTCTGATGTCATGGTGTTAAGCCCACTCAGAGATTCTCTCTAAGCTTGCCTATACCTGATAAACTGATGTTAATGGTGCCTGGGATTTAGTGGCATAGATAATGAACTTTAATTACTCAAGGCCAGATGGACCTACAGAACAAATTCAAATTTGCTAGTGGTGTGTCTGGATATCCAGGTTAGCGTACATTAGTCTAGAAGTATGAATTAGCACTGGCAAACACAATGTGGTTGGGCTGATTAGCAATATATTTGTACATACAGTAGAAGAAGGCATATCTTTTAGACAAGATTTTTGCACAAATCGTTATGTTATGGCAGCTTTCACTTTCACTTCATAATTCCTCCCATGGACACATGCTGTGTACAGAAGGTAGCTCTGTCTGCGTTGTCTGACGGATAATGCATGGCGGTGTGGATTTGACCAAGAGGATGTCTCAGAATGGAAATGCCTGAAATCTCAGCCTCTCAGAGAGTGAAGGAAAGAGAGAGAGATAAATGCAGGAGAGAAAGAGAGAGGCCATCAGTCTGCCATATTAGTGACACAGTGTGGTGCCCTGCAGACAGTTTGGAGTGAATTGAAAATGCTGCAACTCTTGTCACCTATTAGCTTGTGCTTTGGATGATTTATGGCTTTGCTGGAGCAGTTTTGGGGATGACTTCACAACTTGGCCCAGACATGTGGGACACAGGTCCTTAGCATACAACCAGCATTTTCATATTTGGAATAGAATTTAGCTGAAAAACAAAGAAGCATCCAATTTATTTTGACTTTAACCACTTTAACCAATCCTATTTTGCGAAGACAAGTAACATTCTGTGCTTTCAAATAAATAAATAAATACAATACAATACCTTCATTTCATACATATACGTATCCAGAACACACCAGTTTCTTCCCAAGATGCCAACTCCAATATGAAGGTTATATCATCCCTTGCTTTTGCATCAGGCCATTCATCAGCCAAGCTTTTTTAAAACACAGCCTCCACATCAGACACATTGAACCTGGCTCCACCATGATGGATATCAGGGCTTTTGTGAGATTCAATTTCATCCTCTCCCCACCAGGAGCTTGAAGGACTGCTCTGCTCTTACCTGCCTTTGCCATATGATTAAAGGAGAGTAAGGTAGGGAGCAATTAAAGCTGAAAGCCCTGCAGCATAACTGCAAAGGCACTCCACTTGTGAATACCGATGCTAATTCAGATCCCTTTTTTCCCCTCGCCTCCTGCCACTATCTATATTCCTCCTGTTTGGCCCAGCAGAACTTCAGAAAAGTTCCAGTTATCAGCAGCTTTTCCCTTTTTGTCGTTCCTGTTCAAATTACAATCACAACTTTGCTTGCCCCTTACTTTTAGGTAACACAGCCTGAGACAGGAACAAATGTATTTTGGTTACCTCTCATTAGGTGGAAGTATTGATTTGATTGGCCAACCTGAGACATCTTCATTAGTCTGCAGAGGCAGAGTGGCGCCAGACAGACAGTTCTATGTGGACAAGCCAATATCTGACCATTTAGAAGAGTCAAAATGGATGACCTGGCTACATTAATGGACAATAAGGGCAATGTGAATCACTGTGATGTTTCTGTGCTTACAACAAGACCAAGCAGTTCTTGTGCTTAGAATCAAACATCCCCATTGCTATCAAAAGACAGGGGAACACAATAAGAAATATTTGCTGAGGTGTGTTTTATTGCGCCGTTTGTTGGTGGCTGTGAACACCAAACAGAATTAAACAAAGCCCACTGAGACAATTGTTTTTGTTCTATGCTAACAGTTCTATAAAGTTTTGAATGCAGTATAGATATTGGGGTAAATATGATATCACCTGGAAGAAAATAATAACGACTTCACAGTCTACCCATGGGGAGGAGATGTGTACACAGTCTGTCCATACCGGTAAATGATGTATCTGGACTTACTAAACAGGAAAAGGAGGACTCGCTGGTGGGAGATCAACATCTGTGGTGTTTTATCTCAAGCAGAGTGGTGGAATTGAGCTGTATTCTGCAATCCATCAAAAGAATGCTTGTGTCATCGGTCATGAAGATGAAATGCAAAAGCACATTCACAGCTTTGCGTGAGTTGAAAAAGCAATACATCTTTTAAAGGCAACTATAATTGGGCCACTGAGATAACAGCGACCATATCTCAGTACAAGGGAAGCCTTTGAACACCCTTCAAAAGCTGATCCTAAATTATGGTATTTTTCACAGCTCTCTTAATACTGACTGAACATCTTGAATGAAAGCCACCTTCACAAAATGAAGCAGCTTTTCATCAGTGTGAACAACAACAGCAAACATGACGGTTTATAAAAAGGAATGAAGAGCCAAAAATGGAAAATGGACACAAATAACAAAGTTGGAATATAGTCAAATACACATTCTCCAGAGGATTTTTCAAAAAGAAAAAAATACTTTTAACCTAAGAGTGGCTCATATCTTAATCCATAATGAGGGCATCATCTTTTATTTTGAAGTGAGGTGTTTTGATGCGCTGAGAAAAAGAAACTACCCTGTTCTGCATGGACTAAACTGAAGTGGTGTGAAGGAACATCATAATATTAGGTTTTAGGAGATAATGGCTGGCATCTGTGGTCAAGTTGTCCGACAAGTAATAAAAAGCAGCAGACATATTATAGGTGTGGAGCAAGATGTCACTTGCGTAGATCAAGCAGTCATCAATAATTCACCCGGGTGTCTACATCTCTCATGCATTAATACCCTTATTGAGTTAATGGTATTCCTCCGCATGGCGGACTCTCTAAAACTTAACAGCCTCTCTCTTGAAAGCCTGCCATGCTTATTATTGCAGCGGCTGACACTGACAATAAAATTGAAGCTGTAATTATAAGTATGGCTTGATATGTGTGTTTATTTTCTCTAGAAATTCACAGAAACTAGAAGTTGTACAACAATGTACAACTACACAAAATGTTGCCCCCAATTTTAGTGGGTTAAAATGCAGATTAAAAAAAAACAAAAAAGAAAACTTAAAAACTGTTTTAAAGTCTGGCTGTAATACAGCAGATTTTCAAAAAAGAAAATACAATATTCTCTCATCAGACAAAACTCAGTAACATCATACCCACCCCAGTAATGACATTGCGTAGCTATGTTTTAGTTCAGAATGAGAGTTATTCAACTTGTCACTATCAATTGTAATGTCTGATGCTAGTCATTTACTGGCTATTAATAGAAATCAAATTAAAAGATAATGTGGTTAACCACATCATGTTTATCACCACACATACATATTTTACACACCTAACAGAAAAAACAACTTGACTACCTAGGCTCTTCTTCCTCCTCATCATCATCATTTAAAGTAACATTCTATTATGCTTTTTTCACAAACCTCACAGAAAAAAACAGACTTCTTGTTATGGTAATTCTTCCTCTCTGAAGTAAGACTTCTGCTATAGAATAGATGTACTGCATAGTAGAACATAATTCTCTTTTGTATGCCATGGGACAATTTGTTCACAACAAGGTTTCAAAGAAACAATGCAAAATATACTTATAAACTGTTCCACTGTGGTCTTAATTGCAGTCTGCTGCAACAGGAACAAGAATACCACCACCTTTACTTTGAGTCACTCGATCCAAATGAGTGGTGAAAATAACCAAAACATCCAATCACCATGGTAACATCATGAACCCATGGTTTACTGGCTTTGATTGATCCAGCTGGTAGCTTAGCTACAGCTGTGGGTCGGTGCCACCACCATCCTGAAGCTCATTGGTGGGCCATGGGAAATAGTGGTTGTTGTTTGGCAGCAGCTACTGTCCAGTCAATACAGTTATAGAAATCATAACAGTACAAAAGACTGGACTAGGGTGGTGGGTGGGTGCAATTACGGGACCAGTGCAATAGGGGAGCTGTCACACTGGGCAACAGGAAGTACCCAACCTGTAAATATGGTTGCCATAAATAAACAGGAAGTTGAAGGTGCCAGCTCTCTTTTTGGTCTCCTTTGGTGCAGGGGGTAATGGTCTACAGGAGTTTTCCTTTGTTTGTCTATGTGTGATAATGTGCGAGGTACTTGGTCCGTATTGCAACTGTTTAATTGACCTGTTTATGTCCTACAGATTGGCTGTGTAGACTGGTATTTTAGTTTATTATAATTTTACTACTTTACTGTTGGTCTGTTGTATGCATGTAGTCAGTCGCAGTTTCAAAGTGAGATTGTTGGTGTGTGTGGTTGTGTGTGTGTGTTGATCACAGTTCATTGATTTGTTTTTCTTTTTGTACCAGACAGGGTGGCCAGCCTGTGCTGAGACACTGTGTGCCACCAATTGCTTCAGCCAGCGGCCCAGCATAGGTACCGGTTTCTAGGCATTCTTGGTATGATGTGTTTATGAATTCAATAAAAGTAATTAATTTATACCTCTGTTTAAAATAATTTAAAACTGTACTTAATTGCAGGCTTTTAAGCTTGTCAATTGTGGGCCACTGGCTGAAGTAAGGTAGTAAGGGGTTAGCTGTTCACCACCGGCTTATTGATCCCCCCGGCACCATCTAATAGCCAGTCTGATGAGGATATTGATAAAAACCTGGATGACATATGGTAGAAATACCTAAACCAAAAGGTTTGCAACTGAAGAAACATGTTTTAATCTCCATTACATATTATATATAATAACTGGAACATGTTATAATCTCCATTACACAGGCTTACATTGTCTATATCCATCTGAGACGGTGTGCTTGTGTTTATTTAAGTCATAACACATCAACTGAATAGGGTGCATGAATGTTTTAGAATACTTATGCACAGGCGACAGCTGTTTAAGTGTTGCTATTACAGACTGATTAACCATATTGTTTTGTAGAAGAGTTTAATGTCCAAGCTCTTGGTAGTACGCAGATGTATGGTTAGGTACAGTGTGTGGTGGTAGCTGTGAGCTTCTGTTTAGTCTGACCATGTTCATTTAATGATGCATGTAGTCACAGAGACTGTTTCAAATCCAATTATCCATGCCACAGAGTTTTCAAATAGATAGACAGACCCTCTGAGGAGCTATCTTTCCACCATTAGATGATTGTATGTGCAACTGCACCCATCATGAGCAAAGTAATTGATCATGGGTTAAGATTTTCAGATGTCAAAATAACTAATGAAAATTGTCTTATTGATGTGACAAAGGCAAGAAATAATTTAGCAAATATGTGCCACTGCATACATATGGTAAAGGTTTTTCATCCTTTACCATGACTCCTTATCCATATTGATATTAGCAGATATTGACCACTCACACCAAAAACATCTCAGGACCATGACCATCGACCAAGCCAGCAAACCTCTTATCAATGCTTGAAATCGAATTAGTACAACACATTTCTTGAATATGTGGATTACATTTCAGTATTTAGCCAGCCCATTAAATAGACCATACTACGGAGGACTATTTCAGGACTACTTCAGTGGGATTAGAAACCAAAATTCCAAATGTTGCGTATTTAAAACAAAAAAAAAAAAAAAAACACAAACTAGACCCTGGACACGTTGGTGTGCTTGTGTGCCTGCCTGAGCATCAGCTTAAATGAATCATTATGAGCAGTGTAATTTCAGTTTGAGTAGATCAGGGGGCGAAATGACAGGGTGAAGTCTATCTGCATCCAAGCACACTAATAATCCGGCATGCTAAATTGTGCAGGGCGAATTTATCTCATTCTCCACAGAGAAGCTGAACAATGGTTTGATTTCAGAGCTCTGATGCAGGATGAGACATACAGCGTGGGACAGCCAAGGCAGACACTGAAGCAAACTGATGCCAATGTCCTCATATGTTCAACACAAACACACACACACTATAGTAGCTTTTATGTCTATCCTTTGAAACATGTATAACTACAATAATCCATGCAGATTCTCCAAGGTGGTAGCTATGAAATAGGTATGTGTTAGTGATTAGTGATGCCATAAATTCAGATTTCAGCACAATAGCATGTAGAAAAGTACATACAATACATACAATATATTTATACAAAAAGTGTGTTTATCCATTGATGACAATATAAGCATGCTCACAAACACAAAAATAGAATCTATTGATGCATGCATAATATAAACACGGCAGTTTGTGCAGACTTCAGTTTCCACTTTCATCATCATGTGTGCTGGAACACAACAGCACAGCATTTCTCCAGCTACTATATCTGCCACAGCTGTAGTCATAAACACAACATAAAAGTCAAGAAATTGGGCAGGTTGTAAAAGAGATAGCACTGGGCTGTATCTGTGACCGGAAGGGCATTCTGGTTTTTTTTTTTTTTCAATTTTAAAGCCCCATAAAAGCTATGAAGTATATTTCTCCTTAGCCACCATCACATAGACCACATCTGAAATATGAAAGTATGCATTTGGTTCTGTCCCAGGTGCCAAATGCACATTATTTTCAACTTATCCTAACTTATCCCTATTTATTTAATTACATGTGAGGGCAAGGTGGCAAGCTCCGAAAAGAAAGTGTTATAAAGGCACTGACATCTTTGTTGTTTGTTTATTTTGTTATGTCACTGGCATGGTAGCTCTGTTCTCTGTGGATCTTAATTCTATGAAATGATGGGCTTTGAAAGGAATTATATAAACACATTAGCACACTGTTATTTGTAGTCTGCTTATCTGAGGTAGTTTCAGGTGCTTTACCAAGTGTGCTACATTTCTGTGAACACAGGAAAAAGGAAAATCCAGCACCGACGATGGTTGCAGCAACGTTCAACCTTGGGCAATTCATTAAGGCTCAGATTAAGGGTCATTACAGGCTACAGGTATGCCCAAGTTAGGTTTACAGAATATGAAAATGGAGGAAGAAGGAGAAAAAGAAAAACTGTTGTAGAAGTGTGTAGGCTACTTATATCTCGGAGGATATTACGTATTTATCAAAATTGTACTTTGTGTGCTACTTATGTCATTGCTGATGTGTATCATTGCTCTGCTAAGTGTGGCTAGTTATCAAGTGTCACAAGTAGAGCTCTCAATACAAATTTATACATGACAGATGGCCCGTTTTTGAATAACGTGCTTTTGTGTTGACCATTCACCATCAATTATCACTGATGCCAAAAATACAGAATATTCCCAAATATCCTAAACACTGAAGGGGTTTTGACGTAGTAGCTAGCTTGCCTGTGGTAGGCATCTAACATCTATCATCTGTCATAACTAAACTGTTAGCTATTAACAATTTGAAAAGGAAGGCTATGTAACCTGGGGTTTTAAGCATGTCACAGTTGGATGCTTTTTGGAGTACAGGCTAGTAGTACAGGCTAGCTAGGTAAACTGTTAATTACTCCCCTGCTATAATTATTAGCTGTGGATTTGGTTGTAGCATTTTGTCCAAGAAAACAAAAAAAGCATTCATAGTAGTTAGCAGAAATGGTGGTGGTGCTAGATGGAAAGTTTTGGTGTTAGTCTATTTAAACATTTTGCAAGGACAAGGCTGTCCATTTAATGAGAAATAGCTCCCCCAAATTCCAATTTCATGAGTGTGACAAGAACAACTAGAGGAGGAGGGGTTGCAATAATATTCAAAGCATCTTTTCAGTGCAAACTGTTATGATTTGGTGACTTTATATCCTTTGAGTACTTCTGTGCACTCTTAAATGTTCTCCCAGTATCTTTTTAGTTTACAGACCTCCAAGACATTCAGCTGAAGTTTTTCATAAAGAGTTTGGTGAACTGTTAACAACTATTTGTTTGGAATTTGACTGTCTCATTATATCTGGGGATTTAAACTTCCAAGTGGATAGTGCAGAAAACTCCTATGCCAAGAAGCTATTCACACTAATTGACACTTAACACAACACATTCAGGTGCCATCACACTCTCATGGTCATACTCTCGTCCTTGTCATTGCAAATGGTCTTATTGTCTCTACAACTGTTAAGGACTTGGATATTTGTTGTATTTGATGTTTTTATGTGACAAAGTCACAAGTCTTTGAGCAAGGACTCTCACACCTTAATCAACCATCAGACTCTCCAATTTAAATTCTAAGATGACAGAAATTATGGATGATATTGTTCTATTAAAAATCAAATTCACAGACAAGACGAAAGCACCATGTAAACCAAATCCAGCGGTTAAACTGTTAAAGACAGAGTGTAGGAAGACTGAAAAAAATTACAGAAATCTAATCTCCATAGCCAATACTAAATCCATAACGAGGTGCTTAGCAAATATAACTCTGAAATTTGTGAAGCAAGAGATTATTTCTTCTCCAACATTACTGATAGAAACATGAAGAATGTGCTGTTTTCCAATGTTGAGAAGTTAACAAATCCCACATTACATCTTTTTCTAGAGCTAAAATTGATTAAATAAAACTGAATATAACTCTACAGTTGCAACACCTTGAATCAATATCTTCAAAGAGAGGGGAACTAAACTTTATGTCAATGTAGCAGGCAGACTCTGTCTGCTTGGTGTCTCATGGTTGCTTCCTGACCTTCCTCTGCTAACAAGGGGATGGGGCTAGTGGTCCAATTATTCAGTCTGGCCACCAGTATATAAAGATCCGTTTTGTTTACAGCATGGTAGGGTCTGTTTTGTATTTTTTTTTTTTTTTTTAAGCACCCTGATGTGTGCATGTCTGGGAGTCTGCCATCAGGTATGTTGGGCTTCAGAATATTTGTCAAGTTAATATTCTGTGATTTTAATCATTTGTTTTTATTTGTAGCCCCACACATGTCTGTGGCTCAGGCTAAGTGTCGCCACGTTGCATCCTTTTACCTCAGCTTCTTCAGGTATGTCATCTTGGCCTTCTCCAAATCTGTTTGTGTTAAATAAAGTCCTTATATCCTTTCTTGTAAAACTGTAGAAGCTGTCCTGATCTAAAGTGTGGGTGTGTAGACTGTGGAGTAAACTTAAACGGTCTTTATTGTGCAAGCTTTTGTTTTGCAGGTAGCACGGCCTGTCCGTCTGTGCTGCTCTCAGCGTATGTCGTGCTGCTGTCTTGTCTTGCCTTAGTTTAGTCATGTCTTCTCTTCATTTTTGGTTCTGTTTGTTATGCGTGTTGTACGTTGTGTGCGTTGTTGTACTTGGCAACTGCTTGCATGACACTTGCTGTCTGTCCTGTACTTTAGTTATTTGTCCATGATTTGTATCATTAGTTTACAAGATGTAATCCTTATTAATCCCAAGTGTGTTCTTTTATTTGGCATGCAAAGTGCTGCCTCAGTGGGGAAGTGGCTAGTCATCTAGTGCTGGTGTGGTGTGACTGCACATGTTTGGTGTATAACTCAGAATGGTTGTGTGTCACTGATAAGTCGCCATTTGCTGTGCATGTGCACTTGTGGATCCCTGTATGCACTTTCTGTTAGCATGTTATCTTCAGGTAAGCCCTTGCCTTGTTCTTTGTGTCCCGTCCCACAGTAAACATAGGTACATGTAAAATTGAGTTATTGAAAAGAAATGCTAAAATGTTTCAGGTTTCTTTTTGCAGTCACTCCCACTTCACTCCCCTGCTATAAGATTCAATATAGTTGCCATTTTTACAAGAATTCAGATCTCAGCCTTGTCTATGCAAACCTGTCAATGTGCTTGAAAGTCAGTGGTAACTTTGGTATTTCCCTGGGTGTTAATGTGACTAACTTCTCAGGGTGGCGTAGTTGAAATCACCCCTTTATCCCAGTCTCATAACTTCGCCCTGTTACATCAATGCTTTACTGACCACGAAAGAGCTTGAATCTTATCCTCTTTTGTAAGTCGCTTTGGATAAAAGTGTATGCCAAATGCATAAATGTAATGTAAATGTAATGCAAAAGTTTCCATCAGGCTTTCGTGCCAATCACAGCATTAAAACAGCTCTTATTAAAGTTGTAAATGACATGCGTTTTTATACTGATACAGGTTAAAACATCTATCCTGATATTGGACCTCAGTGCTGCTTCTGACACTGTGGATCACAACATCTCAACTTGAACACTGGGCTGAGTTTACTGATATAGTTATCAAGTGGTTAAAATCATACAAAACAGAAGCTTCTTTGTTGCCATGGTGCCAGATCAGCCTCACCCAGGGCAGCCAAAGGGCTAAAACCAGCCCTGGATGAATGAAAACATGTAATAGTGCTTTTGTAACTGCAAAGCTACTCAAAAACTCCCATGAGTGTGTATTCTTCATGGGACATCTTTATAGTTCTGAGATCCTGCCAAAACCCCATTTCGAAGCAGCAGTTCCACAAATGGGGCTTCAAATCTCACTTCATGCAATCTCTCCATTTTGACTCAAGCCTGGATATGGGATGTAATTTAGTGCTGTAAAGACATCTAAAAATAGAGCCCCAGGTTGATAAATACCATAATCCCCTTTAAGGGCTGCCCACTATAGTATTTAAATTTTGCCTTGTTTCCAAAAATTGTGATGCTTTTCATTTTACTATAACATACAGCATGTCCTAATGATTGCTTCCCTAGACCCAGTATGTCTTATTCTTTATTCAGTGACAGCCTTTTATGCAACTGTCCCCATTTTGGAGAGACAATGTATAATTTTACCGGCATTATATGCATTATGCCTTGTGTTTGGTAAAGACTGTATTGTTTTTCTTTATCAGGAAACATATGCTTTTCTTCAAGACATACTAAAAAGGGTTAAATTAGGGTTAGGGTTAAATTAGGGTTAGGGTTAGCATTAACCCAAATGATATTCATCTCATCAATTTTCTATGGTAATGCATGACAACATTGTGTTAACATGTAATAATTACCACCTCAATTTTAACATAATAATTGCTTATTTTATATGGCCTACTTTGCATTTTAAGAGGCCGTTATTGAATTGTGAGCTCCTTCCCTTACCATGCAATTATCTATCCCTTGCTTTTTGTTTTAGGTTTTTTTTTTTAGGTTTAACCTTCCTATTGTTGGCCCAGCTATATCACCTGCTAGCTAACATTAGCATCTCTCTATGAATTGCTGATCAGGTGGTGTATGTACATCCCATAAATATGAGGACTGAAGTAAAGCTCCTACTGGAGTTAGACAAATTGATTTGGTCTTTTCATCACCAAGTCTAATTTCTGTGTGAGACCAATTAGGCTGGAGGAAGAGGTCTCCTGATGTGCTTTGATTGTTTGTGTGGCTCTGATACCAATTGGCTTCACTGACTTATTTTCTTTATTAGTAAAAGAGCAGTCTGGTTAAAGTCTATGGGCATGATTGTAAGAGATGGGCTGAAATGCTGAAATGATTCACCCATGGAAATTCATCAGAGTAATCATTCATCATTGATTGTGAACTTGTTTTTGTGCAATGAATTACATGTCTCAAAGGAAGGGTTCATTTAACCAAAGAAAATCAGTAATTTGAGGAGAGCAGAAGTGAAGTTATCACAATCTATCAGAAATCTACTTATGGTCATGGAAAATATGATAGGAGTGCTCCAGTTCAAGTTTGGATAGTTTCGAGTGAAGCAAAATGCCAGTTGTATTACGTTCCATTTTGAGCGTTGAGCATTGCTACCTTGCTGGTTTGGAGGAAAGAAACACCACCATCCAGTTTTTTTTTTTTCCATTGCACCCCTTTCATATCTGTCACCTTTAACAATCTGATTAACTGCAAGCTGAAATGTTGCTTTTTCTAGAAGTTTCCAGAGTGTCAGTGAAGTTGAAAAGCATTTACATGTATGCATTTAGCAGACGCTTTATCCAAAGCAACTTACATTTGTCAACTAGTTATACCAGGGGCAGTTTCTTTACAGCAACTTAGGGTTAAGTGCCTTGCTCAAGGGTGCAACCAGGATTTGAACCCACAAGTTCCAGGCTAGCCAGGTCCACTATGCCGCCACCACCACCAGTCGTATGCTTGGGTGACAGATTTTCAGTTATTTTAGATATCCATTGAGCAAAATTGGAGCTCAGTACACATCAGTACTGTTGGAAATGTGACATGCCTTTAGATCTGATGACTGATTCAGCAAAATTAAAGATCGTTGGGAGATTTGTTGGTCTTTTTTTACTGTAATACCATCAAGAGATTTTAAAGGACAGTGAATTGCAATAGCCACAACACAATCCACTGGTAATGGGAATGTGAGAGCAATCAAAAAATTGCAGCGGAGAGGGATGAGCAATGGTGCTATAGAAGTAGACAGAAGTGTGTCAAACCTCTGAGACTGTGTGTGTATGAGGCAGTGTCCCTCCCAGCAGCGGGGATTAGGCCGGCAAGTGGAGTGAGAAGCACGGTAATGAAGCACAGAGCAGCTCTGGCCTCCTGCAGTCAGACTGCACTAATGATCCAGTAGCTCCATCTGCCCACTGACACAATGCACTGGGCACATGGAGCCCTGGGAGCTGCACAGTGCTCAAAGCACACTGGAGAAGTGCAGGCAGCACAGCGCCACTCGTGTGGGACGACATGGCATCAGGAGGTGGCCAAACTCCTATCATTTGTCCTTCATGAGGGTGGGTGACACCATATCTGCAACCAGGCTTTAATTTACAGTAAAAAGTTTAGCTCTCAGAGTTTCAGTTATGCCATGGTTGTCAAGTAAAACATGTTCTTTCTAAGGAAATCCTGTTGTAGTGTTTCCATTCATGAATATGGCCCATTAGTACTGGTAGACAGTACAATGTCTCCTATCTGTAGTTGTACAGTTTGACTGGTGTGCATTTGTATAAAATACATCAGGATCATGGCGGTTGAATAACGTTTTACATACCATGTAGATGCACTGAAAACCTTTTCAGCTGCACAAAGGATCAGGGACAGTGGGTCTGAAGATCAGCCAGAAGGCTTTGACCCTGAATGGCAGTAAGTCCCAGTGGATGACTGACACATGGGCATTAACACTCTGGTCATGGCATGTCCTTAGAAGACCCCTGGTTGGGATGGCATTGTTCTGACAGGCAGGTTGTTGGGTCGGAGAGAGAAAGAGTTCTCAGTTGCCTGTGTAAAAAGGTGAAGTTGACATGCTCTAAAATGACAACTCTGTCCCTTTGGGCTGGGTAAGTGGCCTCGCTTTTAAATGAGTGCTGTGGTATTTAAAGCTCAGCATGACTCTGTTTCTGTGGCAGTAGAGTACTCAGGTTATTTTCTGTGTGTGTGTGTGTTTGTGTTTGTATGTGTGCATGTGTGTGTGTGTGTGTGTGTGTGTGTGTATGTGTGCTGTTTCACACAGGTTAACATCCTGTAATAAAAGGTACCCAGCTGTGCTGCAATGATCCCTCAGGAGTAAGGGTCTGTGCTCTCTCCTTTGTACGTGTGTGTGTGTATGTGTGTGTGTATTTTCATGTGTGAGTGTAGGCGTGCATGTTTTTGTGTTAATGTTGTTTAATATGTTTGTGTGTGTGTGTGTGTGTGTGTGTATGGATGTCTGTTTGTCTGTCTATGTTTGTGTGTGTGTGTGTGTCGGTCTGTGTGTAAACCCTCTAGCCGGTGCCCTTTTGTGAGCTCTAGCACCTGTCACTCGTAACACTAGGGGCCGAGTCCATCTGTGAGTCACGTGGCGCAGCAAAAACAAGCTTAGAGAGGCTTGCTGTAAATGAAAGCAGGGGATTGTTTAGATTAGCCCTGGAGGGAAACGCTCTGGTCTCTTGTTCACCAGAACTCTCTTCGCTCCGGGCAGACGCTGTCTCGCTTCTCAACACGCACACACACACACACACACACACACACTGCAAAGGATTGCTGTGGGGAGGCCAGCGTTAAAATTTAATATCTGTAGACTTACACCCACAGGAATCGGTAGGGAATTCCAAACACACAGACAGACACACACACACACACAGCTTGGAGATGGGACTCGACCGGGTGGTGCTGTCATGTAAAATAACAAAGTACATGGAAAATGGAATTAATGTTCCCTTTTTAAAAGTTTGTTATTTCTGGCTGAGGAGCTAGGTGGGGCCTTCACTGTTAATACTTCAGAAAGTCTGCTGTTAACTCTGATTCATAACATGTGTGATAGACCACCTGACATACAACATTAATCCAGTAGTCTGGGCCTGTGAAGGAAAATTCTTATTTATACTTAGATATAGAGTGCCATTTTCCATGAGGTTTAAACTGACATTAGCAGTTGACATAGCACTTTGGAATTCATTGGTTGCCGAGGATCTGCTCATGTTGTCGTCATTCAAAGTACCTAACCGAAGATGGTTTGTCTTTGGACTAACTCACAGGGTAGTGCAGAGATATCACTGCTATCACTGGTGATTGTCATTCATATCAAACCCCATGGTTCTGAACGCCCTGCTTTCCTATTTAGTATCACAACCTGGCTGGTTCTTGAATCACAGAATCATAATCTTAGTCTTTGCAGATGATGCGTGTATGTGTGTGTGTGTTTTACAATTTAGAGAGGGCATAAAAAAGAGAACAAAATTAAAAAGCTGCCAAGAGTGCATGAGGTAATTGTTGTATGTGTATGGCAGTGTCTTTGCCTCTGAGCTATCGTTGATTCTGTGGAGTTATTATTGTGTGTTTATTATTGTGTAAGTTTTACCAGAGAAAAGTCTGACTCTGAGTGGAAAGTCTCTTGCATACTCAGGAGATTCATTTCATTCTCAACTGAGAAAATGCAATTACAAATCATGGCCATGAATATAAGTTTTAATAATATTCAGGGTGAAAAATTCGAATGAATGAATATGAAAAATATGAATAATATAATATTAGCTCTTTAGTTAGTAATGAAATGTTGGCCATCATAATTGCAGTTGAGCCCGTGGCTGTCTAGCAATGACAAAAAAAATCTGCTGCTTAAAAATCCCCTCCTCTTTTCAACTTTGGTGTTTACCACCAAAACAACTTTGAGTAGAGTTAGTAGTTACACTTGTATCAACTCGCCAAGCTCATTGTGAAGCTTAAAGGAATTGTCATGTTAACGCAGTTTTGCAATTTAGCAATCTGATGGGAAGCAAAATTGTAACTTGTCACTTGAGATGGTGTTTGTTACATTGCATTTTGGAGATAGGGAAACAGTGATTTTACAAACCCCGAGATTGGCTACAATTCTGGTATATGCTGCTTGACAACTAGAGATTAGGAATTAAGGACTGCCCTTTTGACATGGGTAGTTAGATTGTTTTTCCTGGTAAGTTATTGAATGAATCGATGGGTGGCAGAAAATAGTTCTAGAAACAACTCTGTCTTACAACACTTGTGAGTTTGTCAGCAAATTCACACAAACATGGCAACAGTGGTTTAAGTGGGATATTGAACTCTACAGCATTTCTACATATCAGAAAATAATGCACTTTAAGGTGTATCAGCCACTCCGCGGGACCATGACACTACTTTTAATGTGCATCTGATTTACGACACCTGATTTACAAACGCCATGGAGATTATTATCCCTTAGCAGCCAAACATGAAAGCTGAAGAACAGTGAACTGTTTTGAACTGCAGTGAAGCCACAGCACAGCTGAATAAATTCCAGAAAGATACATCAACTGCCAATGTTACAGCTTATGTGCTCACCATGAAGTTGTGTTTGGTGCTGTAGAGGCAGTGGGGTTCCTAGGTGTTGGGCAATTTAACAATGGATGTTCATGTGTAACAGTGTTCACCTTAAAAATGTGTGAAGTGGCAAATTGTGCTGGGAGCATTCATCAAAGCTAGCATCGCAACAACGCAAAGAGCCAGATGTCCTTGACTGAATTGTTTGGTGTCCGATGAAGTAAAAAATAAATGCACTCTGAAGCCTAAATTTCTGTGTGAATGTGTAAACACTGATAATGCTTAAACTTTAACCCCCATCCATATCCTTCATACTGCATGCTGTGATGACTGTGAATAGATGCTGTAGCATAAATACATACAAGCTTAGTAGATATTTGTTTCAGGCTTGACTGAAATACAAACACATGTAAACACAAAGACATACATACGAACACACGAACAAACAACCTTGTCATTGCACTAAATCCCAAAGTCCTGAAGATTGAATTGAGCTTTCTGAAAGCCTTGTAAACTGTGGGTGTGGACTAAAGATTCACATGGCTGTCAGAGTCTGCTTGTTCACTGTATTTCATACAAGCTTGTGGATGACAGCTCCTTTGTGATGAGCATACATTCTCAAAACTCAAAGCTGTGCTTTCATATCCACCTCCCCTCCCTCACCCTCTCATCTTTTACTCTGACAAATCATCACAAAAGTAATTGATTCCTGCAAACACGCGTGGCCACAAATAGAATTAATTTTTGTCAGGTCACCACTACTCTGCTGTTACTCTGATGTTATAACATGTATATATATATATATTTATATTATTTTATTTTATTTCTTTTTCTCTAAAACTCTTGTGAGGAGTGACGATAAACAACACACCCACTCATGAATTAACACACCCTTTGTCTAAGTTGTGCAAGACAAAATTTCACCTTTAAAACTCATTGGACTGAAGTATAGAAGCAAAAATAAAGAAAGTAAAAAAGAGATATCTTAGAGCCCTTAATTGTAACAAAAGATGTAGACATTATTTAGTAATTTTGTGTGTTGTCTGCTGACTATCTACATAAACATAAACAATTCCTTCACTTGTGTATTAATTAACACAACACACAAGCATACACACACAGATGTTCCTACCAGAGACAGTTGATGAACTGAGATGATTAATAAGGAGTTTCAGCAGCACTTTAGATTAAGGAACATGTATTTATCATTAATTAGCAGCTTGTTAACTGTCCCTGTTGTACTACTGCCTTAAAAGCCCCATAATAACCAAGGCATTTTAAGATCATAATTCATATACAACATTCATATACAACTAACTAAACAGTAATTAGGAGTTTATATTGGAGAAATTCTTAATGGTTAACGATCTATTATGGGTATAATAAGGTCATGTAGAATAAGGTATTAATAAGTGATTTGTAATGACTAACAAATGACTAGCATGTTACTAATTTGCATGTTAATGAGCTGCTAGTTAATGGAGAATATGTGTACCCTAATCTAAAGTGTTATCTGAATTTATTCCTGAGACGTTGTGTTCAAAGCATTTTAGGAGACCAGTAGTAGACAGAGCGTTAAAGCCAATAGGGAATTTGTGGGAATTTACACTTAACTCCCCTATAAATTGCCATTCTGTATTTGAGACTTTAGAGCTTTTCTAACCCCTTGTCACAATGAGCAGGTAATTGTGGTCAGTACTAGCCTAAAAATAAATATATTAGGTTAACTAAATGGAAGAAAACTAACTTTATTTCAGCTCCTACAGCCAGAGAAGTGTACTGCTGTCTGATGGCTAGCTAATTAAAAGTTAGCGATAGTCATGGTATTTAGGAGGCCGGAACTGTATCCCAATTTATTACATTGGTGAAGCCTCGAATGCTTCATCTTGGGTTCTAAAGTATCTTTGTTGCTATATGTGGGCTGCTGGCCATGGCCATGAGCATTTGACAAGCTCAGTCCTTCTCGCAGTGGTACAACTCAATCCATCACCGTAGTGACTGGCAAAGATGTACTTTCCTCTAGTGCCTCAACCTGCTGGAACTCCTCTGAATGGCCTCCATTTAGTCACCAGAGACCAGAGCACTACTGCAGTGACCTCAGAGACAGGTGAGTGAGCAGACCAATAACAGGGGGGGGGGATGGCAGTAAGAGAGAGAGAGATGGATAGATGGAGGCGTATGGACAGCAAAAAATAACAAAATGTGTAGGAGGAGAGAATAAGAAGGAGAGTGAGACAGAGGGGCAGAGCCAGCACAAATCTGGAAAACAGAGACAGCTGAAAAAGTAGTGAACATAGTGAATGGAGGAGTTAGAGGAAAATGGAGCGAGGAATGCAAATCTAAATGTGGAGCCGAGAAAAACAATAGATAGAAAAAAGTATGAGACTGGGAGAGAAAAAGTATAGGTACAGGAAGAAGTGCATGAACAGATTTGCCAACTCTCACCTGTGTGCACCTCCCCTGTTATCAGCCGAGCTTTTCTGCCACGCGTATTACTTCCTCATTTCATGGCAATCATGGCAGGGACTGATAGGGGAGGGGAAATAAGAGGCGCTCAGTGGGGCAGCTCGGACTGCTGGTTTCCAAAACGCGTCTCTCTCACGCCGTATCTGGGGTGAGCAACGGCCATGTGAGCATTTGATTGCTTTACAGATTAAGTCAGGCTTTTCCTGGGGCTTTGGTAGAAGCTGATAAAGCCTAGTGTGTGTGTGTGCGTGTGTGTGTATGTGTGTGTGTGTTTGAGAGGTGGGTGTAGTGGTAGAACGCTTAGGGATGATAGAAAGTATGATCAACGCAGGGAGAATTAAGTCTGGCCAGAGAGAGAGAGAGGGGGAGAGTATGGCAAAGAGCAGAACAGAAAACAGGCAAAGATGTGAGTGAGGGAGAGATGGAGAGATCTGCCGGGGTAACTCAACACTAAACGTGCTTCCTGTCAGGAGATTGCTGTTTGGCATGCCCTGGATTAAAGAGTATAAAAATGCATGTCAGTCCATCCACGTGTCCTTGCTCTGTCCCACCCTGACCCCAGGTGCAGTACAGAAAACTGTGCTGCACAGTGCATGACATTGCACATGGTTAGTTAAACTGGGAGAAAGGATTAGTCAGTGTAACTCTTTCCACAACTGTGTATTACTTTTTTCTATTTCTTTATAAAGTATTGTGGGTATGGTTTGTGTTTGTGTGTGTGTGTGTGTGTGTGTGTGTGTGTGTGTGTGTGTTTGTGTAACAAGGCTCCAATTTTTCTTCTCCATGGACAAAGCGTTGATTGTCCCCTGTTTAAAGGATTCAGAGTACAAAATCGTAGCATTCTTGGGGGATCTGATAGGTGAATGCATCATGGAGAATTTCTCCAGAAAGTGGGGCGGGGGAAGGAATGGAGGGTAGGACTGGAGAGAAAACTGATTTGGTAAATTTGTAGCATGTCTGAGCTGGCAGATATCCGCAGGGATGGGAATTAATACTCTGAGTCAGTAGCCCAGATACAGCCCATTCCCCTCTCTTGGTTAAATGCCTATGAGGTAGGTGGCTGTGTTGGAAAAGCCAGTGGAGATGTGTATGCAGAAATGACTGTGAGTGGATAACATTAATGTGCATACTTGATGTTGTTGTGCATGTTGGAGACACCATGTTGATCTTTGTTCAGGATAGTTTCCAAAAGTGTAATAAATATATGTAAACACGGACAGAGGGGGAAATCAGCATATGCTCATGTGTTTGTGTGTGTGTGGGTGTGTGTGCTATTTAAGGAGGTATGTTAGTATGTGTGTGGGTTCCCCTGTAACTTCTCACACAGTAATTTCAACTCTCTGGAGTCCAGGATTTGTTAAAGGTGTGTTACGTCTGAAGCATAACAGACAATTAAACCAGCAGCTCAGTCAGCAAAATAAACACAGGCCTGAGTAAAGCAGGAAGTATCAGAACAGAGGAGATGGACTGGGCTCATGTCAAATCACTGGTTTGAAACTTGTGTGACAGTTATTACAATCCACTGTAGATAACAAGCAGGCAGTCAGCTCCCTCACTAAATCTCTCTGTCAATCTCTATGTCCACAGATGTTTACCTAGCAGGTACTTCATTTCTTTGTAAATCTAAAAAGATGTGTGCTCCACACACACACATACACGCACAGATTTTCTTGAAAGCACCAAGTCATGTCATGCAACTGATTTTCCAACACGCTTACCCAGAAGGTATGAGAAGAGAAAGATGGCTGTGCAAACAAGAGCTTCTTGGAGATTCAGTGGAAGCCTCAGGTGTTAATTCTGAATTGATTTACAGTGCCACACGCTCATCATCGAGACCATAATGACATTTAAATTACACTGCCGTACCCCGCAATTCTGTTTCCATTATCCCACCCCTTTGTGTTCCAGCGCCTCAGAGTGTGTGTGTGTATGTGTGTGTGTGTGAGTTAAGGGCGACAGTTCTGCAGTGGGCCTACATCTTATTATATCACAGGCTAAATGAATGGATCCTCCATCTCAGGCTGTCACCGTCAGCTTCCCTGATGGGTTTTGCTCACCCAGAGCCCAGACCTGTCCGATTCAGATTCAGCTCCCTCCATACTTTCACCTCCCCGACAGCCTCTTATCTCCTTCTTTTCTCCACACCTCTTTCTTGTCATTTCCAAGACACTGCCATTTTGCAGGTGCACTTCTAAATAGGCAGGTGCTTTTCCTTTAATAGGAACGTACAATACAGACGGTCTGTCCTTTTGTGCATTTTCTCTATCATAAGAGTTCAAACAAAAAAAACTTTGATTTAGGTGGTGAGCAACCATGAGGGAAAGAGTGGGAAAAGTATGTTTGTGTGTCTGTGTGTGTGTGTGTGTGTGTGCACACACACCTGGATATTTTGGTAATCATTTTAGACTCTCAGAGAATCGGACTGAGAGATCAGTACAAGCTGCTCACTATCTGAGGAGAAGAATTGGAGCTTGGCTTCAGTGGACAATACTTCAGATGTAAAACATCAAGACATTTCTTCAACAAATCCATTCCTGAAATAAAACTTCACACATGTTAGAGGTCAGACAAAATATATACAATGATAGGCATTCCAGAATTTCCAGAATGTGGAATGTGTTGCTTATAGTGTTATAATGTGGTACTATACACTATACTATACTATATACTATACTATGTTGCTTCTCTACAGCCCTGCAGTGTCTGATTGCTCTGATATTCTCTTATGTAGAATCTTCTCATATTTCTTTCATATTTTTATGAATATCCTGTGGGAGTGCAGTACACCATCAGATGCCCAAAATAGAAATGGCTTTTGTATTTTAATTGGCACCAAAAAAGAGCAGTCTTGAGGTTTGGGATGAAGACTGGGATTAAATGTGCCCAAAGGGCTCTAAATATTAAAATTATTTTTTGAATCAGGCAGTCTGTTTATTATTGTTTTTGTATTTTAGCTTTTATTTATATCCTTCTGTGTTCCAACTATGGAGTATCTGAAGACAACGCCTTAAGAATTGTGCTATATTATTTCATTAAATTAATTGTTTTAGCAGGGTCATTGTTCCTTTCCTAACTTGTTGGAAAACAGGGGAAATTAAAAAGGCTTGGAGAATCATTTTTAACAAGCTCACTATAGTCGTACTCAACTTCATACTGGATTACTGCAATATATATTCAGTCTATGGACACTGATTTGACTGAAATGTCCATGTATTTCCATTTCAGCAGGAGTGGCACTTGATGAGTTTTTTTTTTTTTTCCCCAGCCATTATTGGCACTACAGTGACAGGCTCTTCACGGCGTGTGGTTATGACCCAGGCTAGGGTAACCTAGGATAAAGCTGTCCTCACATCTACCACTGTCAGTGCCAGGGAGAAGTGCCAACCTAGATGGCAAGTAAACAACTCATGATGGCTCTTCAATATTCAACATTGTGTAAAACAGAAAAATTAAAAAAATACTACTCTTATCTGATAATACCCCAAAAATACTACTCTTATGTGATAATACCCCAAAAATCTTGTCATCTTGTCATTACTCTCATTAAACTAGCCAGAGAGAACATTCTTACCTCCCACAAAGGCCAGTCTATGGCACTGGTGCATTTGCATGGCATGTGGAGGCCTAATTCTTGACTTTTGGCCTTAGACTGGCAAAAGGTAGATTATTGTTAGGAAACTTCTGTGCTAATGTCTTTGTAATGTTGCCCATATTGTGGACTGTGCACTGAGCCTGGATTACTGAAGCCTTTGGGAAACGTGTGTCCGCAAGAGATACAATTTACACAAATTTATCCCAAATGCAAATAGTTTTCATTTTTCCATGATTTTTCTTTTTTTTAATAGTGCCATTCTCTGTGTTATGCTGGTGACCTGGCAATGTGCCCTTATTGCAGGAGTAACGTGTTTACAATCCATACAAATTCCTAATGCATCAAGGAGACTTTGAAGAGCAGAAAGGTTGAGAAGAGATAAAGATGTGAGGTTCCAGAGCTGTCCGTCAGTCTGTTTGAATTTCCTGTGGGCTCAGTGTAGTGGGACCTAGGCTGTGAAAAGATCCTCACTGTTACATCGCAAGTAGCCAGTTGTTCCCCCCATCGCACTGAAATAGATTTTTGCTGGAGAGCAATATAAATAAAGAAAAAAAACCTCAGTCAGCCAACTAATTAATCTCTAAAGTATAGTATAGTTCATCTCTACAGATCAGACCCAGTGGCACGTCTGTAGCACCAATGATGTGTCAGTCTAAGACAGACAAAGAACAAGGAACATGTATTTGCAACAGGCCAAGAGAAAGTGAGTGGATGTGAGAGATGCTGGAAAAGAGAGGGAAAGGTGGCTGTTGAAGCTTCCAGTCAAACACAAACCAACACATCTGCCTAACATGGACCCAACAGAGGCCTCTAGTACAATTAACTCAAAGTTAATTAGAAAATACTACCTCACTAATATAATTGGATACGGTGGAGCCATGGCAGTGGGCCATTGAGATTCATTGGAGTGTTGGTAATCACAGCAATACAGACAGCCTGCGCATTCCTTCTCACATATGTCACTGGGAACTGTGGCAGCGATAATGCATTACTCCATTTCTGGACCAAAACAGGACAGTGAAAACAGCAGCACCTCATTTGCAAGAAGTAAAACTGCAGTGTAGTATGAAGATAAATATCCAAGACAGGCATTACATTTTTACCTTTAAATAAAAGGGATGGCTAGCTAACATGAGTTGGGCTAATATTGTAGTGACTGAGGAAGTCTCTGTGGTTCCTGGCAGTGAGTACATAGCAATGACTCCATAGCAATGAGTTCCTATTATAAAATGTGAATTTCCCAGCATGCTTTGCTAAATGCTCTAAATGTTTTGCTATTTACTCTCACAAATGTTGTTGTTAGAGGTGTTATGTTAGATGCAATATCATCTGACTTGATGTTTTCATGCTTGTCTATTTTGCAGCATGTTTCAGTGAAACAAACACCCTTTTAATGAAGTGTGTTGGCTAACATGGTAGTCTAGACTGTAATTTTAGGCTTGTTTATACATATCTAGATATTTTTATGCATTTGGCCTTTTCGTTTACACGACAACATAGCTTTTGCCATTTCAAACGGATAGTGACAGGGAGTGGAGAGGAAGTGGAGAGTTTTCCAAACTTTGGATTCCATAGATCCGTGTACACAGTAAAACAGGCTGCAGCACCTGCTGCATATGCCAATGGTAGCATCACAGTCAGCATGTCAGTTTGGAATTGTTTTATGTAGTACAGGTGGAGATATTTTTAAAAAATATTTTGATATTCTATGTTTACTTTTTAATGGTGTAAACACAAAATAATATCTGTTTATAAAAAAATCTATATATGCGTGAAGCCCTTATTGTGGTTAGTAATAAAAAAGTTCTGTTCATCACCATAAAATAAGTAAATAAGTACATCACAATATCAACCAGAATGCATGCTTTGATAATATGACATTTTGTATGACAGGGCATATAGTAATTTCTGAGATGTTAACATAAATGATAATATGATTGAGCCAATGTTTCAGAATTGTAGTCGCACATACTCTGGCAAACATTGTAGTGCTTAATTTGAATTGGTGATACCAAGGTTTTCATGCGTCATAATACTACCATATAACATGGACAAAACCCAAAGCATGGAAAATGTTAGTCTGAGCATTCTAAGTGGGTTGAAGTGGTAATCAAATAGAAAAAGGTGAACAAGCCAGTGTCTTTGTCTTCAAAGCGGTGAGCGTCTGGGTTTGATTGGAGCTGTGGAGCTGTTTGCAGCCATCAGTCAAAACAGCTCACAGATGTTGGGGCCGAGGAGAGACAGATTAAACCTGTCTTCAGATGGGGTTAAGTGCAAATGGCTTGCTTTCGTGTCCCACATCAGAGACCATTTGAAGGATTACCATTTCCTCCCATGCTTGTTTAAGTGCATGTGCGGTGTGTGTGTGTGTCAGTGTGTGCATGCGTCTAAAACATATATTGCAGCACAACTGAATGTGTGTGTGTGACTGATTATAGATACTCTGCCAGTCTTCATACATCAGCTTTGTTTTTAGTACATCTGAACACCTGCAACAATAAGAACTGGTGTCTGCTTCTTGTCTAGACTCAACCACTCCCAAGAGAAGCCTAATCTCCCAATTCCCATCTCTTTTTGATCTGACCAGGCCATTACCAGAATCTCTGCAAATCTCATTAGGCAACTCATTTTCCTCTGGTTTGCTTTGAATTTTTTTTTTTCTTTGCCCAGATAGATTATTTTAGTAAGCAATCACAAACTAGTAATGTTAAGATGAAATATAAGAACTCAGGTATTAGTACACAAAGGCCATGTTTTTGTTTATAAATTATGAAATTTTCCAGAGAGAATTAAACCATGTTGACGACCTATTCAACATAAAACTGTTCAAGCTATATGCATGTACCTTCAACCACTCGTGGTTATTGCATGTCAAAACTGTATTTAACACAAGTCAGAATGCTCCCTTTGTTCTCACTGAATAGTCGCCTGCACATGTGATAAAACACACCAGGGTATATGTCAAATACCATGTGGCCCAGGAATAACATAGCTAAGAATGCACTGTCACAGCGAGAAGAAAAATAACGAGAGAGAGAGAGAGAGAGAGCAAGAGAAGGATGGAGGTAAGGATGGAGCGCTTGAAGGATTAAAATGTGTGCCAGCACCAAACAAACCTCTAGTGAAAAAAACAGAATATCTGGCAACCAATTTTCATGGCATTGGGCGGATTTTAATGAACATGTGTATATGCATGACTACATGTGTAGGGCTAATCTCTGCATTTGTGTGTGTGTGTGTGTGTGTGTGTGTGTGTGTGTGTGTGTGTGTTCCATGCTGGCAGTCGCTAATGGCCGTGTTTTCTACAGGACTCTGCTCTGTAGACCCTGTTTTCTTGTCAGTATGTGGTACATGTGAGCATTTGAGATTTACATTTTTTTAATCCACACCTCTCTCTCTCTCTTTCAATCTCTCTCTCTCCTTTCCTCCCTTTTTCATGCAAAATAAAGGACTTAATTCCAGTCCTTATCTTTACCTGTGCAGAGATAAAAAATCAATCCCATCCTGGCAGAGGCACAGCTTACCCATAGTTTACACTGAGTGGAGCTGATAGGTAAGGAAACGGTCAGATCAGATGCTGTCCACAAGCTCACCAGCACCGTTGTTCTTCGCTCTCTCTTCTCAATTGTCAGCACAGGGACTGCACAACCCTATTTGTTGCTTCCCTGCACAATACACAGCAGGCACAAACAGACCGAATCTCTTTCTGTTACATGCTGTTTTCTCTCTTTGGCTTCCATTGCCTATGACACACACAGACAATTGAAGTCTGTTTCTTAGAGACATACAAAAAGCTAATTATGGGATGGCTCCATCTGGCATGGTTACATTTACATGGACTTTGAATAATAAAGGAATTACATCTGTGCATACACATTTACATGCAACATCTGTTCTCGGTAGACTCAGTAAAAACACAATGGCTTTCACTCTCTATCTATTTTTTCCTCTGCCTCTACCTTCCCATTTGGCATTAAATGATTGGAAACAGGGGCACATGAATGAAAATGAAATTGTAGGGAGGAACCAATAGGAGCCTGATATGAGACAGTAAAGCAGTCCTCCTATCTGTGAGCACATGCGGCACTCTGTAGTCTACCATCCCTCGCAGATCTCACTGGGGTCACAGCACTGTCTCACTGCGGCACTGCATGGGACTCTGTCTTACTGTGATAAACACTGGGAGACAGACTCATGGATGCTCTTGCATGCCATAGTGTCTGCACTCCAGAGGATACACCACTTGAAACTGAAATTAACAGATGAACTTAAAAGCTGGGAGTGATTTTTGGATGGCTTGTCTTTGTCAAGGCCTTGGCTAACACCATACCTAAGCTCAGAGGAGCCTGTAGGTGTGAAATAGGCAGAGGAAATGAGTTGGCGACACTTGTGTGGTGTTCAGTATGCAAAACCGCACATGCTGAAGTGGTTCTACTGTCTTTGATGAGAATACAAATTGGCTTCTCTGACAATGCCCCTGCATGATTCGCATGCCTCTTTACCATGCATTGCATGTTTTACTAAGCAGATTTCTTGCATTCCTATTCTGTAAGAAAGCAATCTTAGGCAACCTTATGGAAAGGGATATGCATTTTTTGATCTTTATGGCACAATTGTCCATTACAGTTTTTCTTGATTGCTTTGATGCAGCCATCACTTCAGAATATACATTCAAATCACTCAATCTCCTCCATAATTCTTCAGTCCAATTCAATCATTCTTCATGCATATAAGATACCACCTGGTGGGTAAAAGAGGCCAACCGAATATAGAATGATTGTGAAGTGCACTGTATTGTACAGTATGTTTGTCTAGGTGCCTACGTCTTATGGGTCTTGCATGTCACTGACAGTTACTTTACTGTAAGGGTAGGAGGACATTCTTTTTTTTTTACACAATCAATAACCAGGTTAATGACACAAACATAGCAAAACCTAAAGCAGAATCTACTTATTTTGAAAGCAAAGTTTTGCATTTTGTTCTCCTTTGTGATATGATTGACTGAGAGTGCTCACTGATCTAACCACTGATTGTGTTGTTTGAAGGTAACATTTGCTTTTGCTGAATGTTTGAAGTATTTTGTCACCATTAGAGCCTTTTGCAACAAAATGTGTGATTTTTGCTTCTGAAAAAAAACAGGATAACACAATTAGAAGTGCTGGTTTCTGCTGTGCTAAGAAAGTGTAGACGAAGATCAAGTGGATCCCAGTTTCATTAAATGCTTCTTAGCGACCAAGACGAACTGTAACATAATTGTGAAAATGTTGTAACAGGATTTTGCCTCTTGTGAAATGTGTTTGTGTATGTGTATGTGTATGTATGTGTGTGTTGGAAGACCAGCAATGACTGTGTTCGTGCTTGGTAGCACTCCTCCACACCCCAAAGCTTGAAGCCACAATCCTTGAATTCTTTTCAGAAACCTCAATTATGCAAAATAGATCAAGCATTCAGCCATATTAAGCCTGTTAAAGTGTTCTCCATATCGTCTCTGCTTACCCCGGATTCAGTGGGTGGAATAGTCAGCCTGCACAAAAAAAGGAAAGAAGGACCAGGGAGAAAACAGTAAAATGACAGAAATACAAGCTGGTACCAGAACAGAGCCGTGAACTCAGGATAGTGATTACAGCAGCTATTTGATTTAACAAACAAATATAACCTATTTAGTTGTTCCATAAACAGTGATCTAAGCTGTTATAACAGCAGCAGCACATGGGTGTTAAGTTGCATATTATCACTACACAAACACAGTAATCATTGTTTCTGTGGATTGTGTGTGTGTGTTTATACTGTATGTGTGCTTGTAGGACATGTTTGGACTTTCCTGTGTAGTGTGAATGTTCACATGGCTTCACATTAAAAAAGGTACGTACTCTTCTATACTATTGTGCCTGCTTAATTGTGTGTGGGTGTATGTGAGTGTGTGTTTGTGCCTGTGTATATGCATATGTGTGTGTGTGTGTGTGTGTGTGTGTGTGTGTGTGTGGTTGTGCACGTGTGTGCGTGCGCTTGTGCATGTGTGTGTGTGTGTGTGCGTGTGTGTGTGTGTCTGTGTGTGTGTGCTAGTTGCAATGCTGGTGTCTCCATTACTGTGGTGCCAATGAGACTCCAGTGCAGGAGTGGGTCTGCAGTCAGCACATCACACAGCCGCTGACCTGTCACAACCTCATATGCAGCGCCACCACAATTATCCGTCTGACAAGCATCTGATCCTGGCCCCGTCTCACCCTCCAGTCTGGACGAGACTCACAATTACCCCAACACTCAGGCTAATAGAGACCACCTATCTGCCCCTATTAGCTGTCCATAAGTGCTCCGATAATGCTTCTCCATCAGATGATCATATAGCGCTGAGTGGGAGATGGTAACAGACTCTAGTAGAGGCTACACTGAGAGAAGGTGCTCTCTCTTTAATGCCTTAAAGACACAGTGAAGAAGGGAACTAGAAAGGAACTCTGACTGCTGAGAGGCTCTCCAGTGTGTCACACTGTCTCCTCATCAGTCAAGGAGATTGTCTCTGGTTTCAAACCAAAGAGGTTTGAGAGAGAAACACTGCAGGGAAATGGGGAGGGGAGGTGTTCTCATCTTACATGGACTGAAGGAATATTTTTACACACCTTGACAGGATTGCATTAGTTGTTCTCCGATGACATTCCCATGCCACCCTAGCAGAAATGGTACAGTCCACCTCGGCAGTGTGCAGTTTTGTCTAATAGTGCATCAGCAGGGAGGAGAGTCAGACTGGACTTTTCCTGCATGAGGCCCAGGGGGCTGAAACCTCATGCACAGCTATGAAGAAAGAAAATGTGTGTGCCTCATCTGAAAATGGAAGCCGTGGACTTCTGAGCACATCTTATCCACAGTGATATCCTGAGAGTCCTTTACAGAGCACTTGACCATGAGGATACAGAGATGATTGCATAATCATAATATGTCTGGCTAAATTTAATTGCAGATAGAGAGAGAAGTTGAAAAGCCCTGTGGAACTTCTCTTGGGGAATGATAGGCACTGTGTTAAACACTTGACTTGTTAGTTCCGCGCCGCTGCTCGCTTACAGATTATCATTCAAATGAGCTCAAATCCAATTAAATACACACTAACTTAGATATGCGCGAGGAAATGACTTTTGAGGGAATGTAATATAAAAAAGGGCAAATTTCACTGCATTTAATCCAAGTCATGTCTTCCATTACTTATTTAATGCACACAGAGAGGATGTCACACAGATACAGAGCAATGAGCTGGCAGAAAAATCGTAGCAGGGAACCAACTTCAGACAAGTTTTCAATGTCTGCATTTGAATCTAAAAATAACCATTTTGATAGTCATCAGCAACTAATTGTGAGCACTCTCATTATTGAGACAGGAGAGATGATGATTGGTGCCTCATAATTGCCCCTGATTACAAGCCCAGCGTCCTCTTAATAGCAGCCAAGCCAAACTAGAGCCCTCCAGAGGCTCTCCAAACTCTCATCTGAGGAAACAGGCTGAGGCCACTGGACTCACAACACCAGGGATTCACTCACTGCCTGAGGACTCCTGCTTTGATGAACTGCTTTTGACCTTTTGCTGAATCATCTTCGCCATTGAGTGGTTCCACTTTTGTAATCAATGCTATTGGCCACAGTTACTGGATGGCCTCATCGGTGGTTTGTAGAAAAGCAATCAAAACTAATCAAACCAGACCGATCCGGATCATTTTCCATTCTAGGGCACCATTGATTGATAATTATATAGCTCCAAGAGAATAATATAATATGTTGTGTTATGGTGAGATATGGTTATGGTTAATACTTGCCAGATGCTTATATCCAAAGAGACATACAATACAAAAATACCATGTTAAAAACAAAGAGTACTTAGTAAACAATTAACAATGTAATTTGTTCCTTAGTCTTTTTCTGAAGCAAGCACTAATCCAGCTGAAACTCATCTTTTACTGCTTTGATTCATCCTGCATCTAAATCACAGTATTTGATTCTGAGTGAGAGTGGCATGAACCTCTGAGGGTGTATCTCCTCAGTACTACTGAACTCAAGGCTCTGTGGTGGTTTTGGGCTGGATCCTTGGGACACTAATTGCCTGTCTGTCACTGGGGATGTTTAGCCTTCAGTAAAAGACTGGCAGAAGACAGCAAGGCCTTCCTCAGACCTGGGACAAAGAGAGGTTTAAAATGACAAGCTGTAGCAGGAGCTCACTGGAGCTTTGAAGTACATTCCCTCAGTGCAGATTACAGGCGGTATTGATTCAACCAAACACAGATGCAAATTGACTTTCTTGTTGCTGTACTATTAAAGGAAACCCATTTCTTTGGTTTCTTTTCCACTCTTTCTCTGACTGTATCCTTCCCCCTTCCTCCTTACACTTTCTCAAAGTCAGGTCTATTGGAAAATTGGCTTTTGTTGGCTTTACCATCTAATTTACTGCTGGCCACAAACTCCTGAACGCTGGTCCAGGGTAAGAGAGTGAAAGAGTCCCTTATGAGGCAATGCCCTAAATCCATCATTCACAGCCATGGCTCCAATATCAATGCCTCCTATGGCCAGAGCTCTCTTCAAGGTTCACAGCATACCAGTGCATTAATAGGTCTTTAATTTAGCTAATTAAAGTTCAATCTCACTGCATGGGCCAAGACAATTAGAGTATTGATCGTGACATTTTTACAAAGCAAGGACTCCTATGACACCCAGCATCAAAGAGTAAGAGAGAAAGAGAGGGTGTGTGTGTGTGTGTGTATGTGTGTGTGTGTGTGAAGGGGGCGGGGGGGGCTCTCCTCTCCATTCTACCCATGTCTTCATATCACTATTCCTATTTTTCTTTTCTTTGTTCTCACACGCCCACCACTTGGTCATCCACCCCACTGTCTTTTCATTGACTTCAAGGATGTTAATTGTGGTTCCCATTGACTGGCCTCGGAAATAGAGTTAATGAAAAGCCGTGGGAATTAAAATGTGTGGTTAAACTTAGCCACCTCTGGCTGGGACTGCCGGAAGAACAAAGACAAATGCTTCCCTTTTTTCAATGGAAAAATAAACTTCAGTCTGGTACTCCACAGAGGCAGACAGTGTGAATAATGAAATTCCCCAACGGGAAAGTCTGGACTGTGAGGTGGAACGTGAGGGACTACTGTTAACTCTTTGAAGACATGAACACACAAATGTGTTTTAGAGTCCTGATCAACCTGTCCGTTAACATTCCGTCTATATAGCCACACACAGACACTCATTCTAACAAGCTAACACTCAGAAACACAGAATTACACTCTCTCACACACACACACACACACACAAGTGTGACACACAAGCATATACGTTATAGATGCAATATCAGGAATAAACTTCTACACTATCTAAATATGATAGTGGTCTTCCTCATTACAGTGAACAATTTGCACTGGTTTCCATAAGGATAGTATATCACTACTGCTACAAATAACCCATCCACAACATGCTGCAAACATACCCAGCATACTGCACATCCACACCCACCCATGGCTTTCTGAAACAAACAGACACTGATACAGCACAGCGGCAAAGATGCAGAGCCCCCTGGGTACAATTACACACAGTCTGACCCAGATCACAGCATAAACACACAGTAACTGTTCACCACAAACAGTTCACCACAAAGCTCCCTGGGGTCAAGCGATGGTCACAGGACACTATGCCCAGAACTTTCTGGAAGTGCCCCTCGGTCGGAGTGAACAGCACCAGCATGTGTGAACAAGCCCATTTGTCTTTGCTTACAGAGGGAGAGGAAGAGCTGTCTGGTGGGATTGCTCCTTCGCTCATTTTCACTTAGTGAGCAACAAAACCACAGCCATGGGAAATTCCACATTACCATGTACCTTAAACCATGTCAGCACATACACCCCTCTCTTCTTTTGTGTTCCATCCATCTCTCCTTCTCTCTCTCTCTCTCTTTTTCCTTCCTGCTCTCTGTCCGCCTCCGTCTCAGGGAAAGAATGTGCTGCCCCAGGCATTGCACAAGGCCTGTTTGTCTTTGCTCAAACTGCACACGCACACTCACACTCACACTCACACTGCACACACACACTCACACTGCACACACACACACACTGCACACACACACTCACGCTGCACACTCACACCCACACTGCACACACACACACACTGCACACACACACTCACGCTGCACACTCACACCCACACTGCACACACACTGGCTCACTTCCACAATAGGTCTCAGACTGCTGACCTCAGAAGAGACCGCTGTATTTTTAGCACATTTTTAGGTGAGGAAGCCAACATGGACTGAACTGGGATCAGTACGAGCATTCAGTGGTGCTCTGGGCCAGAGTGAAGTCTGGGCCAGAGCACTGTACTGTGGCAAAACTAAATGCATAGAGGTTCACTATCAAGGCAAGGAAGTCCACATTCAATGATATTACCCAAAGAAAGAGAAAGAGAGTAGGAGTGATTCAAAATCTGCCTAACAAATGGTGTGTTTCCAAACAGCCTTTTAAGTCAAGATGCAGGAAGGCTTTGTGGTGGCACAGGAAAGTAGCTCTGCTGTAGCGCACAGTGCGGTCTACCTACCAGGAAGCTTAGGAATGCATCTCTCCCTGAATAGAAAGCTCTGTCAGATTCAAGAGCCAGGCCACGAGGGAATGTCTTATGGTGTCAGCATATCCTTATCTCCATGGAGCCGAAGAGGCAGTCATGTTGTACCTTGTCTGGAAATGTGTGTGCTGTACAGTGCAGATGGTTATCCTTTTTATTCATGTTCAGGTGCTTTCAGCCGACTGCCTTTTTTCTAGCCAAGGCTAAAAGGGCCGGTTAAAGTGGGGTCCCATTTTATTCAACTGAAATTAAACAGACAGGGAAAAAAACACAAGGTTGTCTGCAGGATTTCAGACACGTTCAAACACAGGTTGTGGCAGGTGGAGATGGGATGCAGAAGAGATTTTTTGTAAAGCTCCCTGCCTGCAACCCAGCTCCATACCACAGATGGGGGAGATCTAATGAAGGTGTGTGTTAGATATGTGACTTTGCTCTAGTTGTGACTTCCTCCACAGTGACATGGCCAGCTTCCGTTCCCTCAGCAAAGGCAAATCAAGAAATAAACAAGAAATGCCTTTCTGCCCACAAGCCCGTGCCACATGCTTTCATGGGATGCCATTTAAGACAGTCTGACTGGAAATGAAGACATTAGCGCTGTTTGTGAACAGACCATTACATTGCCCACACATGTAGCAACAGAAGCCTCATCAAATGCGTGGTGATTTAGAACATAGCAATTCCCTTTAGGAACAAGGTGTACTTGCAACACAGCATGTTGGTATTATGATAACAAGTGAATGCACCTCTGCAGAAGGAATCTGGTTGTATCCATCTGTGCAACAGCAGGATTCCACCAAAGCTTGCTTTGCTGAAACAGGTGTGTGTGTGTGTGTGTGTGTGTGTGTGTGTGTGTGTGTAGAAAGCAATGTCTGCATGTATTATTACTCTCCTGGGCAACCTCTGTACACAGGCATCGCCCCCAGAAAAACCTTCTTATATTTACTTTCACAGTATTGACTAAAAAGGGATCACAATCTAAAAAACCAAGGAAAATAAACAGAACGGTGTTCGAATCTTAAATTACTGAATAAAATTCATATGAAAGCACAATGAAACAAACTTGCCATTAATTGTGTTAACAGAGACTTGTTGTAGGGTTCTCACCGCTAACTAGACTTCTTAATAATTTATCAAAAGTGAGATGCTGGGCATTTCACTTTTGATTGATTGGTTATTTTTTGGTCAGCAATATTATAATTTTTCAATGATGTCAAAACAGTAATGTGGGATTGAGCCTGACCATGTCCCATCTTGATGCTACAATGGCATAAGACAGAGCCTGAAAAGTCTGCTATTAGGAAAGGGATAACAGCCAACAAGGTGTGCCGTTATACAGAATTACTGTAATGAACGAGTTCATTCATTCTGTATAACAACACACATTGAAGGCCATTATCCCGCTTATCACTCTAGTGTAACTTATGCATGTAAGGAATAGCCGTCAGTTCACAACAAACAAAAGTATGCAGCTCAGTTTCAAAGAAACCTGTTTAGTTGCTGTACTACTTTATCTTCTTAATGATGGTTATCGCTAGTAACTGCTGGCAAGTTCAACCGTTGTTTACTATGGTTGTATGGTATGGTTGTTGTTGTGGTGTATGGTTGCAGTTTACTGTGGTTGTTATAGTTACCATTCAAAGGACCATTGATGTAGTCTGGTTATTAGACTTTTTTTTACCAGATCTAGCGAGTTGGGTCCAAGGCAGTTCGTCTACAGTTAATGAATGGGATTACATCAGTTAGGTGCACTTGTGCAGTCTCGATTCATTCCCACAAGGTGCGACTTTAAATGCAAGTTAATTCAAAGAATCTCCGCATAATTTTTAAAATGACCACAATTGTCTAGAAATTTTTCTTAGCTCAGCATACAAAGCTAACTCTCCCCATTCACTTCCTGTAACTAGCATGTTCAGCTAAACTAAACAAAATGTTATACTTCCATTGACTTTGAATAGGAAAAATACTTCTGCAACCCAGCTCATGTCCCGCCAACTTCCTGGTCTTGAAAATAAACATTAGTGAATGGGTGACATAATATACCCGCCTCTTCACTTCCATAGCATCTCAATAGGGAGCCTAAGTCATGCCCATATACTTTCGGTCCATGGGACCTAACGAAAAATATGAATGGGAATCAGTTGATTATATGTAAAAATAATTTTCTGGTCCCCTTTGAGATTTACCATGAATTTTAAATATGCAAATTTTAAAGATAATTTTCCACACTGAGACAGAACTATTTTTGACAGACTTTGAGAGAAATGTTTCGTGTGAGGCTGCTCAGCAGACTACGTTCTCGTCTGGGTTAATAAACGTCACCATTGACACCATGCTAGCTAACAGTTTTAGCTTGAGCTTGCTACCTGCTAGGTCGCTCAGCAGCGGTTAAATGGAAAGATACTCCTTACCTGATGTGTTTTATCTTGTGACTCTACTCAGCTCTGTGGACTCTTGGTATAACAAAGAGTAGTGCAAAGTTGCTACTACACCTGTTGTTGATATGCTTGTGAATCGCCTTAAGAATAGTGTAATCAAGTGATGTCACATATGTGGATGACAGGCTGTAGTCATTGGAGTTACAATCCTCTGATCCATTGGTTCATCCACTGGGCATTAGGCAAACTGCAACTTTCTTTACATGAAAAATCACATTCAAAATTCACAACATCATGTGTAATTTAAGGTTTATATCGACTAGGACCAGAAAATAATTATTTTCTGCCCATTCACTCCCATTAAAAATTTCTCAGACAATAGGTCCCATAGGGCAAACCGGAAGGGGTGGGATTAGGCTCCCTATGGTTATACTAATGATGGTTGATGAACTGGGTTCTAAAGTATCTTTGGTTTTCAGAATTAACACACACCCTGTCAGCAAATCAGAAAACCGTATTCCATTTCTATGGATGATGAAAGCGTAGATATACATATATCTATGTATCATGTATATCTATAGATGAAAGCACACCATAGACCAGAGAATTATGATTTCGATGTAATGGAGTTACACTTTGTGCAAGATGAGTATCCTGGTCATCTAATCAGAATATGACTGGATTTTTGTGGAAAAACACTTCTCCACAGTCTCCCCACATGCAGTTTTATGATCTTAGTTGCAGGGAAGCAGGGACACATTCTGATGAAAATGCTCATCTCTGCACTACACTGTACAGTGTGTGCTACATGATTTAATAAACTGTAAATATAATGCCACAAACACAAGTGCATTTTCAGAGGAAATAAACATACAGTAAATGACACTTGCATGGAAATGTGGAATTAAAACCTCCGCTCAAGTCATTCTGATCTCAACATCTGTAGAGATCAAGAGAAAGGTCAGGATATTTTACAGTGTGCCATTCCAGCCATAGTCAAAGGGTGACCTTATATTGCAAATATGACACAAACAACCTTGTGGCAGGTTCCATCTGTTAAGGTGAAAGAGCATACACTACCAGAAAAAAAAATCAGAGATGCAATCAAATGCAGGGAGATCTAAACAAAAACACCAACTGTAAGGTAAGTAACACAATATCTTAAGTTAACACAGTATCGGAGATATACGTATAGCAGTGAGTAGTGAGCAGTGAGTTCTTTAGATCGTTATCCTGGCAAATCTTTTGTGCCAGGATCAAATCTGAATGATGGTGATCTTGTCAAATTCTCTCACAACAAGCTGATAAAAATTGTGTTGAGCTAAAAGCGGCTACCTCTACCTGAGATGCCCTCATGTCTCTGATAAAGTTGGATTAAGAGATCTCAGTAGTGGTGTGTGTATGTGTGTGTGTGCGTGTGTGTTTTATTATATTTGAGTGCAATTGTGTGCTTTGTGTGCAATTTATCTGGCTTTTATCAAATTATGCCTCTTTGCCTATGCATGTCTTTTGTTAAGCTTAGCCTCCCCTCATTTTGTTTGTGCACAGTGAATGTGTGTATATGTGTGTGTGTGTGTGAATCTGTGCATACATACACAGTTGTGTGTGCATGTGTGTGTGTGTGTGAGAGACTCTGTGCATGCATACACAGTTGTGTGTGTATGTGTGTGTATGTGCCTGTGTGTGTGTGTGTTAGTGTGTGTGTGTGTGTTTGTGTGTGAATACTGGAGAGGAAAAAAAAGGTAATCCCAAAATTTATTACATTGTCAACAACCAAGGGGGCTTAGCGGCAATCTTCTTTACAGGTTTATTCAAAAGCTATCTCAATAAAGTTTTCTTTTGCTTGCTTTATATACTAAATGTTAGTAACCTGACAACTCAGAATAATTAACAAGCACCAAATTAAACCTGCAGTCATGACCACAAATTAAAAAGGGAATGTTAATCAAACGAACAAATGTAAATCATGACCTACGGACTGAAACTAACAAATCCAATGCTACAGGGTTTTTCATTTGCAGATTTACAGCTATGTTAATGGATCTTAGAACCATTAAATTGTTTTAATGCAGTGGACAGGGGTTTTAGTTTTAACAATGTGGTGGTTGGTTTGTGTATGCATTTACCTTTGTGTGTGTGTGTCCGTGCATGTGTGTTAGAGAGAGAGAGAGAGAGAGAGAGAGTGTGTGTGTGTGTGTGTGTGTGTGTGTGTGTGTGTGCGTGTGCATGCTGACAGAGTTCTATGTACAGTATGTCACCTGTCTCTGCTGTCTGGTAATGTTTATGTGATGTTTCTGATGAGTCTGTCACACGATAACATGTCCAAAGAGGAAGTGTCATAAATATCTCCTTGCATTCCATGGAAAGGTGTGACTTCATAACGACACATAGCCTACACACTATATACAGTAGTTTACACTCATGCATCACCATTGTGTATACTTCTCAGAAAGGGGCATACAACAAAAGACCCCATGCAGAGTAGAACACGATGAGTAAACTTATTCTGAGAAAGCAATCAGTACTTTGCTAAGGCAGTCTGAGCATGGAAACTCTTGAGCTATAGGGGACAACAGCATGGTAGCAATTTTCAGCCTGTCCAAAATAACTTAGCAGACACGGCTCTTTCCCAGTAGGGTAGTGGAGTAGGGCTTAGGAGTCTGGATGTGTCCTCTCAGAGTCATTTCACTGGGCCAGCAAAAGAGTGTGCAGCCCACTTAACAACCTCAGCCTTGCCTAGGAGATGTGGGGAGTTGGAGAGCAGCCAAAGGGTTGGAATGAGGGCTGTGTATGTGTGTGTGTGTGTTTGTAGCGGAGAGGGTTGGTTTGGGTCCAGAGCATTTCACCTTATTCAATCAGTTTGCAATTCTTATAACATTTGGATGAGTCTCTGACCACCTCATGTGAAAGGTGTGTGTGTGTGTGTGTGTGTGTGTGTGTGTGTGTGTCTGTCTGTCTCTCTATCTGTGTGTGTGAGTGTGTATGTTTGTAGTGGAGGGTTTGGTTTGGGTCAAGAGCATTTCACCTTACTCAATCAGTTTGCAATTCTTATAACATTTGGACTCAGATGAGTCTCTGACCACCTCATATGAAAGGTGTGTCTGTGTGTGTGTGTGTGTGTGTGTGTGTGTATGTATGTGTGTGTGTGTGTATGGGTGAATGAGAGAAGAAAGCATACAAGAAATAATACAAAGGAAACATGAAAGGCCCACAGAGGAAGGTCATTGGTGTAGAAAACCCTGTAGAAAGGGGAGACCAAAGTGCAAACATCCCTCTCCACACATGCTCACTTGAGTACATCATCATTCAGTCACGTCTGCTGATGAACGAACCACAGAAAGGGAAAGGACAAAGAACAAACATATGCCCTTGTTCTCCTACCAAATGAACAAAAAATACATTTATTTATAAGAAAAAATAAATAAAAATAAAAATAAAAAAAATTGTTGCACTTGAGTGAAGCCAGTGATTGCTGGAAGCAGTGGTAATCTCGCACCCCCACAGCTGCTGAGGAAGAGGACGTTGTTGCGAAAGCTTTTAGTATTCACTCAGGGCTGTCACACTAAAAGCTTCAGACTTTTTGTTTGCGGCACTTTGTCATTTCCGATGGGCAGATGGCAGAATAGTAACCAGCTGCTTAAGAAAAATCAGGAGGAGTGGGAAAGAGCCACTTAATATGGTCGCAAAAGCCAAGGCGTACGCAGAACTGTAGAATGGCCACGCAAATCACCACAGACTTTTTAAACCCACACTGTAGTGTTTGTAAATGAATACCATAAATAATGATCAGGGACTTTATTTACTTGGGCTGTACCACATGCAGGCTTTTATTTTAGCCAGGGTTTGTATTATAGGTAGGCCTTTTTTTTAGATGTAGGTTATCCTTTCGTGGATATGGTGTTTGTGTGTCCTATGATTCACCTGCACAGCTATTCCAATGTTTTCTCAGTTACAACAAATTGATTTGTTGACAGACTTTTGACTACATGCATATACTAATGCATAACTGGCTGAAGTGCTCTGGTAATTATGATCACCTGGTTTGCTGTTGAAACAGATAGCCTATTTGAAACTTTTGCTTTGAAGCCGAGTGCCTATCTCTGGTTCTGCTCTGTGGTGGGACAGCTTTGTCGGCAGGACTTACTACTTCAGCCTGCATCAGACACGCATAACATAGACAACAAATGCTAGTGACATGCAAAGTAGCATGTACAGAATATTTATTAGATTATTATTTATTAGATTATGTTAGAGTGGTACAGATGTAGGCTGTATAATGCTTCACCGGCATGCACAGCAATATGGCAACAATTAAATTTTTGTTTTTCTTTTAACCCGACCTGAATTTTAGGTTTATTTCCTTGCACTGACCATGATTCCAGCCAATTTCTTAGGCCTAGTCATTATTTCAGGCCAATGTTTATTGAAGGAATAACGGTACGTAACAGAGTCTGTGTACTTCTTCGTTCATTAATTATTCTATTTTGTAAGGGAACATGGAAATGAAAAGCAAGTGATAGGCCTATAGGTTACGAACTTTTCAAAATACTGTCACTGGCTGAATGAAAATGACCTATTTATGGATTAACACAGTGACACAGTGAGTAAACACTGAGTAAAACAAAAAAAATAATGAAAAGAAAATGTCATGCTTTTCCTGCTTTCTGATGTTTGATTTGAAAGAATGGCGGGTCTGGCAGGTTGCGAACCCCTTATTATGTTATGGAATCTGAATGACATTTCTGACAGCCAATACTGATATACAATGACACACTTGTGTCCATCAAGATCCTGTTTTAGTTCAGTGAACCCTGCATGGGAGCACAAATGAGTAAATGCACAAATGATGCACATATTTGAGAGAAGGGACTGTCCTTTGTCTAATTTACTGCACGCATCAAGACCGCTACTTGAACACAGGCGGTCCACACACACACAAACATTTAGAAAGTGTTTGAGACAGAGTTGCTATTGTGTTTTATCATCCGTTTTAAAGCCTCTCAATGTAGAATGTAGGACTGGCCATTCCTTCCCTGTTTTCTCAGTTTGTGCCAGGTTTGTGCTTGCATTTTTCTCTGCAGAGCACCCCCTACAGCTTCGGACTCTTATTTTCAATATTTTACAACATTGCCATTTCCTCTTTCTCTGTTCCTCCAACATAGTTTTTCTCTGTTTCTTTTTCTTTGGCTGTTCAATGATGCATGTTTGAGTCCCCTTCGCTACATTGTGTTTATAGCTAGCTGGTACTTATCTGGGAGCATGTTTGTGTGTGAAGCAATTCGCTACTTTGACCTGACACTTCTACGAGACTTGGCCACAGCTCACCAGCTGAACCTTGCATTTTTCCTATCTCTGTCCAGATAAGGTGAGTCAAAACAGCCACCAATTGACCCATAAAGTTTTACAGAACCACCACAAGGTGTCTTAACCTGTTAAATTAAGGTAAATTAAGCTAAAATAGTTGCATAGGGCCTCTTCAAGATGCCAAGATTTGTCTGACCACATTTACAGCACACAGTGACAGCAGTGCTATCAACTGTGCCATCAGTGGGTGTGCTTGGGTAAGAGTCAGGAATAGGCCTACATTTGTGTTAAACCATAATGTTATCGTATTTTTGTAAAGGCTGACCTCAGACATCACATTAGCTAGATAGATAGATGGCTCAGCATGTCTGTCATCTTTTGACTCAGCTGCCCAAGGTAGAATCAGTGGTGCACAGGTGACGGTATCAAGACTACAAAAACAATTTTTCAAATATTGTTTTTAATTATAACAGTAATAGCCTATGTATGAGAAAATTAAAGCCATTTCTGTCGGTTATTTGTCACAGGAAAAATCAAACTGGCAGCTGCTCTGAAATTTGATTTTACTTCCAAAACTAGGATAATGAATGACCACAAAAGTACACGGACCTATTAGGTAGTGAAGCCCACACAATAGTATAACATGATTGGACAAGTCACTGGAGTGTGTGTGTGCGCATGTGTATTTGTGTGTGTGTGTGTGTGTGTGTGTGTGTGTGTGTGTGTGTGTCTAGCCGAGCCTGCCAAGGGATCAGCAATATCATCAGCTGGGACCTCTGTCCTCAGACCTCACATCTCAATCTCACTGGCTAATGTCTGAGTGCTGACGAGTGCCGTGGATCTCATCAGGCGCGTTTGGGATGATCCAGCTAATTGTAGGCTCTCGTGAATCCACACTAACAGGCTTTCTGGGCAGAGATGTGATTACGCGGGGTGAGGATTATTTACTCTCATTAACCTGAGTAATCCACTCAGGCTGAGAGCATGACACTGCACACTCTGAATGCACATCCACACAGCCAGACATGAGCAGTCTGAGCAGGTCTGTGTGTGAAATGGGTGTGTACATACTATGCATACATAATAAATATATTATATTTGTTGCCTTTGCTGTAAGGCCTTGGTGTTGGCACAGCAAAGCAGTTGAGGCCTACAGGGTAGAGAGAAAAAGAGAGTGTGTGTGTGTGTGGGGGGGGGGGGGGAGAGAGAATGTGTGTGTGTGTAGGAGGTGTGGGGGTTCCTTTGGGGAGTGGCTCCTCATCAAGGTTATCTCAATTGTTGTATGAAAATAGGATGCAACTGACAATGCAAGCACCTCAAGGTTACAACTTCACAGCAAGTTTACAACAACAGCTTGAAAGGAGGGAGAACAACTGAAAGCAAGAGAGAAGAAAGAAAACAGCCATCAGCAACACAAAAGAGGCCTCTGCTACAGTACCACCAGGTCTGCTAGGTTAACTGAATCCGTGCCTCATGGAACATCCAAGTGCATTATTCAGCCATCTGCCAGATAAATAGTCATTATAACTTTATAACATTATAACATCATTAGTCATTATAACTGTGAATTTGAAAATATTAAGAGCCACGCTCAGAAAGGGATTTGTGAATGTCACCTTGTGACGACTTCCTCTTGTTGACTCACAAGTAAGTATAATTGCACAATAATGGAAAGATTTTTTTTTCCAAGAGCACCCTCTGAAGACTGCATGACTGCATTTGCGATTAAATTATTGTTGGAATTGGTACCCTGTGGTAATCCTGGTCTGCAGAGTCAAATAAACTCATATGGTGTCAGTCTATAACTATTTTTTTTTCCTGAACAGCAACACAACTCGGTGGGTGAAGTACCTTTGCCATGAGCATAGTATACTCATTCCAAATACACAACAGACACACCCCACTCTAAAGGACATTACAGCAGAATGGGTATTGGCTGGGAAACTACAGGTGTCACACCTGTCACTGGGTGTTCCATTTGCTGAAATAGGGCCCAAGTTGTCCCTTGATGGGCTTAAGCAGACAATTTCCCCCAGTGTCTGTATTCTCATTTATCTTCTGCTGCCTTTCTCTGTCCTTTGTTCAAGCCCAAGTTTGTTTTTCACTGTTCCCAAAGTCATAAGCACTTACACTGTGCTAATCACTGCTTGAGACGTTGAACAGATATTCATTCTGTCTCACACTCGCTTCTTTCTCTCTTTGTTGGCTCTTGCTGTCTTAGCCTTTATCTGTGACTTTTCTTCAGCTGTTTTCAGACTTGGTGGATGAAGGGAGAATGAGAACATCTCGTCGGACTGCTGCAGGCCAGTGTCACTGATTAATAATGTTGCCCCTGAGAGGGAAGATGTCAGCAAGCGTATTTTTGTAGTGTTACTGGATGCTCTCAGAGGGAGCTCAACACATGTTGCTGGGGCAACTCGTAAATAAGCAGGCGTGGCCCTCTAATTCTGTGGCAATGAAGCCGGAGCTGATGCCAGTCTCAGTTGTCTGAAGATGGAGCGAAGCTGCCCCTGGGCACCCGGCGGGCTCTTATTTGATGTCCCAGCTGCCACACAGCGATAGCGCCACACTCCGACAACGAAGGTCTGTGGGGTTTCAAAGGGGACGTCTGTGTTGTCATTACAATGACCACAAAATGTCTCATCTCGTCATTGCTTTTGTGAGCGAACAGAATCACATTATGTGCTGCCCGCCTGTTTGACTAAGCCCAATGTGCATGGTTATTGTGTCCGAGTGTGCATTTATGTCTTTGTTTTTTTTTTCTTGTGAGATGATTGGGGCCATGCCCGCAGCAGATGCTGAAGAAATTGACGTTGCGAGTGACTAGAGGGCTGCAGCAAGCAAGAAAAAAAAGAAGAAATTAAGCTGTAAACAGAGAATGAAGTTTGTTAATGTGAGCTAGTGTTTGTCTGAGTTGAAGTCTAATGCCAGTATGGAGTGAAATGCTCTCTGCTGTATTCTGGAGATTGTGACTGCAAATGTGCGACTGTCAAGTTAGTTTAGTTTGGGTCTTTCTATGGTTTTAAATAAACCGTGCCTTATGTCATGACAAGGCAAATGTTAAGACGCGCACACACACACACACACAGAAAGAATATGACTCACTTTCTGTTCTGCATTATTTAGTGTGTCTGACAGAAAGATCTAGCTCTCAGATAATGCAAGTGAGTTCAGCTTTGAAGAGTGTGTGCGCACAGTGACTGCAATCATCCAAAAGGTTCCAGAGCCTGCTCTTCATTACGCTCCTGATGGAGTGTGTGTTGAGAGGTCACTGTAAGCACTGAAGGGAAAGGGGGGGTGGGGTGCACTGATTGAGCTCTCAACTTTCTTCACACAATTTAAAAGTAATCATAAGCACCTGGAACCTTACGACTACTGCCATCCATATAAGAAGCACAATGCAAAGCAGTCAATTACAACCCTTTAGAAGGTCATGGTTCAGTATACAAGAATATAGGCTTGTTTTTTTTGTCAGTGCTGAATGCAAATGGTAATGATAGGCTTGGTCGAGGGAGCCATAATTGTTCAATTAGCTTTTCCAGTCCCTGGAGGCTTGGGGAGGTCACTAAAAGCACATTAATAGACACTGTCATTTTCCACACTCCAGCTCCATTAATGAAAAAGACAAAACCCTATACATGCTGGCCCTGGCTGATGACAATAGGAAGTCATGACAGAAGGGAGATAACAGAGTGAGAGGAGGAAGGAAAAGTGGAAGAGATGGCCACAGAAAAAAAGGGGATGAGGTGAGACAAGATGCATCGGAAGGCAGTTGAAGAAGAGACAGAGATTAAGGAATGAGAGTAAGAGACTGAAGAAGGGGGAAAGAGAAGCTAACTCACGGAGTGGTAGAGAGAGAGAGAAAGAGAGAGAGACAGTAGAGGCATCATAACGAGAGCTTTGATGGTTAGGAGAGAATGGCAACTCATTTTAATCCACTCCCTCCTCTTTCTCATTTCCACACTCATATGACAAAACACCTAGGTGCAGCTCTTTCTGTTTTCTTTCATTATGTCTTTAGTAGGTTGTTTGCCTTCCTTGGCAACACACACACACACACACGCACACACACACACACACACACAGTCATATACATTTATTTTCTCTGTGCAAAACCTCTTTTTTAAATCTTCAGTCACTCCTAAACTCTTTCGCTCTGAGTCTCTGTGGTGGAGGAGATTAGGCTTTGGCAGTGGGTGGCAGAGCCTCGCTGGTAAAGCAGAGCTTGTAATTTGGGATGGCCAGATAAAAAAGTGATGTGAAGGAGAACGGAAACGCAACAAACGGAAAGGGGTGCGGAGAGACTGAACGAGAGCAAGCTGGCCGCTGTCTGGTCACATGATTTCCTTTCTTCTTTACCTTCAAGTCCTCCTCCATTTTTTCTGCTGCCAATGGAGGCACAGATGATTGTGAACTGGTGTGAGATGAACTGCTGTCTGCGGTCATGTGATACTGTGTATGTCTGAAATTTCATCACATCAGGAAACTCAAGTTCAAGTTCCTTTTGTCAGGCTATAAAAGACATTATTTTTCTTTCTTTCTTTCTTTCCTTTTTTTCAAATCCTGGCACATGAATAGTAGAATGCTGCCAAATGTCACACTGCTGACTAGCACTCCAATAGGAAATGCACAAGACATCCATTAGAATGTTGCTAATGCTGTCGAATTTCTATGACTCCTCCAGGATCTCCAATAAAGGACCATTCCTGCAGTGCTGTCTAAATGGCACATGGACAGTGGTTTAGAGAGTGGTTTGCACTGGCTTTACAGACATATGTCCACACAGACTGAGATCATCTGAGCACATTTTAGCACAATCTGAGCACATTTTGAAAAACCAGCTTTTTTCCCACTGACGTGTGAAATAAACATGCACAGCCAATGTAAACCTCAGCTCTTCCATCTGCTATAGATGATGAAGCGTTTCAAGTGGAGGTCCGTGTAGCTCTGATAGCATCAGAGTGTTTTAAGCCTTTGCAAGGCTCAGATACTGACTCAAAGGGTTCATTACAATGTCAACCCTGACGCAACTCTCCTAATGTTTTACTGCCTAGCAACAGGCAGCGCATATTAAGTACGTGGAAGTGTTACTTCAAAGGAAATTTCCATCCAACCAAACAAAGAAAAGTTATTCAAAGGCCTATTGGAAGATTTACAAGTTAGGAAAAGTTGTGTTTAATTACATTTTCTAAGAGTAAGAAAGCATGTCATTATGACGTGGTTTTGTGAACCCAAAGGGACTTCACAATTCTTGTAGATTCCACACCATCTTTATCAATAAAAGGGTCGATGTTGTACATGTTCAACCGCTCTCTTGCTCGCTGGCTCATCAGGGTTCTATGCATTCAGTTTGTCTTTGTCTTACTACTAGATGATTTTGTGTCATGGATACTTAGATGCTGAACTGTGCCAAAGAAAAAAAAAATATCAGTATCATTCAAAATAGAGCTTACAGGGTGGGTAACAAAGCCAGGTGGAGATAGATTCTACTTCTCTTTTTTACATTGCTATTATAAATTCATCTAATTTATACACATCACATGTTTCTCTCTCCTATTTCCATCACTCCATCACACAGCACCACTCTGTCATCAGGAGTAGCAGTTGGCCTAGTTAGGTGGTATACACCCTGCCTTTACTGTAAATTCCTGTACAACACCACATAAAAAGATTTTTCAGGTCCCTGTCTACTGGCTTTTGACCTTGCCAAACATGTTTACCTTTTGCCTCATTGCATTACACAATTTGCCTCATCAACCAGTAGTTCATTTGATTACTGACTTAAGTTGCTCTTTAATTGTATGCCATGATGAAAATTTAAATAAACTACAATTGTCTTGAAATACGTATGCGTCACAATACCACAGATAAAATTTGTTATTGTGGGACCTACTATTTTAACCAAAGACACAACTATATATGAAACACTTTCCATGGAAGGAACATGTCTGTTAAACCCATAACTTCACCCAAATTTGCCTTCAGTATTAGAGACCCGCTATAGGCTTTCCTCATAAAATGAAGGTTTGAACCCACTGTAACATGTGACACTGGAGAAATTCTATTCCACCCACATGGGGAACACACCATCCCTCATACAGGCAGATGCTGTCCGCTGGATAGATTGTGGTTGATGCTAAATATTTATGCCTTCTCTTCCTCTCCAGACTTTGGTCGTTCAGAAGTAAGCCATTTCACACTTCCTGCTCTGCCTTTGAAAGGACTCTTTAAAAGATTCAGTGACATGAACTCCTCTTTAGTGTGCACTGTGGTCAGACTGGTGAGATGTGAGATGTTTGACCAGCGTTTAGAAGAACCCTTGCCGTGGGCATGAATCTTGATGGGTTTAACCGAGGGAGTAGTAGAAATGCAGGATATCACGCTGTGTTATGACAGTGCCCAGGAAAGAACATCAAAAAATGTCAGCAGCAAATGAAGGGTGCAGAGTCAGAAAAAAAAGAGCTTCTTTTTTTTATTACAAAACGAACTCACCTAAACTGGTAAATTTTGGAGGCCTTCCACCCCTAAAATTATTGTGCGGAAAGAAATCACTCAAAAGCTGTTAAAATAAACAAGTTCAAAGGCATAACGCTGACGTTTGCTTTATGACCAGCTGTTTTTAAAGTTCATTACCATTCTCACGAGTGAACGAATCATGACCAGTGTTGTTGTGGAGAAATTTAGTGCAGGCACATGTGGACACTCACTGGGATGGCTGAGATACTTGAGACTGACCACACTTTTTACACATTTATCATGTGTTATCATGTGTTTGTCATTTACCACAGCATGTTGTCTTGACTCACACAGATTTTTAATGCATTGGACGATCAAGGACACAAGAACCCATTAAACTATAAAGGATTTTCCCTCTTTTTTCCCCACCAAACCACGAGCACTGTAATAGGCCCCAAATTATATTCATAAAAAGAGGTTCCACACAACAAGACTCTGTCAAGTGTTCCACACCATGATTGTGGCAGGTCCATCTCACAAAAAGATGATGTGTGAAGGCAATGTGTGTGACAGCATCTTTGCAGCAAGTGGCCACTCACTCTGAGTGATAATGGTCATCTCTTTCTCTCCGTCTGCACATGATATTGGCTGCCTTCAAGGCTTCCATTTCCTTTCTTCCATCTCTCTCTCTCTCTCTCTTTTCTCTCCACTCTTTATCTTTGCCCTCCTCCTACCGAGAGCAGATGGAGCCTTGTGTGAAAAACCACATCAGGCCGGTGACCCTCAGCAGTGCACTACGGCCTGATGGGATGGTAATTGGCTCCTCGTCCTGTTTTGTTCCAGAGGGATTTTGACAGTGGGGGCTTTGCGACTGAGTTGAAAAGCTGCACCACATACCTCCACGACCCTGTCAGTGTGAAAGGACGTGGGAGAGCTGGGAAGCAATGGTGTCACACAGCTCTAAGATTACTCGTTTTACCTGCTTTTCTGATGCACTAATTAATTAACACGCCACAGGATGTGATTTTGTTCTGTCTGTAAACAGGCACTCTTCTGGTCTGATATTATGCTAACTGGTTTCTTATGTTCACTTTTTCGACTCTGGCTGAGTTTGAAAGCCATGAGTGGCTGCTGCTGTGATGGCGGTCCATTTAAGTAATTGACAGTCTTCTAACAGCATTTTTAACTTTTTCTCTGTGACATCAGAGTCAGTGAATGAAACACTGATTGTTGGGGTGTGATCGTGTGAAGTTGTCTTTTTCCAGAGTGTCTATGCTTTGTTCCCCATGGGTTGACACAACATAACACCTTTTACATTTTACTACTGGAAACAATGAGGTTAGTTTTTGATATTCCGTTAATTTACTGCACAACTTCTTGCTCAGGATAAAGCAGCAATTGACTAAAAAAAATCACACAGATCTTTTAATGATTGTCACGTTTTCCACAGTTTAACTTTAATTACCCTTGCCTCTCACGTAATTTCTTGAGGGTAAAAGTTTTCCTCCAGACACATATTTGCAGTACAGAGACATGCTGTTGAATCCATCAAATATGCACTCTGACTAATTATAACAGAGGGTGGTTTTGTGTAGGACTTTCATAATCATGGAATTTCCAGGCGTCTAACATCATTTAAATTACTCCACCAAATCTCATTTCATTGTAAGCTTGTTTTGCAAGAACTGTGGGAGTGAGCATGATAGCCTTGGAAAAGTCTATGTATGAAGACTGCAGACTGATATTCTTGAATAGAAAACTTCCTCACCGCTGCAAAAAGCTGTCCGTTATGAAGAGAGAAGGAGACAATGTGGCAGGGTTGTGACTGAGTTCCAGGTCTTTCTGCCTCGAAGTGCTTAGACATGAGAGTCATAAAGACTAGGTGGTGGTGTATACACACTGAAGGTTGAAGTGAGATTCTGTCTCCTTTATTTCACATACTACTACGCCCGTGCCTTTCATGATGTGCATCTCCACTGTTTTGAACACAAGAGAGTGTACTTGTTATGAGTGTTGCGTTTTGCTTTACAGTGTGATGGTTCTGTCCTTTGAGAGGACAGCGAGAAGGCCCTCATGTCATCTCCACTTCTGTTTCCCCAGTCTGACCTCCCACGCAAGTTCAGTCCCTCTGACTGGAGGGACTCACAGCACTGCGCTGGAGCCTCTGGGCTTATTTAATTAACCTTATACTGTCCTGTGTCTGTGGTTGTAGAAAACGTGTGTGTATGTGTGTATCTTTGTGTTTGTACTGCACCCTCAGGGAAGATGAGTTAAAAATGCACTCTGTTGCTAGAATCATCTTAGCACATCTGACCCTCACAGTGAGGACAGAGACCAGCTCTCTGGAGCACGTGCTCCTCATAATGCTGCATCTGTCCTGCCCTCTCTGTCTATTGTGGGTCATGAGTAGATCAGAGGTGGTCAGAAGAGAAAGCAAGTCTACTCACTGATATATGTATGGGCATTCTGACTCTTTTTTTTCATTAAAACCTGGTCCTGCACCTGATTGATTGATTGATTGATTGATTGATTGATTCACTGTGTGCACTCTTTGAGACTTCAGCTAAATCAGAGGATGACCTACATTCATTAAAGCACTTAGAAATAAACAGCTCCTCCTTGTTTTCTAGTATCATGGAGTGAATCATTTAGCAGATTGCATTCTCAGTGCTACAACTCTCTCTTCTCCCGTCTGGGTGGTCAGTCAGTTGCTTACTACAATGAAGAAGAACTGGGGCCAATCCCCCTTAGGGCAAAATAAATCATTAAAAAGAATTTCTTTTATTTTTTTAACATGCGAAACAAACCTCCCATCAACATTACCAGACCACCTGCTGTTGCCATGTCCAACCCTTGACATGAAAGAGGATTTGATTGGTGCACCTCCTTGCCCATCAGTCAGAAGGCCTGATGCGCAGCGTGAAGCTGATTGCCAGCCCTGAGGGAGAGCATGGAAATCCACCTTGCTGCACACCAGCCTTTGATTACTCAGAAGCTGCTTCCTACTGGAGCCCTGTGAGCTTTTTTGCTGTGTCTCTTTCTTCCAGAGAGTGCCACAGAAATACTGAGCTGCATTTCAAATGATGTTTACAGTGATGAATGAAAATCCACTGGTACAACTGGTAGAGGTGGATGAAAATGTGCTCAAAGAATTAAGGATTTACCTGGTTAAGCCAAGAGGAGTAAATGTAAATCTATTTCATGAGGTCTTGTTCTCCTTGAATGATATTCTGACTGTCCTTATCAATTAAGTGTAAAAGTCTATAAGCTGTACTGACAGGTGCTCTTTTTGACAGGACATGACACAGGTCCGTCTTTATAAGAAATACCACTTTAGACTGTTTGACATGAATGTACTGAATTATTTAAACTTTTGCATTACTTTTTGCTGCATGTTATATACCTAAGAGTGGTTTCATGGCACAAATTGAAATCTTGCCATTTTGTTTTTAAATCCTTTTTTGCTAATGCGTGATATTTTGCTGGTGCCCCCTGTCAACTTTTCCCACACCCCACCCATGTCTGTCCTCTGGTAGCAACTGTGTGAGGTTAGCCAAGAGATTACTGCCCTCTGTTAAGCTGCCTTGTCCTTCTCTTGTACTGTCTTCACAAACACTTACATTTCCAAATCAGACCGAATTAGCTATCCCACGGGTGTGCATGCATTTTAACTCCTGGTCTAAAGGTGTGGTAATCTGTATTGTTCACAAAAAAGATCATCACATTTCATTGATAAACCGAGTAATTATTTTCAGCCTTTCTATGCACTCTTAGAGGCTATTATGAATTACAGTGGATTTGGAGCCATTTTTATCTCCCTTTCTCTATTTGCTCTTCTTGAAGGCACATGTTCTCTTTATGGCAGTGGAAGATAGCCAACTGACCCAGTGTCAATCCCTCAGGAATACAATTCTGCAAGGGTGCTTCAGGGGCACGTTGAGCTGTGTTTTTTCTGAAAAAAAAGAAAAAAATGATTGGTGCGTGCAGCACATCCAGAAAAATCAACTCTTGAATTTATAGGCAACCTCTTTCTTTCTTTCTTTTTCTTTCTTTCTCCCGCTCACTCTGACTCTCAACACATGAACATAGCCACCCACAGAAACAAGACAGTTTAATTAGATAAGCCACAAGGCCTCCGGTCCTACCGGTACTGACCGAACCTGCATTGTCAGAGTCTGGAGTCATGATGGAGTGGAAATACACAGGGCGCATGCCCCGCTCCCTTCACAAAGAACATAGACCACACTCAAACACACACGCAAACACTCTCTCTCTCTCTCTCTCTCTCTCTCTCTCTCTCTCTCACACACACACACACACACACAAAAAGGGGGCATATGCACTTATTCAGAATTTACCTTGAAATCAACCATTTTCATTAGTTATTCCTGGTAAGATTAACTATATTTATTCTCAAGGAGCAGTGCAACTTTTTTGCCTTTTCACTAGTTAGTGCATATAGATATTATAGAAAATCATATTTCTTTACAACAGAAAACAAACTCCTCAAAACAAATTTATTCCATCATCTTACAGACCTCTACAATCCTCTCCTGAAAACTATTGCTTGTGTCTCTTTGCATCTCACCCACATCTGCACTCTGGATATGAGCAGGCAATTACTGTCCCTTTATACTCCTCACAGTCAGAGCAGGGTCACCACCCTGACAGAGAAAGAGAGAGAGAAAAAGAGAGAAGCAGGCAGGGGCATTGGGGGGAGAACGTCTGGGCAATCAGTCTAGGCATGAAAAAAGAAAGATGCTCATTATCACCCAGAAAGAGCTGCCACTTACAACCGAAAAGAATCTGCCAAGCGCCATAGACCTCATCCCTAAACTTTGGTGAATTGGTCATTTCTGACAGCTGCAAAGGCAATTCTTTCAATAGCAGGTGGCTCACAGACCTTCGCCAGAAAATGAAGGTACTTTTCCAAGAATCCTGTAAAGCCACTTCACAAGAGCATTTTTTCCCCTTCAGGCAGAAGCAACGAATGGTGCAATCACTACCGAGAACATCCAGAGCAGCTTTTATACAAGTGTCCATTGTCTCAGGGACCTTAGCAGCATATTTCTATTGCTACATGCACCTTGTTAAAGGATATGGGAACATATGTGAAAAGCTGTCCTGTGATGCTCGCTCAATAAGACTCTTGAATGTCAGAGCCATACAAATTACAATGACAATAAAGGTCTTCCAGGTGAAGATCAATTTAAATGGGTCTTTAGAAGTTCTATTTGAAATGCCAACACCCTTTTTCTAAGCCACTGTTATGTGATACCTTGCTGCAGCAGCTCAATAGATCTTATTGCATACATTCAGTCCATGTTATCCACTACCAGAGAATGAGCTGAAATCAGGCAGATCTTAATGCACTCTTATTTCAAATATGATGGGTCTTTTGTTCATCTATGTTTAGGATACAATGTTTTATGCCAGAGAAATCAAAAGTGAAAAAGTCCTTTCCATTTCTCTCCTTCATTGCTGCACTTTCTCTGTTCCCAAGGGAGTTATACCCTTGTAGGTTCTCTTACAACTCAATAGATTGATGTGTTGAAGAAAGTTCCAACAGAGCGCCCTCTCTCTCTTACAGTGAAATAGAAATTTAAATATTTACATTTGAAGAGACTGTTTTCAGCACTCTGATGGTGTTCGATAGGAGAAGGGAGGCAAGCCTATGCTGCTCTGAAATCTTTTCACATGGTACATAGGCTCTTATTGTCTATCCCCTTTGCTGGGCTGGGGCTATGACTTTTTCCCAGTAGAGAATAAGAGCTAAAGGATGAGAAGAGATTAAATGTTCACTTCTCTCTGGACTGCCTGTCTGTAACGTTCTTCTCTGTAAATATATTTTTTGTTGGAAATGCACTAGATCAGTCAAATCTCATCTGTCTACGGATGGCCGTAGATCTTTTTGGCTGTGAGATGGTAATGGTCTGCTAAATAACACACATATTGTCCCATTTCATGTGATAGCTCATCAAGGATCTCAGTCATGGCAATAGCAGTATTCATTTCCACTCCATTATCCACTCCATGACTTCCAAATTCTAATATTGGACATTGCAATGATTCATATTTCATATTCCGCATATATTTTGCCATGTTTAAATGAATTCATGTAGATGAAGTCACAAAAAAGTGGATATCAGTGAAAACCACCAGAAATAAAATCTAAAATCTATTTGAAACATCCCCTATTTCAAAACACATTAAAACAATCTTTTTAGAATTTTATAATTATGTGTATTATCAAAATAAAAAAATCGATTTATAGAATATAGATTACACCAGACGCCTCGATCTGCAGAACTACAATGTCGTCTTTTGCTGTGTGTGGCAGAGACGGAGTGGAGGGAAACTGGAGCCGAGGCTGTGAGGGTGACAGTGAGTCGTAGAGGAGCGGTGTAGAGGATCATTCACCCATGGCTAGATTTGGGGCCATGTGCCTGCAGAGGGCTTCATGCCACTGGCTTGATTTGGAGGAAGGCGTCCCTGCTGTGCGTTGATCTCCATTCTCACATGGGTAGGCCAAGTGATGCCATCTCCATAACCACCTTGGCTGAAAACTATAGCTTACCACTTACACAACGTCACAATGCAGCCATGGTCTCTGGAAGGTGCTGGACACAAACCAATTAACCACGTCTGGGCCTGTAGGCTGCATGGATCCTGATCCCATATGAACTAATGCTTATACTTAAATTTTGAAATGCAGGTTTGGTTCAGCAGATGCAAAGTAAAAAAAAAAACTATACTGCTTCTGGTGGGTCGGAGCCCAGGTCTGAAAAACAACATCGCTATCCACCTTCAAATTGCCACCAAATATAGTTTTTCCCATCAAGTTGCTATAATGTAAGGCCTTCTGGTATGAAGCAGATATTTATACTGTATATAAGTAGCAGTTGTTTTTCACAAATATGGCCAGCAGAACAACAATCTTGTAGGAGATTCTATTTATATTTTCTCAGCAAGATTTAAATTTGAGAGATATTTATGTTGGCAATTATCAAAGGTAAGGTCTGGTCCAGAGCAGAGGTCCAAACTGACTGCCACTCCACATCTCTACACCTTCCTGTATTTCTCTTCTTCTCTTTCACATCTCTCCAAACGACAAGGTCTGCTTGCCAAGCAAGGCCCTGCCTCCCACTGCCAAAGCCTAATCTCCTCCAGCGAGAGAGAGATGGAGGACTACTATTGTTCAGGGTCAAGGTGAGGGGACAGTCGAGAGAGAGAGAGAAAGAGAGAGAGAGAGAGAGAGAGAGAGAGAGAATGTGTCAGAAAAAGAGAGACAGATGGTAGAAGGAAATACAGAGACAAGGAAAGAAACAGTGAGAGAGAAAAAAAAACAGAAAGAGGGAAAGACTGGTGGTGAGGGACTGGTTTATTTTGAGCTTCTGTCACACTGGTTTAATGAAAAGGGTAAATTTGTCTGTGGAATTCTTTTCCCAGGGAGTTCCTGCTCCGTGTTGTGCTTTTTCTCTCTGTTTTCCTCTCCTTTCTCTGTGCTGGTACCTGAGTGATCTCCACTTTTATTTTCTCACTTTCATGTGCAAATCTCACAAACCAGCCCCAACCCCTCCCCATGCCACCCCCGAGTCAAGGTTGTTGTGCGTTTAGCTGTTTCCTGAATAGCACTGGAGCGTGAAATCTGACAGCCTTTATTACCGGTTATTGTCTTTGACCTTCACACGAGTGTCAGAGTTAGCAGAGGGATGGTGCTAGTGCTAGTCTCTACGTTCAGCACATGCCAGCACAGTCAGGAGACTCAGAGAGAACAGCAATCAATGGGGAAACAAGTAGACAAGTCATTTCACTTGACTGCAAGATGATGTTCTCACCGTCTAAACCTGAGAAGAGATGGACACATAGCCGCATGCCAGTGAATTATAATCAGAGTGCTTGCCAGATCTCACCTTCCCTCCCCACTTTGTACTGTACCACATATAGTCTTCTGTGCGCTATGCCTTGCATGCTAATGTGGCCAACTGATGTTGTTTTAAAGTCCTCCCACCTCCGCTGCTCAGGGTGACCTCCCAGTGCGACCCGTCCATGAGGTGCATAAATTAAAAGCCTTCAGGAGATTGTTATCGCACGCACACACACACACACACACAGAACATTGTTGCCACTCTGGCACACATCAAAGCTGTCTGGAGCTCACCTGCATTATCTAAGTGCTTTATCTCACTTACAACAGGCAGGAGATAAGGGTGGTGTGGGAAAGCTCTTTCAGTTACCATGTGTGCCTCACAACTCCTCATATGGCAGCTGGGCACAGACAGATGCACTGCAGACGTAATGGCATATTTCTCAATACCGCAACAGTGTGATGTCACAGGCGGCCTTCTTAACTGACACCAAAGGAATCGGTGAGTGTGTGAGGTCTAGTGGTTATGGTGAGTGTGGAGTGGGGCGGCGTGTTGGGTGGGTGGGAGTTTGTGCAGTGGGGCTCACTCTCCGTCATCCTCCCATGCTGCTTGGACATGTGTCACAATCGCTGGCATCCATATGGCGCAGAGAAGAGAAAGAAAGAGAGAGAGAGAGAGAGAGAGAGAGAGAGAGAGAGAGGAAGCAGTGTGCCAACAAGTAATTAACCACGCTGCCACCACAGGTCCTTGCACAAGGATCCTGTGAGCCTAAGGAGGTGGTAGAGAGTCATTTATACATAAGGCACGTTAGGAGATATGAGCAGAGGAGATGTGGTTTTGCGCAGTGGAGCATGCAAGGAAAGACCAGCTCCATGTTTGTTTTGCCTGAGGTCAGCGACATATGGCTTGTGTTTATATTTAGTCTGCTAGTCCTATCCATACGGCCACCTTGGCAGCCAGAGGCCCTCCTGCGGTGGACCCCCATAGGACTTGTCAGTGAACAAAGGCCAGCCCACCAATCCAGACACCTTTTGACCATGACTGTACACGATGTGTGACTCACCAGAGACAGACCACTGCAGGGAGAAAACTGGGGGAGGTTGTCTATGTGAAAGTGAGTGTGTTTGTGTGTGTGTGTGTGTATCTCTCTCTCTCTCTCTCTCTGTGTGTGTGTGTGTGTGTGTGTGTGTCTGTTTTTTCTAATTCATTTTTGTGTGGGGGTTTGTTTGGGCCACCATGCTGATGTGTCCCTTGTTGGAGAACAACAGATGCACAGCCTTGTAGGGGGTGAGGCGGGGAAAGGAAGATGACTCTGGTGATAGCACATAGGCATCTTGGGTTGCCTCCAGCATCCTGCATATGGAACTTAGCATGAGGCCACCATAACAATAAGAACCAATTTGAACCTTGGGTTTTTTGAAACAAATGATTTTGAACCATCATTATTGAAGATAAAATTAAATGAGTGGGCTCATTACAGCGGATGTCTGAGTAGCGCTGTGTTCCTCACAAAATTAAGTCGTTCCTTTCACTTTCACCCAAATTAGCCATAGACCAAGTTGTTCTTGAAATAAATGAGAGACTGTTTTCAGCGACATGTGTGAAGATAATGTCATTTAGTGTGATTGCACTTCAAAAGAAAGAGACCACATGCACAGCAAAAAAAGACTACATTCACAGCATGGCTTTCAGCACACACAAGATAGGTTTGCTAATCGCATTGTATTGCATATGCATATGCATGTAATGTCAGCACAAAGAAAGGCCATAACTAAAAATATGTCAACATGTTGTTTATTAACAGAGAGAGCCAAGCTGCATCTTATTTCAGTCTAAGATATGAAAATATGCAACTCATCATCCAGGGGTCTCAGGTCCTATCAAATACCACAGTATTAGTAAATAGGCTTATCCATGGCATTCGACACACTAAATGTTCTGATGTAACCTAGAAATGACCAGGGCCATATATATTTTATAACTTTAGCAGAAAGCAGTCATACTTTCATATTTTAGGCAGAGCAAATGAAGCAATAGACTTTCAATTATTCTCCAGGCTTTAAAGTCACCATGTCCATCGCCAGTCAAGTGGCACAGTCCTGCCACAGACATCATGGGCAAGAGACAGACAGGGTGAGAGAGAAGGGAGGGGAGCATAAGGAGGTTAAGAACTGGAAACGAGAGAAGTTGAGTTAGGATGGTAGCACTAGCTGAAAAAATTACTTCAAGTTTGAAGATTTTCAAGTTTTCCTATAAACCCACAATAGCCACAAAATTGATCTTGGGTGAGGGGAAGGCTGTATCACTGGATGAGTCAACCAATGACAGACACACAATATCAAAGTGTTGGTAAAACTGTTCTGATAAAGTCATTATGTCTCTGTTCACTGTCATTTTATTGGCATATTTATAAAGTACTTGCCAAGTGCTTGCTGATGTTCTGCAGCAGGAAGTCATTGCAGATGTGACCACCACCTGACCCCAGCTAGCTGCCATTTGGGCTTGATTGGCAACCTCAGTCACCTCCGACAGGCTGTCTCAGGAAGTTATCAGAGGAGAACAGCTGAGTATTCCTGCCAGACATTGTGGCTTTTGGTGTGGGTTGCGATGTTTGCAAACTGAAAAGGAGGAGGAGAGGGTCAGCCTGGTCAGAAGTAGAATTACTAAAATTTGATTTACAAACTATTATATTTGCACTAATGCTCACAATTTGACTGCCAATAATAATCACAATAAAGATGGGGGAATAGTTCAGAACAGATTAGTAGAACAGAATAAGCTATGGTGTGGAACACAAAACAAGAAAATATATAGGATAACCCTCATGTGTTGCATGTATGTTTTATAATACTGATAATGAGGCCTTACAACACACATTATAATAACAGGAAAATGTTAATGTTATAAGCTAAACTTTCTTCCTTTGTACTTTGCAAGTCAGTTAGCACTCATGATTTTGTACACAACATATCTGTAACAAAAACAAAAATAGTTTCTGCCTCCGCCCCTGGTGCCCTCTAAATATGCTTGTTTTCCGGCAGCTTTACCCAATTGTGTGAGTTGTAGCACAAGCATCTGTCAGTGTGTCAGTGATGACACCTCTGAGCAAACCATCTGGATTCCTTCATTGTAGGAAGGCCTTATATTTTCCCTCAATCCACTCCCCAATAAATTCACCATGTCTGTTCTCTGTGACATCTTTAGCAAGCTGTTTTGTTACAAACTGGAAGTCTGGACAAGTTCTAACAATCTGCTGCAGACAGTTTCATAAACTTGGACAACAGCTAGGATGCCATTCTCTTCTCTTGTGCAGGCAGGTTCTCTGAGAGCCGAAGCAGACATCCTTGCTACAGAAAGCTCAGACCTTTTGAGTGAAGGCTTGGCCTCCTGCTCCTCTTTCTCCTCATCATCCTGTGAAGCACAAGCTCTTACTGCATGGGTCATGCATGTGGGGAAATTCCTGATATAGATTAGAGGATCAGGGAAGGCCTTATTGCATAGAAACGTTTAGAACACTTTTCACTGATTCTAACAGCAATTCAGTTTGACTATTAAACATTATTGAACCCATCCAGTTGGTCCTACGTCACTAGTCAACATGAATAATAACCCATTACAGCCTCTCTGTGGTTAAATATAATGAATTCAGTAAATATTAAATGTAATGGGGTGCACTTACTGAGGGAGTCCTGAGGGATCTCAGTGAGTTCTTGTTGGTATCTGTCACTGTAATCCCTTTACAGGTCCTCTGCTTCTGTCACAGGGAAATCAGTATTGGCTTCAATAGTCCTGCTGGGACAGAGCAAGTGTCTGTTTGCAATTAGGGGCTGATCCTCCCAAATGTTAGTGACAAATAAAGCTAAAAAGGTCATCTAGCCTAACGTGCGCGAGTGTCTGCAGCAGCCTGGCACATTATCCCGGAATAATGCAGTCGGCAGTCCCTCCCTGGACCTGGGTAATATGCTGTTAATATGCCCTGTTAAATTACATTTCATGAGAAGGCAGAGGTTCCAAGTGGGACTCATCTCTTTCTCTGAGGATATTGGAACATGTCAGACCTAAGTACGTAGTCTTGTAGCAATAGATGACTCTGAGAGTGGCGTACGATGGATGATAATGGATAGGAGATGGACTGCTTTTTAGCTTTAACTCTCCCTGATAAGAGCACTCCCAGTATATTACTGTAAAGCTCAAGGCAAACATCACCAAAGAACAGCACATCATCAAATTCTACTTACCAGATTAATATGACAGTTGCCACTACCACCATGACAGTTACCACCACTACAGCTCTTACTTAAAATTGTGTGTGTGTGTGTGTGTGTGTGTGTGTGTGTGTGTGTGTGTGTGTGTGTGTGTGTGTGTGTGTGTGTGTATGTGTGTGTATGTGCTATCTTGCAACATGTATATATATATATATATATATATATATATATATATATATATATATATATATGCTATCATGCAACATGTGTCTGAAAGGATCATAGGCCCCCATTTACCACCCTATGCCTCCCACAGCTCCCTCATTAGCACCTGTGTATTTTCACAGAAGCCTCTCTCTGCAAGTATTCAGTATGTCCTATTCTCTTTGTATCCCAGTCTGCCACAAAACACATAAAATCATTATTGAGTCTCCAGCAGTCAGCCAAGATCTGAGATTTAAAGGTTTGTGATATTCTTGCATAATTTGTCCTTAGATAAAAAAGCATAGGTGTCCAGCAGACATCAGCTGATGCCCCTGTATGCACATCAGCACACCAGCATGCAGAACACACCTGTCAGGGTGCTTGACATAGAAGCTTTGGAGGATTCCCTAGAGTGCCATAGCTGAAACTCAAGCAAGTCTTACCATAATGTGACAATATGTGACTTTCCTCATCTCAGATCAAACACTGTTGCACCCAGTCAGAAATGTGTTTGTGTGTATGTATGTGTGTGTGTGTGTGTGAGAGAGAGAGAGAGAGAGAGAGAGAGAGACATCAAGAGAGGATGTGCATATGAATATGTGTTATTTTGCATCTGTCTGTGGTTAAGTACGTTATTCAGTATGTGTGTGCCTGTGTGTGTGCGTGGGTGTGTGTGTGTGTGTGTGTGTGTGTGTACGCATGTGTCTGTGTCTGCATGTAACAGAAATGTGTACATGTTTTAATCACAAGTAATTTGTGTCAAAATACTGTAATCTTGGGTTAGAGCTTTTCATTGTGTGGCAGGAAAGAGTTAACGCCACTGCATCACGTTCCCCAACTCGGGCAGACTTTTCTGTTCAGGAATTTCATTATTCACACTGTCTGGCTGTGGAGCCCCAGACTGAAGTTTATTTTTCCATGGAAAAAAAAGAATGGTTGGCCTTTGTTTGGCCAGATGACTAGCTAACCGAAGGCAGATCATTGTTGCCATTATAAAGCTCTAGTGTAAAATAGATGGCAATTATTGATGAATCAGCCTCAAATCATGTGAGTGAAGTTTGACAGACACATGAGCTAAATCAATTCAACAATTCAAATGTTGTGACTGTACTACAGTGAAATCCAGTAGAGCAGCAGAGACATTTAAATGTAAATTGGCAATTTGCAAGTTATTTAAAAGTTAATTTCAAGTTATTTTAAAGATTTCGAGTTTGTTTTAAGAAACTTACATGATCTGTTATGTTTGATTGACAATTACCCATCTGGTTCAACCTAAAGTGCTGTCAAAATCTGGAAGTCTGGTCTTATTCAAAGAACTTGAAATAAAACCACCAATGAGACCATCCAGCAACTGAACTAAATGCAAGAATCGAGCTACTCGATGGTGAAGTTATTCAGCAAAAGGTCAAAGGCAGTTCATCAAAGTAGGACTCCTCAGACAGTGAATGAATCCCCGGTGTTGTGAGTCCAGCCTGTCAAGCTGTTTCCTCAGATGAGTTTGGAGAGCCTCTGGAGGGCTCTTAGTTTGGCAGGGCTGCTATTAAGGGGATGCTGGGCTTGTAATCAGGGACAATTATGAGGCACCAATCATCATCTCTCCTGTCTCAATGATGAGAGCACTTATAGTTTGGTGCAGATCAGTCCAAAGAAACAGAACTCATGCTTAGCTGTAGAGGTCACTTTTTGGAGCTAAATTCAGTCAGCAAAATCTGTTTATTAAAACATCATTAAAAAAATGGCATTTGATGAAAGTTTCATGGTGTGAGTACTGATATGAGTTATGTTACTATTAGGAGCTGCAATCAGGATGTCTCATTTGAATCCAGTTTAAATATCTTGTTTGACTAAATGTGTGTGAACAAAATAAGATTGATAGTGAATGCACCACAACCTGCACATTTATCCATGATATCTGAGACCTACCTCTGTGCCAGTGGAGTATGTGCTGACTCATCCATTTGCAAACGAAATGCAAAGTTCTCTACATTAATGTACGTAAAGCAAAAGCAGAGGTTTGGGATGGCAGAGTCAACAAAACAAAGAGAACTGCTACAGAACAATTCACTGTTAAGCGTTTTGCCATCATATACGAGTAATACAGCGTGTACAGCGTGGAAATTCTAGTCTCTTAACACCAACTGAATCTCCTTGAGTGCCTCTCAGCAGTCAGAGTGCCCCAACAGTTCTTCACTGTGTCTTTAAGGCATTAAAGAGAGACCCCCCTATCTCTGTGTAGCCTCTACCAGAGTCTGTTACCATCTCCCACTCAGCGCTATATGATCATCTGATGGAGAAGCATTATCGGAGCACTATGGACAGATCTAATAAAATGTGTTGGGCAGATAGGTGGCCTCTATTAGCCTGAGTGTTGGGGTAATTGTGAGTCTCGTCCAGACTGGAGGGTGAGACGGGGCCAGGATCAGATGCTTGTCAGACGGATAATTGTGGTGGCGCTGCATATGAGGTTGTGACAGGTCAGCGGCTGTGTGATGTGCTGACTGCAGACCCACTCCTGCACTGAAGTCTCATTGGCACCACAGTAATGGAGACACCAGCACTGCAGCTAGCACACACACACACACACACACACACACACACACACACACACACACACACACACACACACATATGCGCAAGCACACAACACACAGGCCTAAAAATTGACCAGACAGTCTAGTTATGCTAATACCCTAATCAAACCCTCACCCTCCTTACTGTATAAAATATCAAGTCCTTGTTGGGTACTGAAAGAGTTCAGCTAAATATGCAATAGGATTTAAAGTGCCTCCCACGCGACAAGGAACCAGAAATACCTCTTACAAACCCACCCGCCCACCTACAAACAGTATTTCACAGCTCTTGGAAAAAGCTCAGGCACTTAACAGTTGAACAGCTTTTTCCATGTCCACTGAAATGATTAGTTCCTTTAATGGTCTTTGATAACTTGTCACTGTGTTTTGGAGCCATGAAGGTGGAGGGCTCAGAGCCACTCAGCGTGTGTGTCACCACCATAACATGGTGAGCTCAGCTTGACCTGCTTCACATAATTGAAGCTTTTGAAAGACATTCATTTCTATACATTTGAAGACCAGGGGCTTAGTTAAATGAAGGTTTGGCATAGTCATTTATTCAACAGCTCTTGGCAATAGCATTTTGAGGAAAAAACTAAAAAAAGAAACTAAAAGAAATCTTGCAGGTTGTATGAGGAGGTGTGAGCTCTTTGTTGAACTCAATGACATTTGGTTTTATTACTCTTGCTGAGGACATATTTTACATTTCAAAGTGCTATATTATAATCAACTACAAGCATCTCATTGTGAGAGCAGCCACAAGCTGACACTTTAATAGCCAATCCATTGTTGTAAATATATGAGTCTTGAATGGAGATAGGGCCGTCATCAACTGGCATTACAGTCAAATGAGACAATCAGAAGAGATGACCTCTCATTCTGTTCAGAAGAAATTACACTGTGAATCATAATTCAGCTTCTGACCCTTATCCATGTAACATTTCAACAGGATAAAATAATAGTTTAGTGCTATTATTACAAATAGATTGACCAATCACTAGTTGGAGCATGGTGAATTTCTGTTAACATATACAGTAGATAACACTTCTTCTCCTCAGTTAGCAGCACATTTAGAGTCATATTCACACATATGTTCCCAAACATGTTCACATACATCATACTTTGCACACAGGTTGGGGGGTGTTGAGTAGTCATTCTCCTTCTGCTGAATGTAAAGATAAAAAAAAAAAAACTTGCTACCTATATTACCAATTAGAAGTGACAGCAACTTCTTGTTGAAACCTTTAATTTCATATGGCCACAATTTGGGATCACAACTGTGTAGTTGCTTCAAAGTTGGACCTTTTTTGGAATAAATATGAGGGAGTTGAGAAACATCTGTCTCATTTCTTGCTGTTTTTCCATTTTCCTGTCCACTATGAGGGCTGCTCGGTCACCTTTGACCCCACACCTGTAAGACATGTCTCTCTCAAAAAGAGACAGGAACTATTTTGGCACGGCAGGAGAGCCTAAGGGTAAGGGGATAGCAAGTGATCGTTTGGATGATGCCTTTGTACATGTCATCTCTTCTTGACAGGGGTGTGCCCTTGTCTCAAATGGAAGTGCTGTGGATCAAATGCCTGCTTTCAGTCTGTCTCAGAGGCAGCTTCAAGGGGCCAAGGAATTGGGGGTTGAGAATGAAGTGAAGAAAAATGAAATACTGCATGTAGCACAGAGGTTGAGGAGATAATACAGGAAAAAATGTGTTAAGCTCTGCTACTACAGAGATGGTAAAGAAGTAAATGCAAAGTGCAAACTGTTTTGGTTTAGCATGGCGTTGTTGGTTTTGGTGTAGTGTGTGTACTGTGAGTGTGACTGTGTGTGTGTGAGGTTGACTTTAAATGAAACGTATGATGATTTATAATAGCAATAACAATAACAATAATAATTTACAGTCTGTCATATTTTGTTTGTTTTATGAGGTGTCGTTTTAAACAGTTACATGTTTGTGTGTGTGTGTGTGGGTGTGTGTGTGTGGGTGTGTGTGTGGGGGGGGGGGGGTGGGGGGTGGGGGGGGATTAGCTGTGTATACTGCCTGTTGTAGAAAAACAAATTAGTGTCACTGATGGTCTGGTCCTGAGCCCTGAGCTGAGCAGGACAGTTGACGTAAGCATATACTTCTTTTTTTTTCCCTGACAAATGAAACCCCAAACGCCAGTGTGCTGAAGTGTGATAAGAGCGATCAATGGAGACAGTGTTAGGACTTGTCTCCTGATGCTGAGACCACAGCTTCTCATTAACCTGTAATTACGGAGGGCCATTCAGTTTCTGCCTACTGATTACATCACCACTGATGGGAACAAGTGCAGTTCAAGTACTGTATGAAATACTCCACAGGTGGGGAGAGGTTAGGCTTTGGGTCCAACGGTTGTAATATAAATTAATGTGTTGTGTTATCTCCTTTTTTCATTTTGTTCTACAACTCTTTAGAGAAAACAGAAGCAGTATAGTGACAAGACATTGCCCCTCTGCATTGCCTCTGTGCATTGCCTGTCTACATTTCTGAATGTAAAAAAAAAACAGTGAACTCTGTGTATAGGAAAGTGTTTGTTGTAATTTGTTAATATCTTTCATTTTCCATTGACAGTTTTTGTCCTTCTCTTATCAAATTCACTGTAATTAGTTATAAAAATATCAGACCTTGCAGCTCTGTAGATTTCTTAGAAAAAAACGTTCCAATGTCCTTTTTTTTTAATTTGCAGGCCTTCAGCTGGGCTGAAGTCATTGTCACCCACTACTGTTTTTTTTTTTTTTTTGTGGGAATGAACACCAGCATTCTCCTCAGAGGCCTTTCATCTGCCAGACCTGTAGGGTTGGAAAGTTGTCTTGTTGCCTTCCCTGGCATCTGAGAAACATCTACGGAAAATAAAATGTGCTTGTCAGATTCTGGCAGGTTTGTGCTCCAGGTGATCAGAACCCATCAGAAGAGATGACGGAGGCAGCCAGAGATGGAGGAGGCATTCTTTCATCCGGTGATTTAATTAGATGGGGGTCCCCTGGAGAGCCACCTCCTCTACCCCCTACCATGCCAAGCTCAAGCACAAAGTGGTGGAATAATGGAACCTGAATTACTGGATGCAGCCGTGTAATTTAAATGTCATTATCACCCAAGCGTGTGTCAATGTAAGTTAGCGCCAAATTAAAGTTGGGAGATGTGTGTGTGAGCACAACACCTCAAGGATGTGTTCTGTTTGACTTGAATATTTTTGGTGGCAGCTGCAGACAACGATGCTGTCATGCTTTTAATATGTACAATGAACCATCACAAAATCAAGTCGTTTGATATACCAACTGCCTATAACCGTAATACACGATGATAACATTACATTTTGTTACTGGTTCAAAAAGTCTAACCTTTGAGTTGGATGTTCAGTTATACCCACATGTTATTATAATTTAGCCTTCTTTTCCCAATAAACCTTTTGTATGGCACTTAAATGTAAATGTGTCTGAGGCTGTTTAAAAATGCATCAGCACTGAAGTGTTATCAAATATTGAAAATGGCAAAGTAAGTGTATGGCATTGATCTTGCCTCTTTGACTGCAACAGATGCACAGCTTTACAGCTGCACAGTCTTACATTATATATGACTTTAATCCATATCAGTGGTTTGTTCCAAACAACTGATCTCAGGGGTGAATGAATGTGGATTTAAATGCCATGTGATGTGAAAGGGAAATTAATTCTTTAAGAAGAAAGTATTGACCTGGCAAAATATTTTTTTAAAGTATAACCCAGTAGAGAAGGACTGAAATCTATAAGATGCACTGTAACTGATCAAGTGAGAATGTCAAGGCTAGATAGGCTGTGTTTGCAGAGGAAACTTTGCTTTGCAAACTTTCTTCTCTGCCATTTACCGTGCATCAAGTGGATTTCCTCCGAGATCAAAAGCAATTTCCCCCTTCCATCTCAATGATGAAAGCCATTCTTACAATACCATTCCATGCTTTGGCTCCCTTTGATGACTGAAAGTCAACTGACATGACTGTTTTGCCAACAACATTCTGCAATAGCTTCAAATAATACCCTTAGATATTAATCCATCAATTTAACCAAAGCTTGGAAGCTCAAGCTGTATGTCATTATCAAACTAAAAGTCAATAGTGAGGCAAGGCTTTGGTTTATGGTAATTGCTTTCACTAAACTGAACAGTGTCTGCTACAAGTTAAGCAAGGGGAACTGTAGCTATGACTACTCTGCAATTCATTGATTGTGGGAATGAATGAAAATGACCACAAATGGGTAGAGGGTTCACTAAGACAAAGTTAAACATGGGGGGTAGGCACTGCTCATCACATTTGACTGCTCTGGCAGGTGCAAATGCAGTGGGGCTGGATGTTGAATGGATGAATGGATGTTGATGTCCCTGTTTATTTTTTCAAGTGGTTTTCTGTGACCTTTTCTGACCTAACCACCTCTTATGGTGGAGGCTGGTCTTGCAGGGCTAGTACAGTATTCCATCACCTCACTGTAATGCATCCAAAAGCATATTGCAAAATGACTACTGGCTCTAAACTTGATCTATATTTGTGTTTGTCCATGTCCGTATGTTGAGACTAACCCACTTCTGAGAGATGGGCGTTCATCCACTGCCGTGCCGTCCCACACGAGTGGCGCTGTGCTGCCTGCACTGCTCCAGTGTGCTGTGAGCACTGTGCAGCTCCCAGGGCTCCATGTGCCCAGTGCATTGTGTCAGTGGGCAGATGGAGCTACTGGATCATTAGTGCAGTCTGACTGCAGGAGGCCAGAGCTGCTCTGTGCTTCATTACCGTGCTTCTCACTCCACTTGCCGGCCTAATCCCCGCTGCTGGGAGGGACACTGCCTCACACACACACACACACACACACACACACAGTCAGAGGTTTCACACACTTCTCTCTTACCTCCAGCCCCCTATCAGTCAGTTTTCCCTCTGACGCAGTCACTCTCTTTTCTCTCACTCTCTTCATCTGTCTCTTTCTGCCAGTCTCTGATGTAGTAATTTTCTGTGTGCTGGGCAGTGCTGTCATGACTCCTCATTGTTGAGCACATCTCATGTCATGTTTTGTGTTTGGCTTTTATGTCCGTTTCTGAAAGTAAGCAGGTTAGTCTTTCCCTGCACGGACACGTGCACTCTAGTGAGTTTTATTTGGACTCTAATTTAAAATAAATTGTTTAAGGATAATCCTCTTGTACCAAAAGGAATTCAAATGCAGAAATCAGGCATAGTAAATAAATATATTTGCTGCTGAGTTTTGGACCCAAAGGACACCACACTCTCTTGCACACTTTCTCTCTCCTTTGGCCCAGTCATCTCATCTGTCATGGAAAAAAACATTCTCTGTGGTAAGCTATCCTGTTCACTGCATGAAAAAGATGTACCTGTGAAAATGTGGACATAACTGTCCTTATATGGATCAATATCTGGATGTATAAGGGAGTATGCAGGACCGTATTAATTCCTGTCTTCAGCACTCCAATATACACCTGTATATGGGCATTTACAATGTCTGCATACTCAAAGACATATATATTTTTGTATGCAGTGGTACTTTTAACCTGCCTCTCTCTGTAATGCACATATATACACACATAAACAAATTGCCTGACTACTCATGTATAGTAGTTGCTGATTGTTACTTTCATTATTTGCTCAGGTAAGACATGATTGAGCTCTTAACTAGCTAATCCTCTTATATAAATTCAATTTGTGATAGGCTAGACAGCAATGCTGAGCTAAGGGAGTTAAGGACAACAGGACATAACTGAACAGACACAGTGTTAGTGCAGTTAGTGTAAAAGCATGTCAATCAAGCCAAACCAAAGAGTCTGAACTAGGTTGCATTGACATTACAGAATTATGCTAGTGTATTGTACTGTTAGTGTATTGTACTAGTTAAGTTGTATGCTTTTTCTCCAGCCTCTTCCTAGTAGTACTCATTAGTGATCATTTTATTAATGATATACTATTTGTGTATTTAAATAAAATACCTGTCAATCTGTGCAAAAATGTTGTAAAATATATATATATATATTCTATAAAAAATATTATTTTCATACTGTATAATTGATCACAAGTTGGCAATTAAAGTAAAAGTACCATGGCCTTACCCCTGGTATTATTTTTTTAAGAAATCACATGTATTGTTTGTCTGCATGCATGCATCTGCTAACCATAGTTATTAGCTAATTAGATGATTAAGTGTTTGTACTTTGTGCTTTGTCCTGTATGTGTTTGTGCTCCGCTACTGCATCTTTTTTTCAGCTGCTAAATTTTAATTCATTTCATCCATTTCCACTCCAGATACTTTAGTGCCCAAATACATAAGGAAAAAGTTGACCATTGCTGGCACAGTTTCTCTTGATGTCTGCACGCGAAGAGCCATTATGAGGCCCTAAAATACATTTTAAATCTGTGACATTTTAGCCTAGAGGGGCATTTTCAGTCAAAACCAGGCCATGAAGTCAGTGAGGGGATATTTTGGCATTTCATGTACAGCACCATTATTTCCCTCCAATAACCTGCAATTAACCTGTACACACATTTTCTTTCATTTATATCTTTGTGTCATTCTTTTCTGTGATCATCTGTTATCTGTTGGAGTCACATTTGAGGCTGTAAAGAATGCAGTTTCAGAAACTGTATGATGTCACACAACTGCAGCCCATACTGAGGATCAGTATAACTATTGTGAACCATAAGCGCCTGTCAAGTCATGCACAAACCAATCAGCACCCAGGGCTAATATCTTCCTAGTGTGCAGAGAGCAGGGAGATGACAGCGAACGTGACGTTATGGAGAGTGTTGGGCGAGGTAAGACAGGGTTTGGCAGTGGCTGGGGGGTGGTCTGAGGAGAGGCTGTGATGAGTAACGAGGCTGCAGCAGCACACTTTGTTTAATCAGCAGGCTCTAATTGGAATTTGTTTGCAGAGGGTGCACTCGCATTGGATGGCTAGACCAGCATTATTCTAGAGAGCATTCAAGTTGAAAATAATGTGTACTCTCCCCATACCTGGAGAAAATTGTATTTCATTACATTTGCATACTATTAAGCCACACTTATACAGGAGGGAGAAAACCATGTGCCTAATGCCAGAATAATAATATCAGTAAGTTTCACAATTGAACGACCTTCAACAGCACCAGATGCCACCTTTTCTCTGTATTTGGATTTAGGCTTAATAAACAATGATACATTACAGAGTGGATCTGACGCTGTCTTCTGAACAAATGATACAATCATCTTTCTGAGAACAAAGTTTGACTTTGTGTGTAGGTTGGAAATGAAGAATGTTACAGTGCAGTGATTATGTTATTACGCCGTGAAATCCCCAGGAGAATAAATATTGAGATATGAGGCTGAAAGTGCAGCTTGGGTTTTACACAGTGTAAATAGTTTAAACTGTTAAGTCTTTTTTTTATTTTGCTTTACCACTCAAGCAGTTGCACTATGACACAGTCGCCACAGTGAGCTTAAGGTTTGGGCTTTGGTAAACATGTTGCCACCCACTGATCCATACATACAAAATGTATGTCATTTAGATATTTAAATGTACAATGTGAATAAATGACATAGAACACACAAGCCCACTGCCAGCTTTTGTCGATCTGATAGATCTGCATCACATGGGCCTCAGATCCAATAATTTATTGCATTCTAGACTTTTCTACACCATCTGAACATGACTGCATGACTGAGACATGATGTCTCTCTGTGTTGGTCACCTTATGAGGCCTAGATGAAAGAGATCAAATGCCTTTGTTCAATCACTGATTCAACGCTTCCTGTTCCATTCTAATCAGGCTCTATTGTGTCCCTCAGGCTGGCTTCATCATGGTCTGTGCAACACACAATACATACCAGATTAGGTCTTTTCAATGCTGACCTTTTATTGAAATAGACAGAAACGATCCTACTGTCTGTGACCTATCTGTCAGTGAATTCAGATCTAAGAACAACTGAGCCGCCATGCAACGATAAAGACATTTAGCCTACTGTATATAGGAAGGGCAACAGAGGTTGGAATTTTCCATTCAAATCGGGTAAAGAAGAATCCGGGGGTTGACTGACATACAGGTGATGACCCATTCTGAATGTGTACAACACTGTGTTTCTCATACACTTTTAGTTGCATCATACTTGTCCTTCATAACAGGGTCCTTCATAACAGGGTTTCCCCCAGTGCTTTATAGTTGCCTACAGTATAGGCAGCCAAAAGAACCTTCATTCACCCCGTAATGTGACATTTAATCATCAAAGTAACTACAAAACCAATAAATTAATCCTAAAATGTTGTCTACAGTGCCTTTAATCACATATTTGGTCACTGTCATGTCCACATACATCAAGTACTTGAATATCTTTGGGATCATTAGTATTTCTGTTCCTCTGAATTTGCTGTAATTTTTAGCTTCAACACTGTTCCACAGTGACCATCATCATGCACAAATCAGCTTGGAAAATGGCCACTCACACACTCATGAGACACACACACACAAAGACACACCGCAAAAGCAATGAGTCATGCATTCCAGCCTCACAGGATATCAAAGAGCATTTTCTTATCCTCGGTTGAAATAGAAATGCTTTTGTTTCTTGTTCAATTTTTTCCACACATCATTAGGATGCTATTGACTCAAGGGACAGATTTACTATGAAACACAGTCTGTGATGTCAATATACAGCTCATCCCATGCCATATTTAACAAACATGGTTGGAATACCAGGGCTTTGGCTTTTTCTGTGGATAATCGGATGAGTGCCATTTGCATAATTCTCAGTGGTGGATTTTTTGAATGCATAGTGCAGCAAAAACTAAAATGAAATTTGAATACTACATGGGGGTGAGAGCTCTCAGAACCCATGGCTGTGGACACCCTTGATGCTAGGCTATGAAAGAAGGTCTCATGTGTGTCTCCAATCTCACAGGCCTTTTTCTCTCTCATTCACTCTAAGTCTCAGGTCTGAGTTTCCACTTTTTGTCGCATCACACCTGTGTCTCCTCCCAGAGGAAAAAACAGCTCTCACAGGGAAACTGTTGCTATGTGATCATCACATGAGAAACTGTCAATTTACATACTGCTTGCAGATAGCACATGTGAGCTGTCTCTCTCTCGCTTACACACACACACACTCCCCTTTCTCTCTCTCTCTCCCTAAAATCCACACATGTTCCCCCCAACACGCATACATACACACAGCTGTTTCCTTGTACATGTAGTTAACATGTAGCAAAAATACTTCAGAAAAGCTGAGCTGCAGGAACCAACTGCAGACAGGATCCATCTTTAGCTATACACCAGATAAGCAGACTGTCATCAAGTTGTTTTACTCTGGGCATTTTTGAGAAAGCACCTGGTGCCATTACCTTGTCTCTCTCTCTCCAACACATGTTCTCTCTCCAATCCATGACTTCACTTTCTCTCTGTTTTAGTTTCTCTATCTCTTTCCCTCATTCTTCCTTTTTTTCTTCCTTTTTTTCTGTACTTGTGTACAGTAATGCCGGGTTTATACTGTGATTTCCGACCAGTTTTGAGGTGATTTTTTTAGCCAGGCTAGCGTCTCCTTGTACCTCCACTTAATGTCATATTTCACTCCAGCACTGTCAGGGATCTCTCCATTAGCTTAGGTTTCCTCTGACTCAATTTTGGCTGGACAATCAGCAAACAGAGGGCTCTGACATGCCTAAAATTTCTCAGAAAGTGTCTGCCCATGAGGCCAATTGAAGGATTCCAGATGCTTTGAACAAAGTGAAACAATATGAAAACATTTGGTGCACCAGATTTTTCACTTGTGCAACTGTTTCTGGGATCAGGCCAAGTTTCAGCTTAAACATACAGCTTCACACAGATTCCATCGTAATAAACCGTCGTAGTAAACATGAGCCCCCAGTTAAACGGTCAGATGAAAATCAAACCTGTTTGAAATTCTGGTCACCCCTTGAGAGTTGAAGCATAGCCACAAAATTATTCCCCTCTGAACCTGCAGGGAAAGATTGAAAATAATTTGGAAAAAAAAGGAGCACATTACTTTGAGGATCAACAATAAAATAATAACTCATAACCCTCCACAAATATTTAATAATATTTCAAAGTTTGTGAGTCTCTGAGAGTACATTAAAAGTGTTGTAAGGTAGGCTGCCATACTTAAAGCCATTCAGTACATGCCTTAAAGAGTCCCCTGATTCCCTAATAGCCAGGCTAGTATGTTGGAGTGGCTTCTGTCAGACCTGTTTGTCACAGTTCTCAGTGTGCCGTGCTGGCAGGCTCAGGAGACAGCTCTGCTATTTCACGTGGTCTGTGATGATTAGCGGTGGGCTGGTTAGTGTGTGATAGCGAGTGTCTCCCACAAAGACTGTGCACACTGGCAATAATGGGGAGACACTGTGTCTGCATTCCTGCAGATATTTTTAGAAGGAGAGCAAATAGCCCATGTCTCCCTATGCAAAAAAAATAGGATAAGGCTTGATGTTTTTCACAAGGCTGCCAAGGCGTAGCCATAGTCCTTGTTTGTCTCTATTAAGATGTTGATTTATTTGAAGTTATGTGCACAAAATGTAGACATGAAATTTTGAGTTAGAATTCAGAGAGCTGTTGAATCAGAGATACTGAATCTGACTGAACTATTTGGTAGCCTATGTCATTTTCCAGTCCCTTCCATGCTTAAATACATTACAGTGTCAGAACATATTGGTAAAATGTACCTTGGGTTACCTAACCCTATTGCATAGAATAACATAGCATAATATAGTACAGTAAAACAAAGTACAGAGTAGTACAGAGTACATTTCCCAAATGCATAGTAGCTAAACCAGTTAATAATTAACATGGCGGAACCATGTCATTGCAACAACTAGTTATGGTGCAGCTCATCACAAAGCCATGATCCACCATTCATTGTCCCAAAAAAGCCCTAACCCAGCAGTCTGAATGAGTATAGACCTGCAGCATTCCTGTAATTATGAAGTGCTTTAAGAAAATAAAGCTGCATTCCATTGTGCTTGGTAGTCAGGAAAAAAAACAACCTTTGCCTCAGGAAATACAATGGAACAGTCTATAAAGTTGACATTACAAATCATGAACTCGTGTAGGCTGATGTTGGCTGATGTTACACTATTGATACATACGTTAGCCACACGTTAGCTAATACATCCACTAAAGTTACCATTAATAAAACATAGTTCCAAGCTGTGTGTAGTCTATGTTACATTTAAAGCCTTTTACAGAGGGACCATAGAGAGCGTCCTAACCAGGGATATGACTGCATGGCCTGGAAGCTGCTCTGCCATGAAAAGCACTGCATAGAGTTGTGCGCACAGCACAAGGCCTCTGTGGCTATGACTTGCTTTCCATCCAGAATTTGTACTACGGGTGATGCGTCAGCAGTCTCCCCAGGCTTCAAACTTAACACACTGATGCTTTTTTTGCAATCTCCGGAGACTTCAACCATGTACCACTGGATTCCTCTCCGACTTTCATCAATTTGTGGACTGTCCAACAAGAAAAAGTAGGACTATTGACTTTGTGTATGCCATTAAGGGGTGCTTACAGTGCCACGATCTGCCAAGTCAGATCACAACCTTATACATCTTCAGCCAAAGAACAGGCATCAAGTGCAAAGCCAACCAATAATAATGCACACTTTCAGGAGACCTTTTGAGTCTACTGACTGGAGTGTAATGCAACATACACAGGGTGAAGATCTAGTAGATCTAGAGAAGGTCAACAACTCACTGCACAACTGACAACCTGAACTTTGTAGTTCCCACTATCATTCTGCACTGCTACCATGCTAACAATAAACCATGGGTGACCAGCGAGGTCAAAAACCTGCTTATTAATAAGAAGAGAGAATTTAGGGATGGAGTCTTAACTGAACTAAAGCACGTACAGAGGGAGCTCAAAGTCTGTCTGAAAGAGGCAAAGGAGTCATACAGTACAACAGTGAAAAGATTACTGGAAGTAAACAACATTAGGGAGGTACAGTATGGAAGGGGATGAAACAGATTGCTATCTGTGGGAAAAGTAGTGCTAAGGCAAAGGGAGATGTGGTCAGAGCAAACCAGCTGAACCACATTTATAACCTGTTTGATGGCTCTGTCATCAATGCCTCTGCTGCATAGTCCACTTCAACACATTTCCATCTCTACCCCTCACCTCTGCTGCCACCCACAGCAAGCACCACTATTGCAGCAGATAGGAGTTGATCCACACCTGGTGACCTGGATGACTGACTACCTCACAAATAGACCCCAGCGCTGGAGGATCTCACTTCAGAGATTGTGGTCTGCAGCACTGGTGCGCCACAGGGGACTGTTCCCTCACCTGTGCTGGACTGGTCTGCTAACACTGATGCACTGTACAAGAAGGGGAAGGGAATTTGCTTTAACATCTGCAGCAGACTCCTGCTGATGCATTACCAGTCTGTCATAGCGTGTTTAGTTCTTTCCTGTAGTCTGCTGGGGTGGCAACGCTAGAAAGGCCGATGCTGGATAATTGGAAAGGCTGACTCTGTGGTTGGTACTGAGTAGGAGTCACTAACATCAGTAGCTGATAAAAGGGCTCTGAACAGGCTCCTGTCAATAATGGACAATGATCGCCACCCCCTCCAGAGCACATTCTCCAAACAGAGAAGCATGTTTAAATGCTGGCTGCTGTCTTTGACATGCTCAACTGACAGGCTGTGAATGTGTGCCATTTGTCCCGCAGGCCATCCAGCTCTATAAAGCCACACTGAAGGGGAGGTGTGAGTTGGACTAGCATGCCTCAGTGGGCGCATTTCACATCATGTCTGCTCCTGCTGCCTGCTGCTACTGCTTCTATTGTCCAAACATGATGACTGGACTTTCTGGCCCATCCCCACCTACCCTCTCAGATCTCTAAACTGTTAGAATTTTATATAATTTATATGACTTTCTACAACTCTATTCTAACTTTCAAATGAATAATATTCCTCTGTGTGTTACTTAGAATTATCTGTCAGGTTAAGTCTGCACAGAATGTTCAGTCAACAACTGTTAAAGGTAGCCTTGACCAGTGATTATCTGTCAATACTTGTCAAGACACTGGCGTCAGTATGGGTAGGAAGGCGCCTGTTTAGGCTAGGACCCGTTTGCCTGCTTCGAGTGTGTCACATATATGCAGTCTTGCCAAGTTTAGGGACTGGTCAAGCTATTTTCTACTGTTTAGACGTTTAGAAGGTAATGGGTGGCACTACCAATTCAAACAATAGGAGAATTAATATTATTGAACACATAGCCATTGTTTCTGCAGAAGATATTCTGAATAGATAACTGATAACAGATAACTGAAATTGTAATCCTTGAATATTTCTGAAAGTAAATGTAATTTTTCAAAGTTTTATTTTGTAATTAAATTACATCATTCATTACATGTAACTCGTTACTCCCCAACATTGTTAGTATGCCATTGCATCCCTTAAAAAGATGAAGCAGTGATACTTTATATTGAAAACAACCATGCCTCATGAGTAAGTCTATACCAGGGGTTTAGACTGCTGTTTCACTGGCCTTTGTAGTTTGGGCCTCTCTATTGCATGATGTGTTGGGTTCTAAGAGGATTAATGTGGGCCTGTGGTGCATAATTGAGGCGGCGGCGTCCTGCATGGGAGTCTGCGCTGATTTAGCACTGCTATCAGGGCCTGATTAGGCTGGCCCGTGTCATCTCCCATGGCGAGCCATTAGTTCCAGTTACCATCACAGGGAATTCTGTGCTATTACACACTTTTACATCAGATCAGGGGCATTCTCTGAGGGCCCTGCCTTTATTCTTCTCCCTCTGTCCCCTACCATAAGCACCACCCTTATGATTCCAGCAAACCTTGCAATCTAAACTATTCCATACACATGTATCTCAGATTCTCTTTCTGTCCACCTCTGACCACTGCACTATATCTTCAAAGGAACTGCAGGAGGACTGGATGGATGGCTAAAGAAACCTAAATATGACAGTCAACTTAAGCTTATTATTTCTTAATGTGCTTGGCTCTTAAAGGCATTTCAAAGCAGGGATGTGCACTTGCCGCTACCTCTGCTGCAGCAACTAGAACATGCCACTTCATTTTGCTGGGTGTGCATGCAAAGAACTGCAATATGTTCAGTAATGAGGTGGATCCTTGCACAGCTCCTTGAACTAAGTGGAAGACATTACATTCTTGTCCATGCGCTGGGCATGAGGGGATGCTGTTTGATTTGTCCCACATGAGTTTATTTGTATGCATTTGGTGGTTTTTCTGTTTATTGTTTGTTGGTTATGCCTCATTTAGAAGGAGGTCCTCTGACAAAGGAGCTAAGCAAGGTTTCTCATTAGAACCCACCCATGAAAATTTTAGGTCTATCTGATCTACATTAATTAATATTCATGAATTATTGAAATACAGATGGTTGTTTAAGGGAGACGAGGTGAGTATTTTCAAAGTGGGTTGAAAAGCAAATGGAGGGGAAGGCAGCTTTAATGCACGAGCCTCTAAAAATAGACGCAGAGGTTCGGAGAGCTTGAGGAAAGAGGGAAGGGATACACAGAGAGATGGAATGAGGAGAAAAAATGAAAACGACATGGAGGAAAGGGTGAAAATGAGAGAAAGATTAAGTGGAGGGATTGGTAGTTGGACATTTGAAGAGTAATGAAATTCGGGGAGGAAAGTTTTTTTGCATCTGGTGAAATTATCTGAAAGGTCTAGGCCTTTCATTTTTTTCTGTCTTCCCTATTTGTTTTTTTCTTCAGAGGATGGTTAGAAATAGGATTGTAATGTAATTGAGGTCTGAAATTCTACATTAACCTCAATATTAATGCAGTAATTAGGAGACATAAATGACTGATTTATAGAAGACTAAAAAACACAGGCTTCTTCAAAAGTGTTTAATCTCTGTTTTTGTTATTGTGAGTCATTTATGCTGTGTGAAAATTAAATTGTTGCAATCATTGACGGTAAATCTCACTTAGCTTCTACCAAGAAAGTGATAGAAATTCCCCCAAGAAGTCACAATTCCGTTTTTTATTTTTGTTATTGTTTTTCTCCTATCTTCTTCCTTTCTTTCTGAAACATAAGAACTCGGACTGACAGTGTCAGTGCAATTTGAAACTTATGACTGATCATTTCAATTATGTTACTCAAGAGTTGAGTGAAAATGCTTTCAGTTTTGTATATGCGCCTTTGTACTTCCACATGTGCAGATTGTACTTGCTAGTTGTGTGGGCAGTTTTATTTTAACAGTGTATTCCAGAGCACCTTTAGATGCATTGTGAATCTAGTGTTGTATATGGCTGTTAAGATAAGTACAGAAGGATTCCAATTGTCTCCTCTATCTTATCAAGAGCCTAACATAAACTACTCACAATAGATAGAATATGTATTCTAACTAGACAATCCCCTAGACAATTTGTGCCTGTATATGGGTCTCACTTAAGGTCATTAAAGTCAATAGGTCTGAACCAGGCACTGCGATAAAGCAGTATTATTTCACGTGTGGTTGGTGAAACAGGAAATGTGTTGCTTTACTAGCTGAAATAGCCAATCTGCCAGCACAAGGTCACAGAGGACATTACTTTATCTGTTCACTGGTCCAGTGGCCAGTGACTGATAATCTTAGCCCAAACCTTAAACGTGCGCTTTCCCTTCTATCATTTATGTCAAGACAGAAGTTCCTTAGTGTCAAGTCATCAATTTAACATGCATCTGATTAGAAACCTATTTTAGAGTCCTATTTTCCTTTTCCAGAGCTTTGAAAGCAAGCGTGCTCTGAGATCTGAATTGTCATCTGCCTTGAATGTGGTGCTCCTATGCTCAGAAAGGATTAGTATCCTCCAGTCGTGGTTTTTCATTTATAATTCATCTTGGGTGGAGTGAACCTGATGCGCAATTGCCATACACAAGGAGTAAGGCGTACACAAACAAACTTGGTGCCTTTCACCAGTGGGTGATGATGTTCCATAGCTAAGGCCCTCAGATGTAAAATGAAATCCTCCATGATTATTTTCCAAGTAACCCACTACAGGTGAAGCATTGTAAAAGTGCCCTGTTATCCTTTACTTCTACTTCACTCTGGTGCTCCCACACTACTTCAGCCCCAGTTCAACAAAATGTAAATCAATTGCTATTTCACTCAGTGCGGTGGCAAAAAAGCAGGGATTTTAGGGACGATATTGACCTTGTGGATACGCACAGCTGATCTTGCCTTTGAAGTAGATTGATTTAAACCTGAGAGATTAATGAAATTGCATTTTCATTAAGCAGGAGACTAAGTTCACATGGGCTTGTTATGCGTTTGGGGTGAAACAGAGATTAACCAGCGATAATTAGCCTTGGAACGGCGCTGTCACATTTAGCTGAGCTTTGCCAGGGTGCAATGGTGTCTATTTCTATGAGACAAATACAAAGTTGCTCATTGGTATTCTGAGGCTCATCTCATAATGTTTGAAAGGACAATATTTCTACTTTGAGAGCCATAATTGGAATTCAAAAAAAATTATCACAGTAAACAATACACCGAGTTTAAAAAAAAACATCTTTGTAGCTGATAGACCCATTTGAGATAATACACCATTTTATGTGCAGCTGTCGCTTTCAAGTGTCAAAGCAAGGGTAAAAGGTATTTGTTTACTTTTTTTGTGTCTTTGAAGCTGCAGTATCTCCTGAAATGTCTCCATTAACACAGAATCCAACAACTGACAGTTTTCACATTTGATACAACCAGGTGAGATCGGCAGAATAAATTCTTTTAATCTTCACTATAAACACAATCAATCAAAGGTCGGCAGCAATAGAAAGCACAGCACATGTCAACAGTTTTAGTGATGACGACTCCTAAAGGTTTTCTACAGGGTTGTTCTCTGGGATTTTTTTAATTAATTCAAATCCCTCTCTTAAGCCCACTCCTGAGTATCTCCTTTATGTGAGCACTGAGCATTGCAGCTCATTATATAATTCACTCCACATATTGCAAGGACCTGAAGGTGGCTAATTCAAAATAGCATTATAGCTCCCTGGTGTCCTTTACGATAACAGGTTTTTCTTTCTGGAATAAAGCCTACATCTACTCATACATTTGCATACATTATGCAGATAAGTACACTGTAGGATATCACCATAGTATCGGTATGACAGAGAAGGGGAAACAGGAGCTATGCTAGAATTGAGAAATCTAAATTCAATTTACACAGATAATCTTGAATATAGCCTGCTGATAGATTTGCTCGATCCAGCCAGGAAAACTGATGGTTGGTTGGTAGGTTGAATTTTATTTGAGATAAATGGCCATAAAAGTCAAATATTAAAAGACATTCAGATCTCCCCAAAAAGTTATAATGGGCTCTGTGCACAGTAGATGTGAAGTCCCAGAAGGACTTTCGTTCAGTATGGTCACTCTATTAGCTTTTTACATTAGTAAACAATTGTGTGATGAGGCTATAGCTACGACTTAACTATGAAATGTACCCTGAAATGACGAGGGGCATGGAGAGCTTATTAGTTAGGCTTACTTTGGATAGTAAAATAGTATAACTACACTATACAACTAATGCTTATGCCTAATATCAACCTAGCCTAGCATACTTCACAAAATTAGAAAGAGAATGGCCATCCTGAACGAAGGTTCTTCTGGGACTTACATCTTCTGTGCACAGAACCCAGCTCAGCAGACAAAAAAATGTAATATTTAAGTCATTAAATACAAAGTAATTTCTTCCCTGCTGATTTCACCTGTGCATCTCTCTACCAGGTTCCAAACTCATCTGTGACTCTTGCTCAAGCAAACCCCATTAATCATCCAGGAGCTAATATGGAACAAGGACTGAGTGGTTTCAGTTCGCTCTGAAGTGCCTGCAGAAGCCACACTGTGTTGCTGGCATGGATGCCAAACTGTTGGCCTCGCGCTCTCTCTTTCTCATTTCAACCGTTTCCATTCTGATTTGCCCTCCCTCATCAACTCCTCACTTCCATCAGTGGTCAGACAAAGCAGAGAGGTTCACTTGATGCACGGCATGTCTCCTTGGGATGTAAATGCATGGCATCAAGAAGTTTGTCTGAGACCCTGTTCACACATTACACAGGATATCTATAAAAATGCATTTTTTCTTTGTGGTTACACCTATCATTTACATGTAAACGGAGGTTTCAGTCACTGAAAAGGAGTTTTAGCATTGTGACATGACAGTCCCTCCTTGGTTTTCAGGTCTCTGGTTGGCTTTGTATTTGTTTGACATGTTTTTGACAGCCTCCCCTGGCTGAGAATCGTGGAAACTGCCCACGAACATGTAAACAAGATCTGAAAAGTACAGTCCATGATAAATTGCATCCAAGTACTGTGTGTGTACTTGGAATCTGATTTAAGAAAACAAAACAAAAAAAGAAATCAGGGTTGAGTTAAGGTATCAGGGTTACTGACAGTCACCTCTATATATGAACGATTGGGTCTGGAGTCTTAAAGTTTCAGTTTTTTTTAAATATGTGACCCCATTTCTGTAATGTGTGTATAGAAGAGAATAAAGAGAAAGCAGGACTGTCTAGTATAGAGGATGTCCCAGAAGGTGTGTAGAATCCTCATGTTCCCTGGGCAGAAGAAGTTGGGCCTCCATTCCTGACAGCTGTGTGATGTCAAAGAGCTGAACATAGCATGCCCTATCAACAAAACATGTTTTTGTAATGGTACTGAAAATACATTGTGCACGAAAGTATAACAGTACAGTGAGTGTGTGTGAGCAAACATGTGAGAAGGTGGAAATCTTGCACGCATTTAAATTACAGTGAACAGTTTACAGTAGACTGTTTACTGGAGGAAGGAGATTGCGTCTCGTTACCAAGTTCACAAGGATACTTATGAGTTGCTGATGGGAATCCTGGAGCTATTTATTCATGTTGATTAAGTACATTTCCCCACCTCACTTTATTTCTCATTTTCCACTGGTTACAGGTAATGGATTTGACTCCCAAAACAATTAGTCATGTCACCCCACCCCCAACCCCCACCTCCTTTTAATGTGATTTGTTGTTGATATCTGCATGGTTGAAAGAGGAAATGCTGAAATGGACCAATTTTACACATCACAAAGCCAGTGCATTGCACTCTATTCTGCGTCACACAATAGAGTGCAAGACACACAATAATCAATGGACTTCCCAGGTATTAGGTTAGAATTTATCTATTGTGTCTCAAAGACAGACAATAATGAATGGACATCCCAGGTTATTTTAAAATAACGGGAATATGTGTGTGTGTGTGTGTGTGAATGTTTGGGGTGGGGGGAGCGCAGGAGCGTCTACGTGTCTACTTTGTGGCTGTCTTTGAGGCTCCTGAATCAACCGCAATCCTGCTGTCCTCCCTCCCTGCTTCAGAGCTTTAAGGTTTCCACAGCAGCAGTACAGTGTTTAAAAGCAACACCATCTCGCTCACACACACACACACACACACACACACACACACGCACGCACACACACACACGCCAGAGTCAAACATCAGTGATGCTATTGATGCATGAGCCTTCAGTCCTCTGTATGAAACAATGAAACATGTCAATATGAGAATCAATATGAGAATGCGTGACTACAATCAACTGATCTCTGCTTACCTGCACCGCATCAGGCATTGAAATTATGCTTCTGTGTGTGTGTGTGTTCATGATTATTTGAAACTAGCCTGTCCATGCCTTCCTAGCACTTCCGCTTGATTATCATCTTCCTACAGTGCTAGTATGGATTTGATCCCATTGAGCTTGTTGTCTCAGGAGGCATTTTAACCTGTCCAATCAGCGAACAGGGAAGCGTTGAGAATGCAGAGCTAGAATGCTATCAGTCAAGGCAAGCTATCAGTCAGGGGCTGATCCAATCTTTTTAAACTTAAACACCTCAAGCAAGCAATCAAATCTCACTACTGAATGTCAAGACCCTTTGTACGAAAGAAAAGTGTAGAACAAGGGTCTGGTTTTATTACCAGGCTAATTTGAAGCTACATCTGGATGCTTGAGTCGCCCTCTCTCACACAATCACATAGCTCGATACAGGGAGCAAAAGCCTGAGCTAGCAAAGCTGCTACAACTGTCACAGTTTCAACAAGGAAAAACAAACAGCCCACAACAGAATTGCTGGGGCAAAATGACGCACACACACACACACACACACACACACACACACACAAGCACAGAAATAATCTCCTCAGACAAGTTGATGATTCAGGGAGAAACAAATATCACTGTGTATGTGTTTACCTCGATGACACAGTTGTATCTGTGTTGTTTTGCTGTCAAGTGCACCTCTCCCTCCCCATGCCACCATAGAGGTGGCAGTCTGTCTGACATGTATGCTTTGTGGTGACAGGCACCTGACAGTTATTGACACTGTACAACAACTCGTAGATTTGGAAGGAAGGAAGGAAGGAAGGAATGAATGAAAAAAGTGGCTGAGGGGAAGGAAAACAGGTCTGGGAAGTCAGCAATGTGTCTTGTGAGTCTCAAAGCTGTTAGGACGCCTTAGTCAGCTAGGAATCTAACACCTGAGTCTTACAACGCTCCAGTCAATTTGGTCCTTGTTACAAATGAAGAAGCTTACTACCTACCTTCCTATTTTTTGAAGAAGCTACCGTTCTACATCAAACTCATTTTCAATAAGTCTGTGCCACACTGGTCTACTACTAGCCCACTACCACAAAGGCTACATAAAAATCAGTATATTGATGGGAGAAATCAGAGATGTACAGGTAATCATGACAGAGATATACAGAGTGAGTAAATGGTGTAATTGTTGGTTGGACCATTATGCTTTGCGACTGTATGCAGGAGATTTTCACTGGGGGTTATTCATTCAATGTTTGAATAGCCATGTGTGTCAGGTGTAGTCAGGTTTTACTGTCGGTCCTAACAAAATATTGTGGGCCAGTCAATTTACATTTATCGGTCTGCTGGCTAACCGGGAAATCTCCCGAATGTCCTGGTCATAGTATTGCTCAATGAGTGGTCCATGCATGTAGTACATGCATTAGTTGTATTGGTCTCTGATACAAAGCGAACAATTGTTCAATTATTCATTTTTACCTAGATATGAACGTACTTTGGATGTGTCCTTAAAACTGTGTATGTGTGAATATGCTCTGTTAGGGGACATATATGTCCTTGTGTAAGCATTCATACAAACATACACATGCATATATAAACAAAAACAATAGCTGGATGCCACAGGGCACAGTCCCTGGCCTTTGATTGTGCAGGTCAATGGAGGACCGTTTTGCTGATGTTGGTCAGGGACAGTAGAAATGAGCAGCCATGTGTGTCAGTGTTGGTCAGCAGGCCATTTGCCACAGAGCCCTGAGCATAAACTACTGCCTGTCATCACAACAGCACCAGTGCTCTTACTCTGCACTCCATCCCCCATATCACTGGGGGTCTAACATCAGAGGTGTAGTGGGGATTCTTTTAGTGGGGTTATCAAGATATAATATCATAAATTAATGCCTAATATTTAAAAAGTGAGAAATAGCCTCTATTCCAGGAAGTGGGGGAACTCTGTACCCCGCGTCCAATGCCCACTACACCCTTGATCATCATCATCATCATCATCGTCATCATCTTTCTCTTGTAGTCTATGTGGACAATGCTCATGTTTTATATTCTACAGTGGCATATCTATAGCCAATGACTGAGTTGGCTGAGTTGTCAATGTATCTTCTTTAACTGGAAGTCACCTGCTTTGACAGAACCACTCTCTGCAGACTGATTAAATGTTACTCAGTTAACTCATTAAGATCAAAGTCTCTCTTTGAGGCTTGATGGGGATTTTTTTTTAAATATGATATTGTATTCGCTTACAATTTGATAAAGTGTCTTCAGCGTCAATTGTTTCAGAAAACATAATTTTTGTTGTTGTTGTTGTGACACATTCATTTAAAGTGGTGCTGGGAGAATAATTTTACAGCAGGCCTTCATAAACATAAAACTGGACATGTTTTGGTTTTGCTTTGGGATTCTTTATAATGTGATTTGCGGTCAGTTGTTCAGTCAGAGCACTTTAATATGGTTTTATGAGTTATGGATTGATTGTCTGAAAATAAATAAAGATAGGAAGGAGATAGGAGATAGAAAAAGCTTCAACAATTAATACAAATCAGTGGATTATCCAACTAACCTGGATAATTAATGATCTCATTGCCCTATACCATAAACCCCTACGTAGCATATTTAATAGGCTAATTAAAATCTGATGTAGATAAAGAAGTGCTGTAGGTGAGGGTAAAGTCCTTTGGGAGAGCAGCTTTTGAAAAGCTGCTTAAGAGATGAGTAAATCTGAATTTTTAAAAACCACAGATGACAAACAAACAAACAAACAAAATTAATCACTACTATACCGATTTTAATTGTGTAGAGCATTCTGCCAAAACAGGTATTACCACTTAATATGCATTGTTAAACATCATTTGCCATTGTTTTGAAAATTGCCTAGTTTTCCTCAGAAAACATGGAAACATGGCCCATGTAAACATCATTGCCTGACTAGCAACAATGACGCTGATAGGCATGGCAGCTGCAGAGACTTACCTGTAGGGCCATGGAAGCATTATAGGAACAGAAGGACCCCCCTCTCAGCTATGTTTCATAACACAATGTCCATGCATCTACCCACATTCTGCACCTGTATGTGTAGTGTGTATGCCTGTATGAGCACAGTGTTTTGAACTAGAAGATGGGATATTTTTTACTTAAATTATACTTTTGAAAGTCTTTTTTTAAGACCACAATCAGAGACAATCAAAACTTAGACATGTATTTACTGCATGTCATATTGAGCTGCATGGGATGTCATTTGTGCAGGAAATTTAAATCCTCCAAGTTAAGCTGTGTGTGTGTGTGTGTGTGTGTGTGTGTGTGTGTGTGTGTGTGTGTGTGTGTGTGTGTGTGTGTGTGTGTGTGTGTGTGTGTGTGTGTGTAAATGCATGTGCATGTGTGTGTGGCTTTCCCATGCAAACTTTAGCTGTGGAGCTGAGCCCAGAACACCATGTAGAGAAAGCAGATAATTACGGCTTGCGTATGGTCTTGGTACCGGAAACAAAAAAATCATTTCAACCGTGCAATTCTACTAGCACATTTTAAAAATGGCTTTGGAAGATTGGGCTTATTGTACAGTAACTTAGCATAATAGGAATGTGAATGAGCATTTCCAAAAACAAAGGGAAGATGGATTGAGGCAACCCCACAATGCAGTGTATATTATTTACACGTCTGTGGACACTAGGGGTGAAAATCCATAAGAAATCTGACAACAAAAGCCGTGCACTCTCCTGTCAGGAGAGTGTCTTCCTATGAATAATTTACTGTCTCTACCAGTGTACAGGTAGATATGGCATCAAAACACAGCAACATGGCAACTCCACCTGTAGCTTGTAGTGCTATGCCCATCTATGTTGAGATGATACACTGACAGAATTGCAATTCAGTGAAAAGCCTCAAAGCTTTGTTTTGTATCACAGCAAACAAATGTAATCCATAAACTGGCTAAACAATGCACAAACATGTTCGCCTAGAGCCAGTGTTATCACCGCCTGCCGTTTTGGTCTCTGAATCGCCCTTCCATTTGTTAATTAAATATAAACCCAGAAAAGGGCGAAAAAACAGAAACATCAATATTGGAGATGTTATTATAGTCTCATTCAGGCTGCAAAATTAGGTCATTCAATCCATCCAGACATGATAACCTAAACTGATAGCTCATCTACGAGCATTACAAAAGAAAATACCCAGTGTCCCATAAGACAGCAGGAGGTGGGTGGACACACTTGTTGTCCATTATTGCAGTTATGAGATAAAGCATTATTATGGCCCTTTGCATGCAGATGAGTTTATCACAACATATTCTCTGCCATGATGATCTGCCAGGGGTGATTATGCAGGAGGGAGATAACAATGTGAGTTGGCTGCTTCCCACCACTGTTTCCCTGAAGCTGTCCTGGTGAACTAGAAGAGGGCACAGCTGGGAGACAAATTCAGCACTGGATTCAGAGTTATCAGTTGTAAATATAAAACATCTTTCTTGTTCACTGAAAAAAGTGTTAGTGTAATAGTTATATTAGTTTTCACATTTCTCTGTTTTCTTCTGCTCAATTGTTAAAGGTATTCTGCAAATCCTGGATTTTTAAAAACTACACAGCCTGCCCTATAGTCGCAGATGTTTGATAACTTACTTCCTGAATACTCAACAGTACATGTGAACTTGTTTACAAACCAAATGATAGTGAAATGACATGTTGACTGACAAGGGGATAAACACAAAATTATTGGACTCATACGAGAGTTGTTTCTGGTTTCATCCTTCAGCGGGGAAATGTTGGCATCTTGCAAGTTCAGTTAATTTGCCAAGAGACAATAGAGGGATTCGTTTGCCCTATTTAACCATCTAAGAGACTGCAAAAGATGATAGATTAACCGAAAATCTCCCATTGTTCCACTTTGAAGGCTTTGGTTAAAATTATGAAGTTTTTTTATTATGACCATAAGCTGTGTTCAAAAGACATACTGTGGAGATTTGATGCATCACAAGGAAATTTACCCATCTAGATTTGTTCCGTTTGTCATCTGTGATGTGAACCCAGCTATTACCTTGAGTCTTACATGGTGACATTGTTGTGAGCGCTCTGTAATGGTGACTTTGATCAGCAGGGGTAAAAACACCTTTCTTGCACTGTGTGTTCTGCTTTGAGAGCATGGTTAATGAAAATCACAATTTTACCGCCACAGTGATTCACTTCACTGATTCTCACTGTCTCCGTCCCCTTTTGCTGTGACCTTTTGCATACCGCCTGGATGAAAATCCACAGATATAAAACTGAAGTCCCCACCCCTGCAGCAAACTCCCGCACCTCCCCCCAAAAAATCAATTTATTTGTTTATGTTCTTCAAAATGTTATTCATTTCACATCTCCTTCCTCCTGCAGACATTCACAATAGAGCAAAGGCCTTATCGCTGTGCACTCATGAACGGCAAACTCGCCGTCTTTACCCACACAGCATAATAAGCACTTCTATCCTGTGAGGCTGTATACCTCGCTGAGGTTGGATAAAAGAGTGTGATAGCCTACTCAGGCAACCGTCGCGAAAGTAAACAGTGTGGCATTATCCTGGGGCCAACATCTCCATGGTGTGTTTATCCTAGCAGTTAGAGTCGGCCCTACCTGCTGAGGATGAGCCCACATATGAGACGCCCACATCTGGATCACTCACACAGTGCGAAAGACCTCATCAAGGGCGACAAAAATACGACCCAAGTATGTAACAATGATAGATATGAATGTCGTGAGACTGGTACGAGTGTTCAGCGGGGTAATGTTAATGAAAAAGAAAAACAATTTTCAGTCTCGTGCAACACTGGTGTCCCTGCATGAAGGTTATTGTTCAGCCATATAAAATAAATCACAAGTCACCTTGTCAGTCACATTCACTTGTCAGGTTTGATGGAGCTGCTGGTCATGGTGCAAGTGTAGCTGGCGGTGTGACTGTCTGAGAGGTTTGCGTGACCTCTTGGCCCCATCCTCAGGGAGCTCCAGTTAGGTCTCCCCCATAATGCCCTCTCATATCAGCCTCAACCCAGGCCATCAGTAAGGACAAGCTCAGCAAATCACAGTACTCCACAGACACACTATAACAAAACTCAGCACAACAAATACATTTCTGATAGGAGAGTTGATAGACGATAGGTTCTGATAGGTGCTGAAAATAACATCAGCCAATCAAAATGATATTGACAATCCCACGATTTCAAGTTAAAAGCACAACAGGCAACATTTTATGACATTTTTAGGTTAATTTACCAGCTTCGTAGTAACTGTGATGGTTAAATGGCTCATTACGGAGTGAGTGAGGGCTCTTTCGGCTCCCTACAGCTTCTTTGCGCAGTTACAACAAATGCAGTTTGACCCAAATGTCAAATGAAACCGAAACTGAACGAAACCAAAAAGTATTTATTATATTGTCAATCAATGTAACTCTTCAGAAAATGAACATCTTCTTTGGTTTGCAAACAAATTCACATGTATTGGTGAGAATTTACGACCGTGGTGTAAAAAATCAGCGACTATAGGGGGAGTTCCATTAGTATAAAAAATGCAGGCTTGTCTGGTGTGTCTTTAAAACTATTAGTGAAATTTCGCAAATTTAAATGATGCTTTCGTATTCTGCATTGTGCATTGTGATCTAGTGGTGTGAGTGTCTGACCACTAGCCCTGAAAGGATGGAAGCCAAGACATGGGAGGCCTATGACTGAATCGCTGAACCTTCATTGTCTATTTTCTCTGTTCATGAAATCACGTTATAGATTATTCAAATCCAGCTCCAGGCACAAGCATTCCCTGGGAAAAACAAAAAAACAAGCACTGAGCATCACTGTCTTTCCTCTTGCCTTAGAGGAGGATCGGAGAGAGCAAAATGGAAGAAGCCATTTTGACTTGTTTTTCTTTTTTTCTCCACACCATCTTTTCTGTTTCTTTTTCTTTCCTCGAATCACTGCTAACATAACACTTGGTAGGGAGTTCTGTTCATTAAATCACTCAAACACAATTTTAGCTTCAGCAAAAAAAAAATAGGAAGGCGGGAGGGAGATGAAAAAACGACAAGGAAAGACTCTTAAAACCCAAATAGCCCCGAGTGAATTCCTGTCATAAATTTTTTGCTGCTCCCACAGTGAGGAGACTCTGGCCCAGCTGCGGCTGCTGGGGGACAGCATTGCTGGCTCATTAGGACAGCCCGGCCCATATTATAGACTGCTCCTCTGGGACTGCCACCGGCCCGCTTTCCAGCAGAGAGGGGAACGCAGGGAGCATTAGTGGGAACCCTCCACAGTTGACAGCAGTAGCAGTGAACCCCCCAAACCCCCCCCCCCCCATCCCCCCCAAACACACACACACACACACCATTCTCCTTCTGTCATGATCATCATTCCATGCACGGTGTCCCACGTGGAGTGTAAAGGACATTGGGGGAGACACACGTTTCGATTTCCTCCTCAACACATGTTTCAAAACCATCACATTAAGTTAAATGAGAGCCATTTATAAGGCGCGACGACCCAGATCCATAGAAGACCAAGCTGCCACCACCCATCCCCATGACATAGCCAGAGGACAGCTGAAGGATGTTTGAGGAGAGGGGAAGAGGGAAACAGAGAGGGAGGGAGTGAATGCGATTAAAATGCCAATCAGAAAATATGTGGCAAGATAAGCTGGTCCTCTACGAGGGTGAGCCAATCAATAGTAAACGTTTTATAAGAGTAATTTAAGTCTTGGTTAAGAGATAACAGGACTTGGAGAGTAACAGAGAAACTCTGGCCCAAGGTTGGTGACAACATGCACGCTTCTGTCAAACTCTCAGAGACCAGCTGAAATCTTTTCGAAGACCACAAGAGAGCTGACATGATGGATGACTGAAAGTGACAATGAGGAATAAACAGATCAATCAACTCTCCCTGAAAAGCAGATTGCATATTTCTTTTATATCAGTCTACACAGTGATTTAAATTTGATATTCACTTAAAGAACTTTTTTTTGCCTGACAAAACTCATAGACTTTGTTTCACTGGTTGAAGCTTCACAATGATTGAGCTCCAGGTGAGATTCTTCCAGTCCTGCCACCTATATAAGGAAGTGAGTTATTCCCCTTCAAGTGAATGGGCAGGGGTCACAAGTAAACCCCCTAAGGGAACTTATTCTATTACCTGCATAAAGCAAGATCTCTTTGGCTAAGTAGGCCAGTAATTGGATAATTAATGAGCAAGAGAGACTAAATGTGCTAAGTCACCTACGAGGTGCCCCTGGCTTTGCCAGTGAATTATGAGAGTGACTTAAAGGCCTAGAAAAAGCAGCAGGGGTGTGAATTTTAGCCTAAAGCAGACGAGAGATGAGAGGCTTACACACTCAAAACCAAGCAGCTGGTCTGATGGAGGAGTCTTACTCTAGCCTGTAAACACTAAATAACGCTCCCAGATTAACTCACTCAGTTCTACCCAACATTGTGTGATATTTGCTTCTGCATCTCAGTGAGGCTCATGATTACCATTTAATCTCCACCAATCAGAATGTTAAAAGCAACCTTTAAGGCCTCTAGGACAAATATTTTACTGTAATCATGGTAAATGTCAGCGTGCTTTCCTGTGTATTCAGCAGGCTAATGTTGCCATTTTAAACTCATTACTTACCTTTGAGACCCCTGGTTCTGGCACTGCTGAAATATCTCCAGTACAGCACCTTCTCACTGTTATGCGCATGCTAATTAGCATGGCTATGCTGACAGAATGAGATGGTATTGGCTGTATTAGTCACTCAGTAATGTACGTGAGGGATTATAACTCAGCTTGCATACTGTTAAGCTTGTCACATTAAATTGTGTGCACCTCTGAATTTACATGAGCACCAGTATGTGTCTGTATGGTATGCGGCAAAGTATTTATAATGCTGTTACATTAGGAACTGTCAAGTGCAAAAAATCTCCCCTCTTGTTACTACATTTCCACTGAAAGTACACTTTTCTTACATCTGTAATGGCAATAAAATTGCATGCTATTTGTATGACATGAATGGCTTGAAAATGTGAGCCTGCAGATCTTACATGAAAAAAATATGAAAAATATTGAAATAAAAGTATATTTGCTCATGTTATGTCGCTCCCTAACATGGAATTGCACAGAAATAAATATATAGACTGCCCCTGTTTGGACTTCAGAGTGGGTGTGTGTCTGCTAGTGTAGATTGTCACAGTTCCCCCAGCAGGTGTTCCATAACACCTCGCAGAGGCGCCTTTAAACAGATTTCCCCCTGAATATCATCAAGCTGACAGCTCCAGGAAATGAACTGATTTATGAGGGACTCTGCTGGGCTGCAGAATATAAAAGCAATATTGTACCAGACTGGTTCTCCTTCTCTAACCCACATCCAAGCTGAGGAAATGTGGCTGAACAAGGGAGTACAGAGCAGGTCTACCACAGATGAAATAAACCACAGACCCTTCCAATATCTGTGTGATGTCTATGTGAACAGTGTTCTGATTTCACAAACTCACATAGCCTCTTTCCCTTACTCAATGCCATTACTAGGCTTTCATAAGTAGTTTGTTTAATTATGATTGATTTAGTACCAAGGCTATCAATTTCCGTTGTGAATGTCTACTATGTAAATGTTGTGATTTTAAAGTGTACATTTACCTTGTGATCAATTTTCAAATATCTCTACGGACTGCAGTAAGATGCTGGTCAAGTAGCCAGCCTGGTGCTGATGCAACTCATTGGAATGTAAACTGCAAAGCACACTAAGATCCCTGCCTTCCTCTGATCAGCATTCCACAAAGTGAAGACTTGCAGCAACTTGACCTTTCCCATTATGGCATATTGACAGCTAGTTGACAAACGTATTTATCAAGCTCTTCAGTCACTTGTGCCAGTGTCAGAACACAGATCAATACATTTACATGGAGCACAGACAAAGAATTGCAAACATCCAGCACAAGACCTTCACCTGCAAGCAGGTTCGCTTAAGTATGTCGGCCATTATTGTTGCACTCCTGCAAGAATGCACTAATTAATGGTTTCATCTCAACTCAAAGTGTAAAGGTAAAGACAACATTTGTGAGGGAGAACAGATTTGGAAGTAACAAGGGGTAAAAGTAGCATTCTGAGCTACTGACAATCCTAGACTTCCATTAAATGTCAAGTACAATGACTATATGTCTGTCCAATCTGTAATGCAATGACGCCTCATGCTCAAAGTACATATGCATTTATCTATACTTTGTCTTGTGGAAGTAGAACAAGGAATTGTTGCAGAAGGATTAAGGTAACCTTTGGAGACTGAAATATTATACTATAATAATTATACTTCCCTCTGTTATTTTGTTTGTCACAAAATAATGTATTTATGTATTCCTCACATTAACAAAGTCTAAAAGCCTTTGCATATCTGGAGAGCAAGCTCACCTTACCCTAACAAAAAAATCTTTACAACAACAATAAGCCTGAGGCTGAGTATCCCTGACTATTAGTGGCAGACTGGGTTGAATCTCTGCTTAAGAAACAAACATAAGTAAACAAAGACTTACAGCAGAGAGGACTGAATCAGACTAGTATCTAAATTCATAGCCTGAAGGGCTTGATTCAGAGTAGCCTATATTGCAGTTAAGAACAACTGTGCAGACATATTGCAAGCAATACCTGCGATGCCACAATGAGAGGATTTGCAAAGCATATTAATCAGTTGAGCTAAACAGAGCCAATTTAGAGGGGACATTGTTGTATTTTGTGAAAGTTCTGTTCCAGAAGCTGATTATCCATTTTCCTTTGCACTAATCGCTTTAATTGGCCCATGAACGCTCCCTAGGAGGAGTGCATTTGTGAACACAGCCTGTGGAAGCCAGCAGGGGTTTTCTTACTTTGGTCTCCTCAGACAGTGTGCATGCATGCTTTATGTGCAAGCATTGAGTTGTGCTTATCTCCATAGGTGCCAGTGAGTTATGTTCACTTCCTTTGGTGCTCTTTACATGAGTTATTTTAGTCATTTGATGTTATGATTTGGTTTGTGATCTCAAAGGAGACTTAAAGGTATAGGCAGCCATCGCTGAGCAATGGTACAAGACCTTTGTTTTGTTAAATGCTCTTGCAAAAGCAGCTATGCTGGTTTGTGCGTATGTGAGTTTCTGACAAAATGTTACATACTGAAAGCTATTTGTTGTAGGTGTGGATAGAGACAAAGCATCCACGCATCTTTTAGCCAACATTCTCTTACATTTACATTACTAATTTAGTCATTTAGTGCTGCTTTTATCCATGGCTGCTTACAAATGGCTGTTCAGAGAATCCAGCTGGCAGAGCACAGTAATTGGATCACCTAGGGTCAAGGACTCTGTTTTCTTAGGAAGCCCAATAAGAGAACAGCCCAGTAAGAGAACAATAAACACACACAATCATGGTGAAAATGAAAATGAAGGGAAGTACTGTGTCTTCATTTAATATTTGGCATGTATTTGCCATAGACTGGATATAAAATGGTAATCGCCTACAGATTTGCATACTATAAAAAGACAGAAGTTACCGTGAAACACACAACAGAAGATAAATGGAAATGATCAAAGCTGTGTTCATAATTGAGCCTCGGACTGAGCTTTGGAATGTGGATATACAGGGTCTTTAAGACACTCACTTTGTTTTGATCAAGATCGAATCAATATCAAATCATCCTAGGGATTATTGTTTTCTCCACATATCCCCAATCCCTTGAGGCACTGGGCCTGCTTGTGTTCTGTTCATTGGGCTTTGTTAATTTTACACCTTCACTAGTAAACCTTGGGTTGGCCCTTTGCTGTTGCTGTATTTCACAATCTTCAGGTACCCTTTGAGAAAGCTCTTGCTTTTCATTGTGTATTTACAATATGAGGAGAACTTGGATACTGTATACTTACCTCTCTACCTTGTACTAAGGGATATACACCACCCCATTGGTCTTTATGCTTCTTACAGACCTGTGGACTTCCATGAACCTGCAAATAGAATATGTGGATGGCCTCCATGCATACTCTTACAACAATAGATGTACATGTTACTGATTTTGATTATTGATTATTCAGTAGTATATCCAAAACAGCAACAGCCAAAAAAACACTTCAGAAGTGCTTCAGAAGTACCATTCATAACTATCAAAAAATTTAAGCCGAGTACCTGTGAGTGCTACAATTATCTTGTTTATGTGCTGTTGTTTTGTGTTCTGTCTTTCTCACCTTCCCCTATCCTCCTCACTCAGCACTGAGCCAAAGTGTTTTGTGTGGGCCCTGGGTCACTCTCTCATCAAAACAAGGGTCTTGGCTACTGAACAAAAAAAGACTATTTTGCTTTTTTCAAGTACACCACTTCTCTCAGTGCTACAAAATGCAGTGCAGTGAGCAGTGTCACTCATCACAATACAGAGAAGAAAACACCAGCAGCAAACAGTAAAGACAAAGAGAAAAGTCACTATTGGTTTCAAACAAGCATCCAAATCCATGATTTCAAGATGTTTTGTTTCAGGCTAAAATCAGAACTAATTGTGCACCCTTTACATAAGCTTACAAGGCTGTTACACACTGATAACCAGTGTTGTACATGATAATTAATGTAATGTGACAATATCACATTGGAGTGGTCCCTTATTCCTAATATCCAATAATTAATTTGTTCTGTTTAAATACAGTATTAAAGCACTATTTTGTACACCATAAAAGTGATGAAGTAATTACTTTTCCACTCCAAAGAGGTAATGTAAATACACCCATGGTCTGCTCATCAATATTTCCTGTGGATCCTGGGGGGATGGAGGAGACTCACAGATAAGACTTCAGTATTTCCCCTCAGCCATTAATCAGACTGCAGACAGCTCCTGCTTGGGTCTCTCAGTTGGTATCTTCAGAACAGACAATCAGCCCCACCTTCCTGCAGGGGAGGGGGGGGGGCATCAGGGAGAAAAAAAACTTTTAGTCAATGATCTGTAAAGGTATTATTAATTGGTAATTAGCCAACTACTCAGTTAGAGGGTATATTATTTGCTGCTGAACTGGTGATACACTGTATGTTGAAAATTTTTCATCTTTACTGTACAAAGGTGTTGGGCTAGACTCTTGAAGTTTTATTTTTTTATTTTATAACACTGTGAAAAAGAACATTTAAAAAAGCATTATCGGCCCAGAGGCACCAAATTGGTTGTGGTGGCCTTTAAGTGTGGGCTGCCTACTGAACATTGGGTAGCAGATGGCCCATGGATTGTGCCTGTCTGTTTGGGACTGTGGCCTGTCAGAACCAATCATCTTCTGGGAGGGGCTTGCAGTAGTGCCTCTTAAGTTGGCCCGTTGAAGCAGCTGCTGCCTTTTAGGTTCAGGCAAATTTGTCAGTGCTGATTTAGCTCAGTCTAGCATTAGAATCAGGAGGAGCCAGTGGAGGTTCCCAAGGATCCAAATATTTACTATTTGTGATTCAGTTCAGAATACAATCTCTATGCAGCGAATGACTGTGTCCTAATGAGTCACAATGACTACCTACACACAGTTATCACTTGCATGCACCTTGACTTTCATTCGCCATCTCTTTCAAATATAAACCATCATCTTCATGTACCCTCTTTCTCCCTTCAAGACTCCTGAGTATCATATTTTCAGATGCAATCATTTCACTTGGCTGTCTGATGTTTTAGAGTTCCTGATAACGCTGTCACTCACAAGCCCTCTTGGCACTTTAGGCAATTCTCTCCATTTTGCTTCATTACTACATCATGTGTTGCTTGCTTGTAATCGCTGTGAATGGGATCGGCATATTTTGGTTGCGCAGGGGCAACGACAAAGCAATATTCCACCTTCTCCTGTAACAGGCTTCAATCATTTGACTTTCATCAACTCCATGGTCCCCCCTTTACCATCACCTCCATCACTACCATGTTTTTGTCGGAAAGTCATTTTCATTCTCTAACTGATGACATGTGTCATGCGATTTTACTGGAAAGAAAAGGTAATTGAGTCAGTGCCTCTGCAGGAGAAGCAGGGCCTGCTTTGATCTGGCTGGGCTCTATGGAGCTCCTGAAGGGGTGTACTGGGGTGGTGTTAGAGGGGGGAAAGGTGTGTTAATAATTAAGCAGCAGCCCTGTGGGAGCCTCTCCTCCCTGCTAGACCCCCACACTCCACCAGATGCTCTCCTCCCGCCGCCTCCTTTGATGGCTCTCGCTGATGTCGTCGTCCATGTGTTACACCAAAGTGGGTGACAAAGCTCTCATCAAAAGAAATTTTCTTGCACTGAGGGACAGAGTGGGCCTGAGCTGTGTGTTTACCAGCTGCGAGGCATATGTACACAAGTAAGCCACTGGTCTGACTATAAAAATAAATGATGCAATTACATAGACATAAATAATTTATTCCACGTGACCCCTTTTCTTTCAAGCCAACACCAAGCATTGTCTTACAAACTCATTGTAATATTTTATATAATTAAAGCTTTTGCCCCCTTTTTTCCAGTAACTTCTAAACAATGAGCATGGTGATTCCTCTATCCTCACACATACAAAAGACAAGTGACAGACTTGTGGTGAGATGTTAATAGATCGTGATAGCTTCAGGTTTTTTAGTTCTCTTTTTGTAAGTGCATTTTTTTTCTTTATTCAGATAGGGCTGTCAAGGGCTGTAACAGAAAGCAAAAGGGGAAAAGGTGGAATAGGATTGTGGAAATGACCATGGGTGTAGGTGCCTGGATCTGAATGCACCCCACAGCCCCTGGTGCTAAAGCTTACCCAACTGTGTAAAGGGGTGATGGGGAAGACTATGATGCAGTTACAAATGGTATGAGTGCAGGTGTTGTTGAGCTCAATGATAAGTGTGATCTGCATGTTAGAGAAGACTGGAGGCACATCTGTTGTCGAGATAAATGATTCACTTAATGTCTTGTTCTATTGCATGATTTACCACTACATCATAAGACACCAAAGGGTGGGGATATGCATATATTGAGTACTGAACCCGGATCTCTGGATCCTAGGAGAATGATATTACCACTGCTCCACCTCCCACAATTTAAAACAGAATTTAAAATACATTTGGCTTGTGTTATCTTGCATAACTTTTTCTGGACCAATTTCAGATGCTTTTATTCAATTCATATTATATAAAACAATATTAAAAAAATATAAAAGAAATCTAAGTTTGTTGGATATTTATGGGGACATGTCACTTGAGTCCACCCTGACTCCACCCTTGTAATACTCTTCCTTCTTAAATTCCCTTTATTACCTGTCATTTATTTATTACACAAAAGTTACTTTAAAAGCTAAGAACTCTTTCTGCCTCACCCTCTTTGCTCACTACTGTGGAGTGGGCCTACGCAGCATCCAACATTTCTGCATCTCTTAATGTCTTTGCTTGACTTTGATCTTAGAGTGATGAGAGTCTGAGGTGATTTAACTGTGCGCAGGCCCAGGCTTTAGGGATGAGTCATGCGAAAGATGCACATTTCCTCTCAGAAATGCGGAGCACACAGTCACTCCCGAGTCTCTCTGGTGTCAGGTTTTGGGGAGGGAAGTTATAATTTAACGTTTTGCATGAACAAACACGCACTAATTCTCTTCAGGGAATTCTCTCAGGTGCTCAAAGACAAACACAGCCAGGCAGTTTGGTGATGCAAGAAAAGGGATTGGCCTTCAGCTTTATTGTAGAGGTTGTTTAAAAGTCACCTCTCTCCTGGGTTTTGCTGAACAAGCAGTCTGCCTGATAGTGAGTCACACATCTGAAATGTAATTAGGCATCTCTCCTGAATGGCAAGCAGTCCATGAAGACTTCAGTGGCCTCGCTTTGGCCACAGGCAGAATCCTTCTGCCTCTATTATAAGGTTGTGCACCAATCTTTGGTGCCGCGCAGTGTGAACATCTTACCGCGTGGCTGGCTGGTGTTTTTATTTTTAAATTGTGGTCATGCCTGCATCAGTTTGACAACATTTTGATTTAAAGGTCAGTGCCTCACCTCCATTCATGGTGCCAATATTTACGCTGGCTGTGACATTTCCTCATTTAATATCATTTCATGGCTACTCTCCCACTCACCTCATTTGAGTGAGTCTCGCTGTTTATTTCACAGGGTCAACCCACAATGTCACCTTCGCCTTGATGGAGCAGGCGGAACCCGCAGACTAAGAGCATTTCTTTTCAGGTGACACAAACGGGAGCTTCTTCGTGTCATTTATTTGACCTTAACAAAAAACAACCCTGGCATTTCCTCCAACATCAAATCCTTCTCACATAAATGCTTCCTTTTGGTCTCGCTCATTCTCTCTCTCTCTCTCTCTCTCTCTCTGTCTGTCTCTCTTTCTATATCTGTCTTTTTCACACACTCTCTCTAACGTTGAAATAAATCTGTTGTTCTCTTTTGCAGTAAAATTGCATTCATCCCCACCCTTTGATGAAAAGAGACCCACATGTCATTCTATCAAGTCTATGCCTTGAGACAGGGTTTGTGTAGGAGCGGTGAGTCTTGAGTGAATGCGTGATGGGAAATTGGTAGCAGCAGGTCAGGGCTTTTTTGCAATACAATCTGTATGCACATACTACAGTCGGAGAAGCCGTGTTGTAAAGTGAAAATATGTTTACTGTGCAGCCTAGAGAAATAAATGTATGCATCCCCACACAGACCACTACCACAGGACTATAATGGTGTGTTCATATGTGCCTCCTACATATCATTGCACAGGGCACACATGCAATGTTTGTTAGGGGGAAAGCTGTCTCCTTAGTGGTAGTGGTGAATACATTGCCTATCACACACGGCCATTAATATTTTAACAACCATATTTCATCATGTGTATTACTTTCATGTCTCCATGTGCTCTCCTGCATAATTTATCAGATAATTTATCAGCAGTACAGGCAGGTCATTCGTGCCATGCTATCCCCAATCTTGATTTGATTCCCGAGTGTTATTTAAAGGGAGTCATATTTGGTAGCAGAGTGTGTTTAAATATAAATACTAACCACTTTTTCTTCCTTTGGAGCGACACCATGTCTACAGTGGCACACTGTGTAAATAGGTAAATAGTGAGTGTGTTTGCGTATGTGTGACTGTCACTGTGTGCATGTAGTTGTTACTGTGTGTGCATATGAGTGACTGTGTGTGCATGTGTGTGGGTGGGTATCTATGTGTGTGTGTGTGTGTGTGTGTGTGTGTGTTGCCAGGCAGGAGAAAGGAATTTTGGGCTGAAGAGAGGCGATCATGCCAGAGCTTCACGAGAACCCTCTGAGGTTTCACTGACACACATACCAGATGGGCTGCATCGAGGAGAACAGCAACAGAGGAAGGAAGTAATATCCAGAGCCCGGTTGTAGCTGAATATCTGTTGGCCATGTACCACCAATCACAGATCTCCATCTTTTTTTAGATTCTCAGACACTAAGATGAGCACTAGCTTGTGGTGCTATTGTGTGCCTTAGCTTTCCTCACAAATCAGGAAATACAGGGGATCTGGGCAGATCCTTTACAGCAGGCAGAGAGAAGTGGATGCCATTTCACCATCTGAATATATCTGAGGTGTGGCAAATCAGATGAGCGCCTGCAGTGACAAAACTGTCACTCAATGAAGTTACAGCTCATTTAACTGCCTAGGTGCTCATTTAAAAGTGCAAGATTAACACGATGGATTGACACAACGGGCAAGCTTAGTATAATGATGACAGACAGGACTTGAGACTGAATGGACCCAAACAGGTAAACTGTCAGTTATGTCTGCTATTCAATGCAAATGGCAGTTCGATAAGCAAAAACATCTTGCAATATTTATGTTGCAAGTGCAGGCTCTTTGGAGGTCCTGTCTGAATATGAACAAACTGGTTGGTAAACATCAGGTTCGTTTTCTGCTTATCAGCACTTTTTACCGTGTCTGTCCAGGCTTTTGTGTGGTACTTCTGAATAGGTGGAAACTGGCTGTGTAGACTGCAAAGGATGTTATATTCATTCATTTATCACACCAGTTACGAGTATTTTCTTTTTCAGTGCACCGTATCGGTGCAATGAACTGATATCTCTCAATGTTTCCCTATTTGACAGAAACATCTTTCCGACTTAAGTTTAGTAATGCAAAATTCATGCTTGATTTGTAAATAACTTGATTTGATTTGAAAAATCAATTCTCTTTACCGTGTACCAATTTCATTGTCCAACTGACAAAATGAATGGTGACTATAGATTTTTAGTGTGAATATGAGGCCGATACCTTTGAAAACCATAGCAGTCTTAGAGTCTGTTTTGAGGTCAGCTCTGTTCAAAGAGTGGAGAGGAGCGGAGCAGACTGGCAGACTCCTGGATCCAGTCTGTGCAGATGACGGGCAGGACTTAGAAGGACTTAGAGGGCCTAGAAATCCGAGGCCAGCCTGAGACAGTCCTCACCAAATCCATCCTGTTCTACTCCTGGCTTATTTGTGCTCATGCTTATTTGTGTTTATCTGTACATACAAACACAAAGTCTATACTATGTCTAAAAACCTATGTGGTATTTGATAACTGAAAGACATTTCATTACCTGCAAAAGACAGAGTAAGAGTTTTTAATTTGCATCACATAACCTCGGCTAAAATGATAACTTGACCAGGTGGATGTCAAATGCAATAGAACAACTGTCCTCCCACAGAATGTCCACTATCAATGCCTGAGAGAGAAAGTGTGTGTATGTGTGTGTGTGTGTGTGTGTGTTCACATGAGTAAGAGAGAGAGAGAGAGAAAGAGAGAGAGAGGGATAAACACTCTACCTCTAGCTGAGCTCTGTGCGAGAGGAAGAATGGAAGGCTACTCTCACGAGGACTTTTGGAGCAGCAAATTGAGTTTGTGTCTTCTGTGCTGTGAATGTTAATACCCCTGCGTGGATGAGCGAGCCCCCGACAAGAGGATGAACTGCTCGTCCGGCTGCGATGATTAATAAAATAATAGCCGCTGCCACAGCCCATCCCCTGCAAGATCCAAACATGATTTACACCTCCTCTTCCTCTGCACGAGGATAACAGGCCTGGCCCATTGAAAACACCACTGCACATCCATTTTGCAGGGGTCGGATTTATTGCACCCTGCCAGCCAATGCATGCTGAATGGGTTTCACAGCAAACTGAGCCTGAGATTGCTGCAACGGTCAGCCTCTGACCAATCACATCGTCACATTGTTGGTTTTGGTCAAATTTACTGGGCACCTTTTTCTGGATCATATGACACTCTGCCTGCTTCCTTGGTGTTTTCCATGGGTGTGGAAGTAGATCATTGTCTGTTTGTGTGTGTATATATATGTGTGTGTGTGGTATTAAATCAGGAAAATGTCTCATGTCACTGTCAGGTGTCATAACTAGAGGAGCTATGGCAGGTTTCTCTTCTTGCAGGGTAAAGATGAAAGTGTTCCCTTTTATTTTGTTTGTTTGTTTGTTAGTTATATGTGCTGGTAGTGCTTGAGGGGGCGCATGGACTGCCTTGCTCCACTATTTGGCTGTCATTTTGTGTTTGTAATGAGCTGTTAGCTATTGAATCACACAGGCCTGTTGGGGAAATAGTGTCAGTATGCTATTGATTTTTGTCAGGCTTGACAGTGTGTGTGTGTGTGTGTGTGTGTGTGTGTGTGTGTGTGTGTGTGTGTGTGTGTGTGTGCGCATGCGCATGCACACGCACACATGTGCGCTTGCTTGTATATATGTGCGTGCCCATGTACACATGTGCATATGTGTGCACTGCGTTTTTTATGTCAATATGTGTGTGTGTGTGTGTCTGGCCTTTTTGTCTGTTCCTTCCCTGAAGAGGTTGGAGTTGCTCTGTTCCATGTCTGAGCTGTCAAACGACTAGCCGTTTTATATGTGCAGTATGGCTGAGAGTACTGACAGAACACTTGGTCTCGGAGAGTGACAGATTAATTTTCGCTCAAATAGAGCCAGAGCTTTTTGGACAAACATTTTACAGTCTGGAGGTCATCCAAGGAACATGGGGAAGACAGGAGAGGAGCAACAGAAGAGAAACTTTATCGCCACAGTCCAGTTAATTATTTTGTAATCTGTGGTTTTCAAGTGCAAAAGATTTTATGCCACTCCACAGCCCTTTCTCTTCTCTTCCAACAGATAGATGGATGAAACCAAATTACACAGACATACACATACACATACACATACACATACACATACACATATACGCACATATGCACACACATACACACACAAACTCAGAGGAGTCAGCAGGTCAGGCAGCTGAACGGCAGTCTCTTTAGCCACTCATCAAACTACTTCTCTTGGAGTGACCACTGAGCTGTGAAACTAGCCAAAACTGGATAGCCCTCCTCAATCACACACACAGCCTGCACTGTTTATCTTCAAAGTAGTTCTCTATTGCTCTATTGCACTTTTACAGTATGTAGGCATGTAGTGTTACTATGTGTGTGTGTGTGTGTGTGTGTGTGTGTGTGTGTGTGTGTTCACATGAGTGAGAGTGTCTTTACTTGTCTTTACCAGAATTCTGAGTTGAATTCTGATGTATTTTGTTACACCAATTTTAAGATTCATTTACTTATTGAGGAAGAATTATTTGGCTTGTTCAAGTATATTTTGTATTAGATGAAAAAAAGACTGAGGATATTTTACTTGATTAATTATTCATTTCATTATTCACCACATATTAAAATTCGAACGTAAATCATTAAGATAATCACCACTGGTGTTGCCATAGACACATCATGTTTTGTTTTTTTTTTGGTCAATGCCAATGTGACAAATCTTTACACTATGTTTTGTGGCAATCAGTCACAGATTTTCCAAGATATGACCTCACATGATGTTTTGTGACTTTGAGTTACTGTATTGTGTTCCATGCATCAAAATGGCAAAAGGTAGCTTTTATGAGGCTTGGTCTGAACATTACATGTGCCAGCTCCCATGAAGAATGGACAAAATTTGTGGCCTGTGAAATCTAAGCGTTGTTGACAAAATCCAATACTGCCATTATTCCTAAGACAATATCACAAATGTCCATGGGTCATCCTTGTGGTTCTCCACAGTAGCCTATGACTAGGAGGTGCTAGATGATGCAAAATTGTTCTAGGTCCTATGCAGCCAAAGCAGGACATTTGGTTTGGATCTGATCATCAATTTGTTGCTGAGATATAAGCTCATATACATATACCATTTGATGGTTTTACTAAATTTGTGACCTGTAAAAATTGGCATCACTTTCAATAAAATTTGGTATGTTGGATGAAAATAGGACATATGGTTGCATGGATACAGCTCCAGCTTTGACCCATTGGTGGTTCTAGATCACATGACTTTGTGAGCATATTATCTGGTCAGAAACTGGATTGGAGACCACTTGACTTAAGTAAGCACATTTGTCATGTTTCCATCCTTTTGTTGACTAGTTTTGTGGAAATTTGGCTGGTTTCTACACACTAGATTTCTAAAATAAGAAAATATATCTTATTATTTGCATACATATCTTACCACAAATACTTAGAACAAGCAATATTTTCTTAAATCAAGATGTTCTGTTCTCTAAAGTTTTTCTTGTTTTAAGAAATCTTGTGTGCAAGTGCAATTTTCTTTGTGCACTGGCAGATAATTTAGCTTGAAATAAGTAATTTTCTTTCTTCTTATTTCTACTTTTTTGCAGTGTATGACAAAGTCTCAGTCCCTAATTGTTTGAGAAGGCTAATAGACAAAGAATTAAGAATTAGCCAGAGATGCAAGTTAAAAGGAAGATTGCTTCCACATGTCTGCCTCCCCTGGTTCAAAGCCTTCTGGTTGAATTGATTGGTTTCAGTCTGGCCAGGGAACTGTGCTCATTATGACATTGTTTCTTCCACCTGCATTGTCCACTTTCAGTCTTTGTAAGTGTGGCAGTGTGGAGGACCCAGAATGATGATTCAATCAAAGGTCCACCTCTGACATTCTGCAGGTCTCCCATATTCTTTTCTATCTTTATGCTGACATTTATGCGCCAATGAAAACTAGGAAGAGCATGTTAATGCTCTTTTGTAACAAACCATACCTAGACCAAAAGATATGTCTTTCTTGTACACTGAGAGCAATGCCTCTTTCAAGATTCAGAGCTTGCAAACTTTGGATTTTATATAAACATTTGAATCAGTTACACTTCAATTAGAAAATGGCTGATATGTGTGCAACAATACCTTGCTTGTCTTTTCACTCCCTTCTCCTTTTTCTAGAAGACCTCAACAGAAGGTACAGACAGCAGGGCTGTTAAAATGTAGATCCAAGGGTAAATAAATCTGCTCATTGCCCTTATTTACACACACTAAGCTTTTCTCTGGATCTGTTGCTGTTACATAAATTTGCCTCACTAATTATCCTTATTGTGAGGCAGGCAGGCAGGCAGGGGGGCAGGCAGAGAGGGAGGGAGGTGGCGGAACTGGAGACCTTAGGCAAGCACTGCTAGATTGGCCATGCACTGTGCTGTGCTGTGCTGTGCTGGGCTCTGCTCTGCCGTGAATAATTCAGCAGGCAGCTTTAGGGTTTTATAGTCCCAGGCACTACCTGCCCATTATATGTCTCTCCAGCAGCGCCAGTCACAGAGGAGCATCAGCAGACTGGTCTATGGTTCAGCAGTGCCAGTCAGACATGGCGGCCTGGGTCCATGATTGCTATAGGTGTTACTGTGCCCACAGAGAAAAGATGACATAGATGAGAATATCAGCCTGTTTACAGGCTCACAGTCTTTGAGGTGACCGAGAGATCACAATTAAACAAAGGTCTTCCATGAATAACTGAATATCTCTGAAGACTTCATGCTGTAATTTCCCATAGGAAATTATAATTACAGCTCCCCTTCTGATATTGTATAGGTATCATTTGTGTGAATGTGAATGTTGTCAAAGGGTGTAGAAATGTGAGTTTGTATATATTGGATTGAGGTGCTACAGTGGCCTGTAAGGTTCAAACACGGCAAAGGGGAACTACAGGCAGAGCAGCACAGATGTGGGGGGGGGGGGGGGGCTGGAAGCTGCTTCCCTGATTCATTATAAATACCTGACCCCAAGGGTGTGTCTGTGTCAAGGTTGCAGAAGGTGGTGTTGGTGATGTGGGCCTGTGTGTTTGTATGCGTTGCTAAAAGAGCATTTGGGGATCAAAATAAACAAGCCCTGGAGCTGTCCCCTCTGCCTTGGCACAAGATTAATTTGGCACTAGGCAGATTTGAGAGCCGAGAGACTGCTAGCTAACAGCTCCCTATGCCCCAGTAATGTGCTCTGCAGTTGTGTTTGGGTGCAGGTGAGCATGAGAATTTGCTGTGTGTAATATTTAAATGACGAGCAGGGAACATTATTCCCACAGGTGAGAGAGCCAAGTCTGAAAGGAAGGAAAATTAGATTTTTTTTGTATTGTATGCTGAAGATAATATAACAAAATGGAACTGGGGAAAACTAGTGTGTGGCCTCCAAAGACCATTCTAATGGTGTCCTTTCAAAACAAGATTCCCTGGGCTGTATTAGAGTACTACAAAACAATTTCCACACCATCTACTGTCACATAAATGGCTTTACTGGGTAGCTTTCAACATAGACTAGCAGATTAGATTAGATAGTAGAACTAATAGATGGGCTCATCCAGCATATGGTGCAGTAATTTGATATCCAGTAGTGGGCCACATTAGTGCTCCCATGAATACAGAGTAAACAGGTACAGGGGAATGGAGCTGATTTCAGGGCCAGATGTCCAGCATTAGTGTTCTGGAACTCCAACTGAAAAGATATGCATGGAAAACCCTTGCTGAACCCGTCACAGAGGATGCTGAGATTCAAATGTGATTAATAGTTTTAATAAATTAATTGGTAGTTTGCGCTCTTAAAATGACTATTATGCAATTTTTTGGAGTATCATGATATTCAGAATATCATGATATTCAGCTGTTTATGCTTCATTATATCATTATTATTATTATTATTATTATTATTATTATTATTATTATTATTATTATCAGCGACACCTGAGAGAAATAAAATGTGTGAGAGAAATAAAATAAAGTTGAACTGTAGCACCCAGCAAACACAAGTTTAGTGGAAGATAGGTCTCAATGAGCTGCATCCAACAAGCCCTCCACCTCCCATGTGCATAGCATAGCCATGGACATAGCGCCAACTACTGACACACAAAATAGCAATATTTTGGAGTAATTACCATCAGTGGGTCACTTCAAACTCATTGGGCATAGAACTTCACTGGGCTCATCTGTCCTAAGCTGGTAACGCTCCAGCAAGAACTGCTCAAGGAGACGTATCCAATGAGCCCTCAACCACACTTGTGTGGTGTAGTGCCAGCTATTGAGAAACAAATATTGGTCAAATTGGCTGTTTTTTGGGGAGGAAGAAAATTTCAGTCTACGGTTTTGGGGACACCAACATATGAGGTAATGAAACTTGGTGGCCATGTAGCCCTATTTGACTCATTGTATGTACGCTATTTTGGTGTACCAGGATATCTTTACCCTTTGTGCTTGATAACACAAAGCATTATGTTAAACAAGGAATTAACAAGTTAACAGTATGTATGTGTGTTGACGTGTGTAACTCATAGAGGCAAATCTGTAAGACTTGTGATTCAAAAGATGTGTCAAGAGTATGAATAGATATTCATTTTCTTCAGATGACACATGCAATAATGTGTGACGGTCATATTATCTAGTTACAGCAAAAAGCCCCCAAAGTTATTTCGTTAAGAGTGTCTAGATCAATCTTTCAAAAGTAAAGAAATTGCTATGTACACTACACCATCCAAAAATGCATATTTTTCTGAAGAGCACAAATATTTTGACACATCAGATTTTATTTAGCAGAGATCTATTGAAACTTGTGACTGTGTAAATAGCAGGCTTGTCCTTCCTCCCATTCAGACAGAACAGGTTCTGCCCTTTATAGTATTCCACTTAGTTTTGATTCCGGGGGCATTTTTCAGCAGCCTGGGGAGTCCTGTTGAGAATCACTTGAGGACAAAAGAGCTTTGCCGTCGGAGATTGCAAATGACCGCTCTCTCAACCAATTAATTTGTTCCCCACTTTTCTGGAGAGGCAATCATAATTCCCTGGTAAAATGGCTTCCATTATGATGACATTGATATCTTATTCATATCACTTGAGAACAAGAGAGTTGAGGGTAATGGAGACAAAGAATGGACAACTGTTTTATCTTCTCTTGGTTGAATATGGAAAGACTGGTGCATAGCCTCAAAGCCACAGTGGACCCAAAACAATTGTTGCTCCTCCTTCATATGGAAATCATGGACTTTGAAATGGCCACAAAAAAATGGCCAACTAGATCACAGACACTGACTCAGACTGTGATGCTTACTATCCCTCTGATCTCTAGGCCTGTAAAATATTATTTTCCATTCCAAAGTGGCATGCCTTCCATGACTACATTGTAGAATTATCAGTCCCTGATGTTCTCGAGCATTGAGAACCTTGTTGATGGACACAGAGGGTACAAAGAATGTTTGTGAACCAAGCACTTTAGTTTTTGATAAGCCTGAGACCCTTAAAGGCATACCAGACTGTCACCGATTTCCTTTAAAAATAGCAACAACATTGTACATTCTCACCAATCCATGTGAATTTACTTGTGAACCAAAAGAACAGGAACCAGAAATGATCATTTTTATGCGTTGCGTTGACTAACAAGCCGGTAATAAATGCGATTTGGATTTAATTTACCTTCATTTACCTGCGACCTGATGTCACAGATAGACAGTAGAGGTGGGCAATAGAGCCCTCATACCCCTCTGTAATGAGCTATTTAATCATCAAAGTGCCTATGAAGCTGATAAATTTACCTAAAAACGTCGCCTACTGTGCTTTTAATAGCTTCAGTGCAAGTGTTTTGCTTTAACAGCGAAGAAGGTAATCACTCCATTCATTCAAGCTGATGTCACCTTTAATTATTTGCTCTTTAAACAGTCTATTTTTTGTGCAACAGAGGCATTAGGAGGGAAATTCCAGGTGGCAACTACGAGCTCCAAAGTTTATGACAACTTTGATCTGATGCCATTGTTTTAGTGCGAGTGCACTGACCACTTCGCTAAGCTTAATAAATGGGATGGAAATACAGATGGGAAGCTTTTGAAAGGAAGACGTCTCCAGAATTGCTAAGACAACAAGGCTGGCAAACATACAAGACCGGTGCAGATAGGTGCTGTCTCTGCTTTGCAGCCAGACACTTTTGTTTGGTTGTTTTTTGTTTTTGTTTTTTTCGAAGGCCAGTCATTGAAAAGAGCTGTAAAGTTGTCTAAGGCTGAAGAATAGGAAAACAAAATGGCTCTCAGACTTGGGGTCATGTTTGAGGGTCAGGATTGATGGAGAAATGTGAAACCTTGTCATTGTGTTTCTGGAGTGGTACTTGTTGGTGTATCTGTATCCCATACCTAACCCATTATGACTGTAGACAGGTGAGTGGGTCAGTGATGGCAGACACTAACTAGCCACACTACTCCACTCTAGTGTGGAACTTTCTAAATTCACAATACATGTGGATTTGCCGAAGGATAGAAACCAGTGATAATTTTACATTTTTATCAGCCACTATGACAAATCCCCTGTATATAACATAAGGAATTTAAAACCTTTCTTGTGTATGTCTGAAACTTCGTATTGTGATAAAACATCTTGGGGCTTAATTTGAAAGTGGAGCATTTTTCAGTTCTCAGCCTATTCTAAGACTAATTTTCTTTCACTTTCCTTGTAAGTATTCAGTATTCATGCACACAGTCACAGATTAATGCCATGCTAATACAAGTCCTTTTACCTTTCCCGAGGCACCATAAATACCATGTATCAAGAGAGGTCTGAAGCCTGTCACAGCTACAGGGCATGTTTTTTCACAGTTCAAAAAGGAAGGATCTGGGCAATGATTAACTAACTGAATCGGCAAAGAGGATGAACATTTTTGAACACGACCCAGAGTCGCTCATTAAAACTGCGATGCCTTTTAATATCAGGGACGTAATCCCAACCCAAAAGGCTGCTGTCTGCCAAGAGCAGCTGGCCTCCATCACCCCTACCCTCCAGTAGGTAATTAATGCCTGATGAGTTGATTTGCTGCAAACACCAGACTTGTATGGAGCAGTGCCTGCAGTATCCTTTCCATCTAGGAGCTCAAGTGAGATTATTGTGCAGGGCAATCCATGAGTGAGTGGGATATGGCATTTCCTATTGACAGATAAAGGAATGGCGGATAAAGGAATGGATCACTGGTCATTCTATATGGGATCTAAGGAATCCCACTTGAGTGGATAAGTATGTTTCTTTGTTTTCATTTGTTTACATAGGCCGGTAACACTTCAGATTACAACTCATGAAGTACTGAAGACATAACAAAAAGTATCAAAGGACAAATTATAGAGAACGACCTGAAAGTAGTTTGAGTGCTGCCTAAACTACTTCTGATAAGATTGGCTGCATCACAAATCATAGGGATATTACACCTGCACTAGTGCAGTGCCCGTACAAAAAATGTAGCCTATTCCAGGAAACAGGTAGCACCGTGACATGCAGGTAGGTCTGTGTTGGATCTGTGATGATGTGCAGGCCTGTGCAGTTAGAATAGGCACTTGTTTTTTGAAGGCTACAAAGACTGTAAAAATTTACAATAAGCTAAGGTAAAGGTAAAGAAATGTTGCGTTCTATGCACTGAATAGCCTATAGCAAAGATAAAATGTGCATATCATTAAGGTGAGACATCTTAATTGAATCAATTACACTGGTTCAGTACTGCACTGAGAGTGTGTGAGAATGGAGAATGGCCACACAGAGCGACAGAAGGCAACACTGTCTTTCTAGCAAAGTGCAAAAGTGTCTGGAACCCCTCAACTGGTATACGTTTCCTTCGTCATATGCTTTCTGTGAACATTAAAAATGCCGGGCATGCCAGAGCCCACTGTTCACTAATTGGCCTGCCTACAAATTGTCAAATAACACCAAGCTTTTTGAGAGATCCCTTACTGTGCTGTACCGAAATGTAATAATGAGCTGAAGCACTAGCCTGGTTATCGAAGCAAAAATGCAAATCTCATATATACTCAAAGGTGTGTGTTATTTTGAGAATAGAATGTTTATCAGAGTGGATGTGCACTTTGGCGGCAGGTAATGTGATGGAGTCAGTTTGCCTCAGGTAACCGCAAAGCTGAAAAACTGTGCATTTGCAATTCCCTGAGTAAACATAAACCATACTTTTAACAACAGTAACGGTATACAGTAAACACATTGCATTGTGTTTGTCATTGCATCTTCTCTCAGAAATACCACTGTATTGGTTTGGAGATTTCTGCTACACTATTCAGACTGTCTGAGCATGCCTGTAAAGTTGCAAAAAATTGTGATATGGCTAAGCCTTCCCACTTGGCCTATGTCTGCCAATAAACACCCTGTCCACAATGAAGAATTTTCACTGAATACTGCATTTGGGATGCAGTGCAGTGCAGTACAGTGCAGGCTAATCCACCTTTCCTTTCATGTTCTAAGTGTGGGACTAAAAGGTACCAATTACATGGTCACTGAACCCCAGTGTGACTACACGCTGAGTCTGCTCCGGCTCTGATCAGCACTCTGCGTGTGGTGGTGTAATGATGCAGATTGACGCTTTATTAGTCACTGATTACATGGCTAATCTGGACAAGTATGGGAGCCCAAGTGGCTTATGGGTGGGAGTGGGGCATGAGTCCCTCTTCCGGGCGCTGCAGAGACGTGATGGCAGATGGCAGGAGGGGCAGAATCTCAGCAGCTGCCCTCCAGAGGATTTTAGGGTTAAATTGGAGAGGCCGGAGACGACTAATCCCCCTCCAACCACCACCACTGGCAAAGAGCTTCCAGCAGATCTGCGTAATACGCACACATACAACACTATTTAGCTCACACACCCCAGGAGGGGAGGTCAGGGATCACTACAGTAGCTGGCCTTCTTCACTTTGTTCTCTTTGTGGAGGAAGGTCTCCAAGCAAAGTCATAAATGGCAATCAAAATCACCTACTGCTAACAATATGACACCCTAGAGGAGTTCTCTGAAGTACCATCAGTGATAAACAATTTGCTATGTTTTTATGACAGTATTCAAAGAGCTGGTGGGTGGTAAGTGTCTGATGTTGTGTAATGGTTGAGAGCACTGGTGAGTGTGAGTAGACGTCTGATGACGTCTGAAGATGTCTGCATCATCACAGCAGTGTGTTTATCACTGAGGGCTCATTGAGGTGGAGAGAGCTCAGACTCTGTAATCTTAGGTGCACATGTGTGGGTTTCAGTGCCACCCTTGCTCCGACAGAGCAGCTCAAAGATCAGTGGAGTTTCAATAATACTACCATACATTCTCATCTTTCTTTCTCTCTCTCTCTTATTTTCATTGTGTCACACTAACATAAAATTCAAGTGCTAAAACTTGTAGCTACTCTGGTTTTGGGAGTAGATTTCACAGAATCATGTCATGCATGGAATCTCCCTAGATGAGACATAAACCTCAACACAGCTAATCGTAAGCTGTTCAAAAGAATACAGGCCACTTCCCAATGCCATTGTTTTTTTCTCACATATTTAGGTTTGGACTATGTGATTGTGAGTTTGTCCTATGCTGTGGCACATAGGTCATGTGACAGAGCATTCAGAGGATCACTCCAGACTCACATGTCCACCATTTTCTCTATGAGCTGACTAATGTTTTTGCAGGGTCAGAACCTGGACAAAGCACATCCCCACCACCACCACCACCACACATGCCTTTTCAGTCGCAACCCACATTAATATTTATCACGCAACTTGACAAATGTCATGCTAATTGCAAATGGATATTGTATGTGTTTTTTCCTCCACAGTAAATCCTCTTTGCCGTGGAAAATGAATGAGATTTAATTATGCCATCTTTTTAAAGTGCCCATTGATTAATTCATCACAACGGCAGAAGCTTCAATTAAATCAGCTGTAATTACCACAAAAATAATTACAATAATCATAATTACAGCATGACAATGATTTTTTGACCCTTGACTCAGTTTCTTACTAAAGTACAAAAAAACTTTTGTTATTGCATGTTCCTGTTCATTTCACCAGTTTTGATAAATGAAAACTTCTGTTGTGTCTCAGCAGGAGAGAAGAACACAGTGGATGCCACTCTCTTTTAGGAAAAGTCAAGTTGATGTCTTAATGGTGTTTGGAGAACTGCACTTCCTCCACAGGTTGGAGCAAGCAAACAATTACTAATGCTTTCATGACAGGTTGTTGTTGAACAGGCGTTCTCTCTGACTTTGGCATTGGTTTAGCGTCAGGCCAGTATAGTTTCCAGAAAGGTCAGTTGTGAGTACCATCAGTTCTTAGGTTGTATGTGGTTATAGCCTAGAACAGTTGAATGAGAACACAGGACATACTGTATACTATACGTATTTCCTTGATCAGTCTTCATTACTGTAAACACATCTCTCACATTCTCCTGTCCTGCATGTCCTTTCATGTCTCTCTTATTTGGCCTGGCTAACATTATGTAATCCATTCAGCCGTAAGGGGTGCAACATAAGCCCTGCTTCATACACATTTGTCACACACAGAGCGGTGAGATCACCTGGTCCATGTGAGCTGCTGGTGAGGTGGCTCAGACAAAGTATAGGAGCAATAGTACAATTCCCACCCATCATTTTGAATAAAACATGGCTTCCATCAGCCTTTGATCTCCTGTATGATCTCAGTGAAACCCCATCGCTGGATTATCCTCAAAAAGAGGGTGGATTTGTCTGTTTCTCCTCTACTTCTGTGAGTCTGCCTTTCTGTAACTCAAACTAGATAGCACGATGATGCCAAACCATTGATCTGAATTTGGTAGATTCCCTCTTACACTTCATGCATCGTCTTGTATGTCCAGTTTGTGTTAGTAATCCTAGCACTGTGGCATTGTTGTGGTGTGATTTACTGCCTTCTCTGCGGCACTTATCCACCGGATTAGACAGAGGATGAGGATGAGGTTAAATGTAGGTTAGTGGTGAAGAGGAGTCTTTATGCGGCCTTTGGCACAATGGTGTAGAACATGTTTACCCATGTGTTCAAGGGGTAGAGATAATCGTTTTCATTCGATCATGTCCCCTTGGATAACTACAAATTATTTGGGCTTTAGAGGAGGCTTCCTCTGTCTTAAATCTAATGTCCTTAACTTGAACCTTCGCAGATGGCAGACCTCATATATGGGTGGTAGCTGAAACCAAAATAAATATATTTGGGAATCCTATTATTTATTTATTTATTTATTTAGTCTTGCTGTTTTGAGCAAGAGTGTCAACAGAATAAGGTCTTTGGAAGGACAGCAAATATATACTGACAAATAAAAACAAGCATGCCAATAAAGAAGGAAGAAACCTGTATGTGAGGTGTAGCATAAATAAAAAATCTCCACTTCCATGTATCTTTCATTTGTTTGACAGGGAAGTTCACCTCCCTCTTTTCTGACTCATCCTCTCTCCTCATTGCTATTCTGTGCACTGTGGATCACTAACTGGCTCAGGCTAAAGTCCTCAGTATGGATGTGAGTATCTTATTCACTTTGTAGTAGTCCCCGCAAACAAGGGGATTTCACTAGGACATCTGCAGGTCATGCAAGCTAAACGCCATCAATTCCTAAAGGCTCCTCAACCATGTTTCCCCATTTGCTGAACTTAAGGAAATGCATTTCAGCACTGCAAAAAGGAGGGAAAGGAGAGCTATTGGAGAATTCACATGAAATTGGACACAGTTTAAAAACCTGTCAAGGCTTGTTTCACTGCACGTATTGCAGTGGCGTTGTGTACTTGCCGAAACTCAGGTGTTTCACAGTGGCGGCGGCTGCAGCGGCAAGTGTGAAATCAGCTGAACAGGTGGGTGAAGGATCACCGCCCTCGCTGATCCCTGATTACCAGCAGTAAGCCTCACCAATGCTCGTCTCAGCCGTTCATCTGTGGCTGTCGCATTCGCCCACCATGCACACTGCGTACACTGATCGGTCGCCAAAGAGGATTCACCTTCACTAAGGATGCAAAGGAATCCAGGCTAATCTTTTTGGGAAAGAGCAGATTGCTTGACCAGTCATATGGTGATGAGGTCCTCTGACTGGAGAAAAGTCACTGGGGCAACTCATGGCTCGGGGGTGGGAAGGGACACCAGCCTCAATTGTTCTTTAAAGCTGCACTAATGGCATTGCAAATTGGTACTTCTGGGCTTATGGGGAGAGACACCTTAACAGAAAGGGTGCTGCTGAATTTCAGTTGTCATGTTTTCAATCTATACTCTTGTCTATATGTTGATACCTAGCTATAGTATATTTTGGAATATGTACAGTGACATGCAAGAATGGACACCTGAAACATCTAAATAAAAAGTTTATTAAACTATCTGTTGTCTGAAAGCACAACATGCTTGTGTAAATCTCTGAGCATTTTAATAACAAGTGGCAATGTATTACTCAAATGCAAATTAAGCCTTGTCCCTAAGGTGCTGCACAATATGACCATCAGTATCGAAGTTTGTTGTCAGCAAGCAAGTTATTTCTAGTGACTTTCCATTATGTGTGCAAGTACAGTTTAATGATACTTCAGTTTGATTCCTTGCACTCTCTTGTCTGCTTGTTATATTCTCCCAAAGAGGGGCATAAAACTTCATCTTTCATGCACAAAGGAGGCTATAGGGAGAGGCAGAATGAGTATGGGAGGAGAGAGCAGAGGGAGAAATGCACAGTGAGAGAGAGAGAGAGAAAGGGATGAGAGAGAGCAGAGGGAGAAATGCACAGTGAGAGAGAGAGAGAGAAAGGGATGAGAGGTATTATTAATGTCAGGTATTATTAATGTGTTGCTTAAGGTGATTCTGGTAGTGATGATGGTCATTTTGAGTGGGGCTGCATAAATCATACCTGGGACTGTCAAATCTAAGTGGTGTGTGTATGTGTGTGTGTGTGTGTGTGTATGTGTGTGTGTGTGTGTGCTGAGAGAGAGAGAGAGAGAAGGGAGACAGAGAATGGAGACCTCTAGGCAACTGAAAGAACATAAAATACAGAATTGAAATGAGAAACAAGTCTTTATTTTAGCCGATTTCTTACTTCTGAAAAATCACAACTTCTTTGACGCTCTTCATTTTAAAGAACTGCTTTTGTGTAAAATCCCATTAATTATTCCTTTATTAAGACTTTAGTGTTCATAGACATTACTCTTTCTTTTCATTTAAGTCCTAATTTGTTCAGACATGAGTACAATATATTCCAATCCTCCCTCATTAAATGTGCCAGTCTTGTAGGTGGGATGAACTTGTTATTTTTGATGGAGTTAATAGAGCATAATTGTGGAGAATATGACAAAACAATTGCCATGGGATGCTGGATTGTAGGTCGTAATTTGCATTCAGACTGATTATTAGGAGAGTGCTGTGCCCTCTGGGGCTCTCAATACCCTCCTCCTCCAATAAACACTCCCAAACTCAAAGGAAAGACAAGGCACTGTTTCTCAATCCTTAACAAGAAATGGCTGATGTAGCCTGGTTTTGCCATACTCGCTCACTTTCGATTTCAACACTATCGTCATCATCCCTTCTGGCTGCTGATTGGTTCTGTCGTTCTGGTGTTTGATGGAAATGCTATTATTATGTATTATTCAGTGACAAGCTAGGAGCTCAGTGGGATGAAAAGGAGTGGAGATAGCTGAATCCTCGGGCCGAGTGAGGCTATGGCTGAAGTTGCATAAACGCTGTAAAAATGTAAAATTTCCACTGAAACATGTCCAGGTTATGTCTCTGAACTGTGTCAATGGCCTGGAAAGGGTTACAAGTCCATGAACACTGAACTAGACAGATGAAGGATTAGACTATTAGAGCTTATTACAGCAGCAGGAGCAGCAGCAGCACCAAGGGCAGGCTATTGTCCACTGTCTCACTGATACCACGGTGACCGATTTGGCCAGCATGCGGCAACAGCACTTACTGCAGGCAAAAGCATATCCATCACTAGGATTAAGCACTGTTATTCTGAGGAAACATCTATATCCGTATCCCTTATCCTTCGCCACACCCCCAACCCCACCTCACCCCAGCCCTCCCTCACCCTCCCATTTAAGCAGGGTGGCATTTGCTGGCAGGTGTGCTTTTTCTCGTCTGAGATAAAGACATAGCAGCTATGAATCATAGGATGCTGTGTTCTCGTGCTCGTGGTAAGCTGAGAGATATGATCGCCTCTCAAAACTAAGGTCGGTGATATCCTTCAAACACAATACGCATAAGCCTGCAGTCTGAGCAAGCCAGAGTCTGGGTGCTTAGAGTCACATTATTTCACACAACAAGTCACCTTATTTCACAACGTGATGTGTCCAAGTGGGTTTGACAGCAAAGGTTAAATGAGTCAGTGACTAGCATTCATATAGACTGGAAATTATTTTTAAGACCCCCAGGACAGACACTCACAGACCCCCTTCCAGTATAAAGGAAGGTCAGGGCAGCTCACCTTTAGCCTTTTAGCAAAACTTCTGTGTATGGCACTGAAATGCCGGCCTGTCAAGAGCTGGACCTTACTGTCCTGACCCGGCACCTCAGGGATAATTTTCTTCCAATTAGTTAAATGTCAAATGATTTGTGTGATTAATGAGGACAAGTCAAGCTGTGCTCAATTTGGACGTTAGGTTCTATTAGATAGCCATCAAGGCCTGAGTGTTATTGATGGGCTTCTCTCTTCTCACATGTGAATTCATGATGTGTTATGCAGGATATGGCAGGAGTGGAGAAGACTGTTGAATAGAGTTACTGTGATTCACACAGAATGAATTCATGGTGGCGCTTTTAGTTGGTTTATATCTGCATGCATCTATATTTTCTAATGTCCTAAATTACCAAATTTAAATTACAGTGTTATATATATTTTAGGGCTGATATAATGGAAACAAAAGCTAATTTTCAGACAATTCACTCTGCACCTTGCAGGCTTCCTCAAAGCACATTTTCTCTGGTCTGTAACAGATGTGTGGTTGGTTGTAATTTTGGTTTTAGAATAAACACAATGGCTAATTTTAATCTCTCTTGATGTTTTCTGTTTCCTTTTGAGAGGGTGGGGTGGTGGGCAGGGTTTATCATGGTAATCCCTTCTCCCTGGGCAGGAGGGGAAGTGGGTTCCTAAATAAGTGCCAGTCCGTCTGCTGTCTGTCACACAACACAAACACAAACAGCCTCATGACACAGTTTACTTTGGACTGTTGATTAGACAGACATGCACACACAAACACACACACACACACACACACACACACACACACACACACACATCCCCACCCCCCACCCCAACTAATAACTAATTATTGTCACAGTGGGGAACATGGAAGCACACATACATGCATTGACAAACAACATATGCACATTTCCATTAACTAATTAATATTAATTATCCAATGAAATTCCCTAAAGGGAAATAAACACACACACACATGCACGCACACACACAGTTTATCTATAACAACAAATTCTGAAACATAACAATTTAAACTTCATTACTTTTACAATTAAAGAAAACTAAAACCAACCCCAAAAACAAAACAAAGAAAGAAAAAGCCAAATACAAACAGTCAGAGATAATATTGTCTGGAATGTATGGTGCCATGGTGCTGTCAATAACAGAATGGTGCGGAGGAAGCGGCTGGTCTAATCCATCAGAGGAGGGGAGGGAGGTGCAGAGTTTAATTTTCTGATTATTTTCTGTATAGGTCTTGGGCAGACCAGAGGCAAACATTATTACCAGGGCACACAATCAGGATAATGAGCCAGTGAGGAGTAGGAGCCAACATCCAGCTCCCAGACCATGCTGTCTCTCTGGGAGAGCTCTTTTTGTCATCAGTGGCCCACACAGCACCCTGCAATTAGGAATCACGCACAGTAACTCTCCCAGCACACACACACACACACACACAAACAAACACACACACACACACAGTCAATGACCATGCAGCGGACCAGGCAGCTCTTCACAGGCTGTGTTCTCTGTGAACCTGTTGGCCTCCATGTCAGAGGTGGAGCTCTGACAAAAGCTGGCTCTGTGTGTGAGGAGACCTAAAGAGTTGATGAATGAGCTCCTCAATTAGAGACGGCCCGGCCGCCCTCAAGCACATCAGGAACAGCGGCAGATGTATGGCACTGCCTGCTAAAAGCACAAGTCTTCATTCTAATTCATGCAGTATTTGTTCCCACCGAAAGCAATCCCACATCCACATATGAGGTGACACTGGTAATAAATTTTACAATCCTGTGTATCTTTGCTTATTTGAATCTATGAATGAATTATGGAAATACCTGCGCACATCTACAGACATGCATTAACACAACTAAATATTATGCATCACAACTCACAGTGCATAAATATCCGTTTATGATATTGCAAAATAAGAGGAACATTCTCATCATAATAAAAAAAAGAAATAAATAGTATGATTATGATAGTCTGAAAAAAACTACACCAGTGCAATAAATAGATGGCCACACCTGTGCACACGTCTGATGAGTGTTCCTCCTGCTTTGACGCCTTGCTGAATGTGAGCTCACTCAGGGTTTCTCGCTGTCTACACACAAATGGCAAACACAGTGATGTGAAGCTGGATGAGATAAAGGCAGTGACAAGGCAGGCAGTGAAATTCACAGAAATTAATTTTGTTTATTAAAGTGTACTCTTTTGTTTATTAAAGTGCGTGCCTGTGTGTGTGCATGTTTGTGTGTCTGTGTACGTCGGTATGTGTATTCTGTTTTTCCTTCATTGGCAAGGAAAAACAAAGCAAATGTACTTATACATTTCATACACAGAGGTATTTGTATTCCATACACACACACACATTTCCCTATGGGCAAGGGGGGGGCGAAGTAGAGGTCTGGTGAACTCAGGGTTCAAAGGGTCACTTGAGGTCAGAGCACCTGTGTGTGCCCCTTGAGCCGGGGTGTTTCATAAGCGTAGTGCTGAAGGATCCTCCACCTGAGACTCCAGCAGCAGCAGCAGAATCCTCCTCCACACCCTCACCAACATCCATCAGTCAGAGATGAGGTCTAGAGCGAAGGTCTACTGTGCAGACCAGACACAACCTGTCAACAGGACTGAAAAGATGCCACTGATAGAACAAGAGCACTAAAGAATACTTCTGCTTTAGCCGAGTAACATTTATTAGCTTCACAAACCCCTTTGATGTATCTGAGTCATTAATATATGTATGTCCTGAAAATCTGAAATACTATTATAATTATAAAAGTTTAGCACTAGTTAGGACTCCATCAGACAGACAGTGCTGCCTTCCCCCTTTTCCACTTTTGCCATTTTTTTTTGTTCACCTCTTTGCCCTAGCATTCATCTTCAGAAAACTAACAGGGGAAATTGAGGGTAGGTCACTGACTGGCTTGTGTAAGCCTATTAGCATTTGAGTGAGAGAACCAGCACTGTCTGAACTCTTGAGGTCTGGTTGTGCATAGAAAGGAGCCATAAGCGAACCTGATTGCAGCGACTTGCGCACACGTTCTGCAAGAACTGATTTCGGGACTGAGCAAGTGAGTGACAGGGCAGTCACAGTACCGCTGCTCAGAGGGAGACTGTCCCTCCATGGCAGGTTCCCCTGTGGAGACCCCGGAGAGAGAGAAGGGGAAAAAGCAATATCAAGCATGAGAGGAGCAACACAGAAATTACAGCTCCAGACTGTTGCCCAAGAGTAGGCAGCACTCAATCACCACCACCATCATCACCACCACCACTACCTCTAAGCTCCCTGGCCTCCTTCCTCCCTACCCACCCATCCATATCACAAAGATTGCACTTTTAATCTGAGCCGCACAGGTGCATGGAGCACGGCCGTGGTGGAAAAGGAGGCCATAGTCCCTTGCTCTGTATTTCACTTGAGTTTCACAGCTCCAGGAGCTTAAAAGAACAGAGCACATTACTCCAATTCTAAGTTCCCTTCACTGGCTCCCAATAAGCAAGAATTACCTCTCTGATATGTTCAGCAGTATAACACAATTAGATCTCTCAGATCGCAGCAAAACAATTTGCTGGTAAAACCTGTCATTAGAACAAGGTGTGATGAAGCTGCCTTTAGCTACTATGCAATTCAGCTATGGAATCAACTCACAGAGGACATCAAAAAGGCTCCAACAGTTGGCAGTTTTAAATCAAGACTAAAGACCAAGCTTAGATCCTTTCTGCTAATTGCTGTATCTTAATTTAAACTTTAATAATTTATTATTTAACTATTACTTAATTTCTTTACTTTTTTCTGTTTTTATCAACTATATCATTTATTACTTTAATTTTATTACATTTCATCACCTATGTTTTTATGTTCTATTTTCAATCACTTTTTTTTCTCACAATCGCATGCTTGTAACGAGATCTGGTTTGGTTGTGGGTTTGAGCTCTGTTCTTTGCTGCGGAAAAAGTGTTTCCACCAGCGGAAAAGGTGGTTCCACAAGTGACGGGTGTCACAGTTTGTTGGGTAAAGTTGACTCAGTGAGAATTAACACAAGGTACTTAGTTGCTCCAGAGGTTGTTCTGTGTTTAGTTGGTCTAACAGTAAGACCCATAATTGGACTACTTACTGTCAGAAGATCTAACTGTTACACTGATTATTTTCCACTGACTGTCACTGAAGTCAGAATCAGCTCTCTGAACATCAAGGGAGATTGCTGGTCTTTGGGTTTAGGTGTTAAAGATGTTTGTAACACATGCAGATTTTGTCTGATGTGGGTTTGAGCTCTGTTCTTTTCCATGGTAAGGTGGTTGATTAGTGGTCTACAGCTTATTTTTCAATGATCATTTTGTTCATTTTACCTACTTTGTTTTCTTTTTTTCCAATCATTTTATGCTATTTTATTTTCTATTATTCACTATTCTTTCCTTTATCTTTGTAAAGCACATTGAACTGACTATGGAATGCACTATATAAATAAATTTGCCTATAAAATCCAGTAGCTGCTCTCCAGTCACAGATGTTTGCACACATAAAGGACTGGACACGGCATGCGCTCATGCATACAGCCGTGTCATGTCACAGTGAGCACACGGGGGGATCTGCAGCAAGCTGGTCTCAAATTTGTTTCTCTCTCTCCAGAGCGGTCTGAGAGATAAACTTATGAGAACAGACTGTGTGTGCAATGTGGAAACCAATTCAGAATAGCGTGGAAATTATATGTTTAAGTGTGGGTCATTTCCACTGTTGTCTCCGTGCTGTCTGCTTTCTCTCTCACTCTCTCTCTCTCTCTGCTCTCTCTGCTCTCTCTTTGTCAGTGTTCTGCAGCTGGCTGAAAGAACAGCCCCAAGCTCTAACTGAGGTCTTCTCTGGAGAGAATTCCTGTCCACTAATTTCACTAATGACAAAAAATGAAGCCTGACTCTAGACAGAGCATCTACAGTGAACAGGCATGAGCCGATTTCATGATTGGTGTTTTATGCAAGGTAATTGTTGGAAGGTTCAAGGTTTAGAGTTTTGAAAGGTATTTGGAATCTTATTACTCATGAGTACAGCTGGCACAGTGGTAGTGACATAGCTTAGATGAAATAATGAGAATGTGAGACAGACAGAGAGAAAGGCAAGGCGTCACAATGCAGAAGAAAATACAGTTTTGTGCTTCCTGTTTTATGAGGTATTTGGACGATCCCACTGTTGGACAGGCAGGCCCATAAAGCACTTCTGGTATGCGGTGAGTGCCCATTAGCGGTCCCCGCTGGGCACAGGGAGGAAAGCCGGTGGTGTTGGCCACGGCCATGCCGGACACTATTGGACAGCAGTGGACAGCTGTGGGAGGGTGCTCAGTTCTGGAGGTGTGGGTCCAGTCCAGGGGCATGTTGCCCAGCTGGAAGCCTCACTCTCCAAGTTTGTTTCCACTACAGCCACTGCCCTTCTGCTTCCACTGCAACCAAGACAGAACTGCAGCAGACACCGGCTTCATTCTAGATACTTGATCACCTTCTCTCCCCCTCTCTCTCTCTTTGTCAGTTCAATTCAGTTTAATTCAATAGATCTTTATTGCCATAAACATTTCAATAAAATTATTGCCAAAGCTAATTTATATACATAGAAAAACTTTAAACATAGAAAGACAATTACATATACATTAGACTCTAATGCAAGGTGAGTGAAAAAGTGAGATGTTACTCTTTCTCCACTTACTTTTTTCCAGTCACCACCTTGCATTTCTCAGTCAGACAAAGTCAAACTGAATAACTGTCTTTACTTTTCTATTTCTCTCACTTATTAGTTTTCTCCTTCTGGCACTATGTTTGTTATGAGCTTCCCTGTCACTCAGATGTTACCCCTCCTCCTCTTCTATCTGTTCTTTCAGCCATTTCTTTCTAAATAGATTTTTTTAGATCTGCTGGGAAAATGAGATTGCCCTGAAATTCTCAGTGACATTGGGCATTGGGAGAGGGAGGGGGGTGGATATGGGGGTACCCAAAGAGTTGTTTGTGTGTGTGTGTGTGTGTGTGTGTGTGTGTTTATATGTGTGCGTTTGAGACAGATGCAGAGAGAGAAACAGAAACGGTGCATCTCAGAGCAACTGCAAAGGTGGACTGTGTGAGTTATGCCCCATTGTGGCAGTGTGTCACATTTAGCAAGATGAACGATCACAACAATGTATTCATTCCCCCATGCACATCCATCAGCTGTCACTCTGGCTAAAAGAAAGAGATTCTCTGTCTCCACCCCCACCCCCCCAC